>JAPSGF010000027.1:4240283-4317393 GCA_035772895.1 Perdix hodgsoniae
AAAGAAGGAAAAAGGGAAAAGGGAAAAGGGAAAAGGGAAAAGGGAAAAAAGGGAAAGGGAACGGGAAAGGGAAAGCTTTGAATGTTCTTATTTCATCAGCCAGTTTGCCCCTGTAGTAGATGAAATCATGACATTGACAGCTATGATGTTCTCTTTTTGTCTTGTCTTCACAAAAATAAGTAAATAAGTAAATAAATAAATAAATGTCCAAATATTATCAGTTACTATTACTTCTGCACTGCAGCCTTCTGCAGCCTGTATGACAGATGAGCTGGTTGGTGTCTACTCCTGAGTGAACCATGACGATCCTAGTTGATGAAGTATGTATGCCGTAAGTACAGACTAGTCAAGCCACAGATTTTCAGACACAGTAATGCCTTGATGTGACCTGGATTTAAAGTATTTAAAAGATGGAAAACAGTAATGTTAAAAGTACAGTTTATTCCTTTCCATTCCCAGAGCTGGAATACAAATACAAATACAAATCAAACTCGAAGAGTCAAGTGATAAAAGATTTTGACTGAGAAAGTTTGAAAACAAAGAAATAGGAGAGCAGAAATGGCAGAAGACAAAACGTTTGGGTAAACTAAGAGGGGAGCTTGAACAAGATACCAGTCGAGTGGATCTGATTAATATTTGTAAGTGTCTTGAGTGTGGGAGACAAGGAAACAGGGCCAACCTCTTTTCAGTGGCCTGTGGGGACAGGATAAGGGGAAATGGCCATAAACTGGAGTATAGGAAGTTCTGCACCAATATGCAAAGGAACTTCTTCACAGTGAGGGTAACAGAGCACAGGAACAGACTGCCCAGGGAGGTTGTGGATTCTCCTTCTCTGGAGATATTCAAGACCCACCTGGACACCTAACTGTGCAGCCTGCTGTAGGGAGCCTGCTTTGCAGGGGGGTTGTATTCAGTGATCTCTGGAGGTCCCTTTCAGGCCCTACAGTTCTGTGATACCAACAAAACAAGATGCCACCAGAGTTAGTTTTCAAACCTAAAATTTGCATTCTGAGAGGAAAAACATGAATTACATCTTATGGCTTCTAAACATAACTGTGAAGAGTCTAAAAACCCAAAAACACCTGGGTGTTACTGTAGGCATTTTGGTGAAGATGTCTTGCAGTGATAAAAACAGGAATAGTGAGGAAGGAAAAAGAATGGAACAGAGTAATGATGATGAAAATCCTTACTATTATCCCAACATAGTGCATTGTAATCAGTTCTGGGAAGCCTGAAAACACACATGAAATGAGTTCAGAAATGACATTGAAAATAATTAGAGACATGAAAAGCTTCTGGATGAATAATAAAATTGGACCTGTTCACTTCAGAGAAGAAGTGCAGATAATGGTGTTTAAAATAATGAATGGCACCAAAGAAGCTGAGCCCTACTCATCATTTCCCATCCTTCCTGAGCAGAAGGCATCTGTGGAAGATGGAAGGCAAAGGGCAAACAGCAGTCCTTTCCTACAGCATGCAATTGTCTGGTGAAGGTTCTTCGCATCAGAGACATGAGGCCAGGAATTTCATGAATTAAAAGCGAATGGAAATGTTTATGGAAAAAATGTTTATTTTAAAGCTCCTGCTTTGGCTGCAGGACATAAAGCTGACTCAAGGAGTGGGCAATAGCAAACTTCTTTCCAAAGCTACAGCATTTCCCAGACCTTTCACTGAGGGACCTGAAGCTTTCCAGTTGAGTGACTCATTATGGAGCTGTAGGTCAATTCTTCTGCACCAGCAAATGCAAAAAAGTTGGGAGATCCAAGGCGGACAGAAACAAGAACTGAAAACAGCCCCCTTCATGAGAGATGATTAAACTGACATGAGCCATTGAGAGAAAATTTCACCATCTCTGCAAAGTCCAAGAGTCACGAGTAACCCAGGAAGCACTGAGGACAGCAGGATGTCAGGCAGCTGTCCATGTAACAACTGCAGATGGTGTCTTCATTCTGGTAGAGGAGTAATGATGCTCCCTGCTTCCCCAGTCACTCTCACCTTCAGCACCTGTAATCCACACTCATTTTACTGCTTTCACTGATGGTTTCCCAGTGTTGTCTGCTATAATTGAAACACATTAGAAGAAAAGATACAGTCTTTTTTTCTTATTGGATGAACTAAAACTGAATCTTTTCTGGTTGTTGTTATTCTGTTTGTTTGTTTTAGTTTTGTGCTGTTTGTTTGTTTAAGATATGAAATGGGAAAATATGATCAGTTCCAGCAGTTGCTACATATTCCATTTCTTTCATCATTCTCTGTGTTTAGATTTTCAGGCCTACAGTATTGCTCTTGGGGATCGCATGAACAAGCTACTGAAAGGGATGCTTTGCCACCCTTTGAGACATAAGGAATGATGCCAAGCATTAATCCTCCTCTATCTGCTGGTTGCTTAGGGATTCAAGGTGGGACAGATGTCTAATTTAGGAACAAAGGTCTGTGGTCTAAAAGAGACTGCATAAATCATACACAAGTTTTCAGTATTTCAGAAATGTTCCATTTTCTTTCACATTTCAGTATCTTTCAGAGAAACTCTTTCCAGTTCTGCTATGATTTGCATTTAAAGAACTGATACTTCTTTAAGTTCACAAATGGCAGTTCCTTTCCAGTCATTTTTCCCTTGCTAGGGTCAGTTCTGACCTACAGTTCTTATTTTTTGCTGTTTTAACTTTGCTTCTCACACTCCATTCTTCGTGCAGCATCACCTCCAGCAAGCACGGTTCATCATATGGTCACCCAGCATGAGGAGCTAAGCATAACACAGGCTTTTATACAATTCACTTCTTTTCAGTACCGCTTTCCATAGCTCCGGGTGAAGAGATTAACTTGATCTTTCTGCCTATGTGCTTTATGTCTCTTTTTGCTTGGTAACTTGGAATTCCATTGTATGTGAAATGTACATTTTCAAGTAGTTTTCCTTTCCCTTATTGACCTGTAACTCATCTGATACAAGCTCTTTCAGCCTTTCTTCTATAAATGACAGGCCACTGCTTTGAGGGCTAGGCACTCTCTCTGAGGTCTTTCCCATTTCTACATAAAAGATAACCCTGCCAGGAAAAGCAGGGAGCAGGGCAGACCAGCAGGGGAAAACAGCCAAGCAAGAGGTACAGACATGTATGGATTTCTGCACCACACAGGAAGTATTAACCAACTGAAACACTCCCACACAGACCTCTCACACTCCAGTTCTGAGCACACTTGCAACTTTTCAAGCTGATCAGACAGGAACAGAAATTTGAGAGAAAGAAACTGTAACTTCAAAAGTCTCTATGCAGTTCACAGCCCATGCAACTTAAACAGAAAATAAAAGTCATGGAAAGAGACAGGAGAAGCTCATCACTTGTAGCTCCAGCCTCTCTGCTGATTCTGGTGACATATATGATAAATTTAAATGAAAAAAATGGAGTCTGATACCTATGGCCCCTGCTGTGGCTGGAATGGCACAAGAGCTCTCACATCACTTAATTCTGCGTCCCCACTCTCCTTTAAAAGATAAAATCTTAGAATCATAGAGTTATTAAGAGTGGAAAAGAACTCTCAGATCATCCAGCCCAGCCATTGACCCATTACCACCATGCCCACTGACCACGTCCCTCAGTGCTGCATCCACACAGTTCTGGAACACCTCCAGGGGCAGTGACTGCACCACCTCCCTGGGCAGCCTGTGCCAATACCTCAATACTTTCTGAGAATAATTTTTTCTGAATACACGAATTGAATCGCACCTGGCACAACTTGAGGCCATTCTTTCTAGTCCTATCACTGTTACCTGGGACAAGAGGCTGACCACCACCTCACCACAATCTCCCCTCAGGTCGTTGTAGAGAGCAATAAGGTCTCCCCTGAGCCTACTCTTCTTCGCACTAAACAATCCCAGTTCCCTCAGCTGCTCCCCATAAGACTTGTGCTCCAGGCCCTTCACAGCTTCACTGCCCTTCTCTGGACACGTTCCAAGGCCTCAATGTCTTTGTACTCAATATAGCGAGAGCCCAAAACTGAACGCAGTACTCAGGGTAAGGTAAGGTAAGGCTGCAGCCTTACCAGTGACAAGTAAAGATGATGCACTTTCCTGTTTGTTCTGCAATGCAGCCACGATGGGCATCTCGTTAAGAGATTGTGGGAAAGGGTAAACGTGTAGGAAAGGTGGGCAAAAAAGAAAACAGCGGCGTCATTTCTCATCCTGAGACTTGTCCTATAGGCACCCCACTCAACAGCTTGTAGTTGGACTTGGATAAACAGGTAATATGTGTGGAAAAATATCTTCCCATCTTACCTGTGATTTTTCAAGTAACAATTCCTCCAGCTGGGACAGCTTTGCACATGTGTAAATAAATACCACTCTCTAATGAGGGAACAGTGTAACTTCAGGCCCAGGAGTTTAGTGCAACACCCTCATCTGAAGAAAGGGAAAGGGAATTTGTTTCACCAAACCTAATTGCCTTCCCTTTTTTGAAACAGAAAAATAGATCAGGTAAGCTATAATGCATGCCTATGATTTAGATAAACTGAAAAGTACTTTTGATAACCAGAAAAAAAATATGAAAGGGCAAACTGTAGCAGTTAAAGCAGAATGTGAGTTGTCCATGAAAATGCAGAATATATATATTTTTTTTCACCAGGATAATCTTCAAAAATATTGAAATTCAGCATTTCAGACCAGCAGTAAAACTGATGAGAATAATAATAAAATACCGTATTTAAAATACACAACAGAAAAGCTAAATCTTCTTAGTTTTATTTGCTGCCTTTGTATCTCATATCCATTAAAATTCACAGCAATTTCCATGAGACCATAACTTCACTGCATGTTTGAAGTCAACAACCAGTAGATTCTGTGACAGCATTTTAGGCTCAAGAAAATGCCTGACAGGAGTAAAAAAATAAGTTTGTATTTTGACATTGTTAGCTGCCATCACTTCCACTTCTGAATTAGAATTTGCACACACGTGCCCAAGATATACATCCTTATATATTTTTCATAAGGACATTCTTAAAAAAAATAATAATAAATCAGAGTATTTGTAAATCATACAATCACACACACAAATTAGTTTGCCTCTCATTAAGATTCATTAAAACGAGGGGAAGAAAGAGAAGGGCTTTAAAGTGGTATTTTGTAAAAGAGCTGTGCACAACTAGTTCACAGATCCTAAACCAGGTTTTTGATATCACAGTGTTATGTACACACTATGAAAAGAAAGAATTCAGCTATGAAAACAAAACCTCAAATAAAAAGACCACACAGGTATTCCTGATGATTTTACCTAGGAAACTGAGTGCAAGGAGGCTTACATTCCCTTCTGTGGGAGTCTGAGGCATCATGGATTCAAATGCATCCACTCCTCTGCTTGGACAATCTAGCCCCACAGCTGGGACCTAGCTGGTGACAATCAGCAAACAAGGGAAAGGAAATGACAAGGTTACTGAGAGCAGTATGGACTGGGGCCACCAGCTCCCCCATGTTGTACGTTGGGCTGCAGAGAAGCCCAGCAGATGCCACCAGCGGGAAGTCTGCCCAGATGTGTTAAGCAATACCCTACTGACAGGAATTGCATCAGCTTTCTGGACACAGATAAATCACAGCAGCAGTTTTTGTGGTTCTTAAAACTCTTTCAAAATACATATTAAAAGCTTTTAAAACTCTTTTTTCTTTTTCCGATTGTTTAGACTCAGACTGTCCCACATGTTTTATATTTTCAGTTCATTTGCTGGGATGGAGAATACCTTTGGGCAAGGTCTTTGTTTCTGTAAGTTTAACACAGCTGTACTACTCAAACAAATGAACAGTTTCCAAACATAAGGCACACAGAAGTGCAGCAGCAGGTACAGATTACAGTTTCTTTGCCATATAGATGGTGCCTTTCTTCTTCACATCACAGCCTTTATGGCTTGGTGCACTGCATTCCGATTCTGCACTAGTTCACCATTTCTTCAGGCCTCCCTGGACAACCTCTAAACTACCTGCTGTGACCCTGCTGCTTCAAATAATTCTGTTGATGCAGCTTTGCCTGGAGGAGGCCTGCAGGTACATGTTGATCTCTCGGGGGGGGGGGGGGCAGAAGCAGCCACAAGTCTGGAGCACCTCTCCTGTGAAGAAAGCTGAGGCTTATAATCAGGAAGGAAATAGACTTTTCACAAGGTCTGAAAGTGATAGGTCACAAAAGAACCATTTCAAACTAGAAGAGGGAAGATTTAGATTAGATATCAGGAGGAAATTCTTTACTCAAAGGGTACTGAAGCTCTGGCACATCTGCCCAGAGAAGCTGTGGTGTCCTATCCCTGGAGGTGCTTAAGGCCAGGTTGGATGAAGTCCTGGGCAACCTGAGCCATGCCCACACCAGGGGTTGTGGCTGTGTGGGCTGTGAGGTCCCTTCCAACCACTCTGTGATTTTGTGATTAGTAGAAACAAAATGGATGTAGGATCTAAAGGTGTGGAGGTTGGAGAGACAAGAAGAAAAGCATGGAGGGAGAGCAAAAAGTGAAAATTGGTACTGGCTGAGTAGTGAGAGCATAAAAGAGCAAAGCAGGGACTGGTATGCAGCACAGCAGCAGGAGGAACAGTGCTGCATAAATAAAACATTGTACAAGAAGCACAGAAGCCTGGGAAGAAGTGGGAATGCAGAGAAAGGCAAGGGCAGGGGGTGACAAAGCAGCATGCAAAGAAAAGAAAAAAATAAAATAAAGCAAAAGCATCTGTGCTCAGGAACTTACAGGCACCACAACTTTCCTTGCTTTCTGCTCTATCAAGAAATGCCTCTGAAAGTTTCCAGCAAAATGTCAAAACCTCCTGCACCTCACATGGGCCAGCTGCTCTCTGTCACATCCTACACTGCAGAGCCAGCTGTAGTCTGAGGGAAGCTCCAGCTGTGCTGGCTGACAGCATGCTCAGGTACTGGCAGCGTGGTTAGTCCAAGCATTTTCTTGCTGTTGAGAAACTCCCAATTTAGGTGCCATTTGCCACGGCACATAACAGCATATAACTCCTATTCAGATAATAGATAATATGAGATGCAACCCACTAAGTCTTCTGCTCCACTGGTGGAGGTGAAGGCTAGAAAACCTCATACTTAGTAAAATGTACCATAAGTAAACACAATTTATTTCTTCCTAAGAGAAAAGATTTCAAAACAAATATTTGAAGCCAGTGGGGGAAAAAAAAACCAAACAAATTAGTGCATTCTTTTTAAAGCCCAACAGTTGGAAAGCAAACATCTTAACTTGATTTTTCCAGAGGAAAAATAAGAATTCCACTTTTGACATAGTCAGAATTCTCAGAGGGGTTTCCAGGTAAAACTCACTGATGGATAATCCGATTGTTGAAGTTGCATTTTCCCTCAGTAAATGAGTAAAATTATTTCATTTTTTACCGGAAAACTTCTATTGTTAATCTCTGAAATACAGTGATGCTACCTACTCATATGTTCGAGATGTTATGAAAATACAACATGAAGCACTCAGTTGCCATAGTAATTAGTATCACAGGAAAAGGTCTAGGAGGAAACAAAGATGTTGACTTCAGAGAAGGGCTTAAATCCTGCAAAAATTGTATGTATGCCTTAAGACTTGCACAAACACTGAGAAGAAAAAGCCATACACAAGCCCTGTCCATCCCAAACAGCGCACTGAGGCAGAAATCCTGCAAGAATTAAAATGCTGGCTGCTGGTTAAACTACTCCTCATCTCACACGTGCACCTTCTTTTCTACATCTTTTGGACGTTTTTTAAGCAACTTGGCAAGCAGGGGAAGGTTTTTATTAGTTAATGGGTTTTATGTCAAACTCAATTTAATGTGCTCTGTATGAGTAATTTAGTCTCTCGCCTGCATACTTGAGGAAATCATCCCTTTGTAAGACTTTTTCCCATTAGAATTACACCTCGTAAATACATCTAAAACATAACAATGTTTTATTTAAAAAATACTTAGGGTGAAAACCTTTAATTTCTGTTCTAGCCTTTGTCCACCATCTTTTTTTTTTTTCTTTTTTTCTTTTTTTTCTTCTTTTTTTTTGCTTTGGAAGATGTTCATTTTAACAGCTGTTTGTTTCACTCTACCTCCAGCAAAAATGAAATGCTCCATCAACAGAGGACATGACAGGGCTCGTTACACTTTGAAATAGCAGCGTGCTTGAATGCTTAAGAGCATTTAGCTTTGTGCTTCCAATCTTACCAGCAGCACACCTAGGTGAGCAGCCATTGGGCAGAGGCATAATCCCTGTCATGTTTAATCACTACATTGAAAGATTTAAAGATTAACATTAAAGGCCATTCAATTTGGGCCCTGCAGACTTAAATGATGGAACCGGGGAAAGCCACTTGCTTTATCCAGTCAAAACTTATTTTAAACCTTTGAGAAGCCAGGGGAGCTGAGAAAGGATCTCCTTCCTTGCAATCCCCTCACCATGGCTCAGACATCAACCCCGATGTCCCCAGTGTCCTGCAAGTCCCACATATGAGATGCTACTTGCATCATTTACTTAAGCAGCTGTCATAAGGGGTTAGCTCAGTCTCACTTCTGTTCTGCTTGACACCAACAGGAGATGTATCAGGTCAGAGCTGAATGCCCTGAAGAAGCAGTCCCTGCTGCGTGTATAGCTTTGCAGCAAAGATGACCCAGCCACCCACAGTTCAGAAAGCAGGAGGGGCTGGTTCACATTCCCTGAAAAATTTTCCCCTGAAACATCATCTCTCCTGCTTGAATCCCTGAATTGTTTCAGGATCTGATGGCTAGCAGCAGCAGCCAAGGATGCTCCTGCCTGTCCATGTGGCTGAGGAGTTAGAAGCCTCTTGAGCTGAAGACTTTGCTATAGCTCCCCAAGTGTAGTTACTGTGTGCTTAAACTAGCTCTCAGAGAGTCAAGGGTGTAATCCGGCTGCACTGTGCTAGTTAACTTTGCTGTTCAGTTTGTAACTGTGCTAAATGTAAACATATACAGAGAGGGTATGTAGGTGGGTAGTAGGGTAGAGAGTATGTAGAGACGGTATGTAGGTGCAGTAAATAATGTAATAAAACTAATTCATTTTAACCATATTCTGGCAATATAAGTGGAAATTGAAATTCTGGCAATATAAGTGGAAATTGAAATTCTGACTGCACTTGACATCTTTCACACTGAGCGGGTATAAAACACAGCATTATAAGACCTCTGTAAGGAAACTCTATTGAAGTTATAAGACCTCTTTTACCGCATTCATGAATTCATATATGAAAAATCAGATATCAGAACTCAAGTCACAAGAAAGGTGAAAGTGAGTTTAGGTCTACAGTACGGTTTCCTCAGATTACAATCCTTGCAAAGAACTGCACAAAGGTCTGTGCCTGCAAAAGCTTCCCAATGACCTTCTCAGTGAGCAACAGGAGGTTCAAAATCTCTCAGATTACTTTTTCAAATGGGTAAGAAATTAGTACTGCATAGCAATGTGTATGCTATATTTATAATTGTTTTAGTTACAGATAAAATTTATTTTTTCCACAGACAATCCTACAGTATCCTACAATCCACAGTATTCCTACAGAATCCATCACTCTTTCCAGCTATTAAAACCTGCCACAATCTTCCAGGGAGAATCTGTATTTCAATAATCAACTTCTGCCAGTACCTGTGGAGTGAAGACATTCCTTCCTGATGCTTTCTTTTTTATCTGTTCTGCTTTGGCTGAAAATGTTTTCATAGCCACAAAGCTAACAATATCACACACCTTTCCAAGCATCAAGTCTTCCTCAATAAAAAATAAAAATAATTACAAATACACAGTGATGCTCACAGCAGTAGAATCTACATCACAAAAGGCTCTCATCAGAAAGTGATTCCTCATGAATACCCATTTGTTTTACAATGCCTCTATAGAAATGATCATGATGACAATGAAGGGAAGAATATCAACCCCAAAATTTTTCCTTGCAATTAAAATTAAGCCACTGTTGTTTTATTACCAATTCCTCATCAGAGTAATAACAATTGTCTTTTTCATAGCTGTATCATAACCCAGTACAGGTAGGTTTTACCCCAAAACAATCTTTTCAGATGTTAGCCTTTAACTCTTGAGTGAGTAGAAACAAAGATGCAAACACAAAGGAATGGTTGGGAGGTGTCACTGCGTGAGTTGGCCTTTTCCGTACTACCTCCCCATACACTCACGTGGAAGGCAAATGTTGCATGCCCACTGCATCTGTACTAGCATAGCATTGCTTTTGCTGAGAAAAGTTCAATATGAAAGACAGTGCCATTGTTCCCTTATTCCTCCTTATCCAAATATTTGCATATGGTCACAAAACAATCAAGGCACTAGTCTCCAAAGATCACATCCAGCCCTGAGTGTTCAAATAAATTTGGATATTATTCTCAACTGCATTCAGTTCACAATTTTATAGATTTGGCATCATTTTACTCTGAAAAAAAAAATTATCTAGGCACAATACCTAGTGTTTCAAATAGTTATGTCTTAATTAGTAGTTGTGTACTGTGCACTTCTGATATTCTGCATGCAGATAGTATTTTCAGCATTACAGACATTCCAGCATTAGAAGTTAGGCTTTAGCTTTGATTCCAGTTTATAAATGATTACAAGTACTTACCACATTACACAGTCTTAGCTGAGGATCCTACATGCTTATAACTGAAGAGCCTAGAGCATTGGCAGAGAAACCAAGCCACAGCATTCACTCCCAGGACAAAGATTTTCTTGTGCAAATCTTGCTTGCAGGTCCATTAGGATTGTTTCGTGGGGAGAAATAAACAAACAAACAGAGACACTAGTTGCTACACTTGGGAGCTCATTAGTTTAATAGAACATTCAAGAGAGTAACTGTAAGCATAGAATTAACTAAATTATGACATGAAAAAAGGATATTCCCTCTGGAGAGGGAACCCATCCAGTATGCCAGTATGCAATTAATGGAAGATAAACCCCAATCTTATATAAAGCATCTTGTTGCATTCTCCCTCATTCTGAGGAACAGAATCTCCAGCAACTTCTAGTCATTAACTTCAGACTGGAGATGGCAAAACGTACACTGATGGAAAAATGAGCATTCCAGCATGGAAGTTCCCACCAGTGACTAAGTGACGAAAGGCAGTTCTTGGTGACTGTGTCTTCAATAGCAGACTAATTTAAAATTGACTGTACCTTTTCACCTCTTTGATGGTCATTACAGATAAGAATGGAACGATTGTCCTTCTCTACTCTGCCCTTGTAAGGCCTCACCTGGAACACCGTGTCTGGGCCGAGGGCTCAGACTACAGGAAGGATGCAGAGCTGTTGGAGCAGGTCCAAAGAAGGGCCGTACTGATGGTAAGAGGGCTGGAGTGCTTCTACTATGAAGAAAGGTTGAGCGAGCTCAGCCTCTTCAGTCTGGAGAACAGAAGGCTTTGGGGAGATTTCACTGCAGTCTTCTGGTACTTGAAGGGAGCTTATAAACAGGAAGGATACTGAGTTTCTACAGAGGCAGATAGTGACAGGACAAAGGAGAATGGCTTTAAAGTAAAAGAGAGGAAATACAGGGTATATGTGAGAAAGAAATTCTTTACTCAGAGGGTGGTGAATAACTGGAACAGGTTGCTCAAAGTTGCTGTGGATACCCCATCCCTGGAAGCCAGGCTGGATGGGGCCCTGGGCAGCCTGATCTAGTGGTCAGCAACCCTGGCTATAGCAAGGAGGTTGGAACTAGGTGATCTTTAAGGTTGCTTCCAAGCTAAGCCATTCTGTAATTCTATGAATAACAAACAAGCATCAAGTCCAGCTCATACAGTAAGAACAAGAGACTGAAAAGCAGCACGCTATGCAGTGATGGCCACAGCTACTAGAATCTAAATGGTATAGAAGTCATACACGAAGCTACACCTTGTGAGCATTCATCCAGATTTACAATGCGTTTATGGCTGTAATTGCATCAATTTTGATTAATTTGGAAGCATACAATGGCATTTATTCTCCTTAGAATGGTGAGGAAACCAGTTAGCTCTCAAATCAGATGTAACTGGTAAAAAAGCTCTTACCTGCTGCTTCCTTTAGCAAAAGCAATGTCACTGCAACCTTCAAGAGCTACAGAATAATCCTAGGGCACAGAATCATGTCTATCCTATGATTTTATTTATTTATTTATTTATTTATTTACATTTTTTCCATAATTGCAAGGCTGTCAGGTAACATAAAGGCTTTAGCAGGAAAAAAATGAAAAGAAATCACAATTAATATTGATTGCAATTGTTTGAATTTGATTCTCATATGCATGACAACCACTATAGCTCTTCTTCAATATCTCTAAACTGTACGGTGGCTGTTTTTTAAGTACCTGCAATAAATTATTGCTGCAGGTTAGT
The DNA here is from genome assembly GCA_035772895.1 of Perdix hodgsoniae. Taxonomy (NCBI): domain Eukaryota; kingdom Metazoa; phylum Chordata; class Aves; order Galliformes; family Phasianidae; genus Perdix; species Perdix hodgsoniae. The sequence goes on from JAPSGF010000027.1 coordinate 4,252,594, forward strand.
AAGGAAACTAGTTCACCAAAGCTCATCCCATCTTTGCAAACCAAATCACTTGATCACAGCTTTGGCCTTTTCCATATACGTAAAGTAAAATCAGGATTTCACAGTTCACACACATTAAAGATCAGCCTAGAAAACCAACACAAAAAGCAGTATGCTGTTTTGTGTGTGAGCAGACTTTCAGACATAGGAAAATGAACACCTTGTTTTAAAATACACTTATTTTCAGTTCAAAGGAGTTCTGCATCCACTCATCACATCTGGAAGAGAAAAGCAACAGGAACAAGGAACACTGAGGCTTGCTGGTACAACTCCAATGTGTATTTCCATCCCAAGAGCCAAGCCTTTCAGCACTCACTTGAGCTAAACTCCCAACTATTTCAACAGGATTTTCCTCTGGCATGAAGGATTTTAACTTCTCTGTGAAAATACCTGCATTCGGCAAACAGAAACCATTACTTTCTTATACTACCAAGTGTAAACTTACATAAGCAAAACTGTGAAAGCAAAATCACAAATACAGCGACCTCTTACCATAAGTCTATGCTTGGACAGTGGTGGATTGAAATGTATGGACTAGATGTTCAATGCTTTTCCAGACAAAACACCTGCTGAATGCATTTTCTGGATGCACAATGGCCTGGATGATCTCTTCTGCTCAAAGTGCACCAGGGTGCATTTCAGCCCCAGAATCAGGAGGTGTGGCATGGCCACACGCCAGCATCACGTGGGGCTGAGATGGGGATGATGTTGTAGCTTCCACAAAAAAAGCAATGCAAGCATGTGGGTCAGACAGAGGACATGCTCTAGCAGAGCACTGAGCACTCCATCCTCCAACAGAGATGTGCAAGGCATCTGCCAATTCTGTATTTCCATGGGGAGCTCGGCACTTGGGATAGGGGTTGTCTGAGACATACTAGCTGTAGTTCTTCTAGGCTCCAGGTTTAAAAGCAACTTATCTCCACTTAAATTGACCTTTTCATCTTCTTCTCCCCAGCTAGGTTCTTCCAATGGTCAATGTGACACCACCTGGAAGTGATTCAGGGATCAAAACCCAAAACACAGGCATTAAATTTCCACCCCATACCAAAACACAGGCAATTCACAGCAGAACAAGGCATGAAGACTGCTTAAACTCTCCTTCTCCTCCCCTGCTTCCCTCTGCTTTTGTGCTTTCACTGCAGCTGCTGACGAAGAGCTGCAGCAAGACATGTATTGCTGCTAAGGAAAAGAGGGGAGCCAGGCTTCACTCCCCTGTCTTCTGATGCCCCAGACAGGGCAAACTGGAGCTGCAGCCAACACTTTTTCTTCTCATGCTAAACGAGGTTTTGTTTTCAAGCAGACACCTTTTGGGAGCACCCTCCTTTCCACATTAAAGCCTCCCCAGACAACAGTACTACTAAAGCAGCTGTACCAAAACCACCGGGTGTGGAAAGCTGCATACTCTATGCTAATTACCCAAGTCTTCAACTTTTCAATTATGTCATAATGACCTTTTAAAAATCATTTATTATTGACTGGGAAAAAATACGGATAGCTAGTTGGACCTGATTTCACCTAAGTGCCACTGCAGTGCTATTAACCAAACCGTATTTTGTATTCAAGGACCAAGCTGCTTAAATAGCAAAGTAATTATGACATTAAAATGCCAAAGGAAAAAAGATCATAAATGGAATTTGTCACCCAGTAGTATAACCCAAGGGTAAAGGGAGTTCCTGGTGTGACAGAAGTTTCTCTTGGAAAATTGCAGTGCCTTATCTCAAAAGCAATATCACCTATTGAGCACCTCGTGGGCTCTTGTTTTTTGTTTGTGCTGGGATTGCTTGGCAGAATTTTTTTATTTCTTTTTTAGCTGTGGCAGGTTGATAAATGCAGATGCCCACACCCTTCCAAGCATTATTAAGCATGTCACATTAATTGCACAAAGTCATTTTGCTCTGCTCAGCATGTCAGGCTTCTATATATATCTAGGAAAAATAATGTAGGCATGTGGTCAGGAAAACAGCTGTGTCAAGGGCTTCTCCCTTACAACTGAAACAAGAGTTAACCCAAACTGCATAGCTGTGTGATGCAAGACAGTTTCAGCTGCATGCTGCAGGAGACACCAAGATGTTCCCATGAAATCTCTGAGTAAATACAGAAGTATTGCATCTGAGCATCTTTCACAACTACAGCAACGACTCATGACTTCTTCCTGAAACCAGACACCCTCTCAGGAGCCGAGGCTGGGCTGTGAACATAGAGAAGCATGTGAGCACAGCAGTGAGTAAAAAGGCAGGAAAAAATGGGTTGGGAATACCTGCAGTGCTGTCATCTTCACAGCATAGGGAATTTTTTAAAAAAAAAGGAAAGGAAAGAAGGTAGAATGGCACAAAGGAGCATTTCCAGCTCATCTGCAGAGGTGACCGAAGAGAAAATGAGAATATTTTGGAGACCTGCAGTGAAGTTCAAGCTCTGCACCTCATGAGAAGAACAACTGCATCCATAATCTGCCCCTGCAAGGAAAATGAGCAAAGTGTACCCAAGGCTAGCAGAAAAACAACCAACTCAAAGACTCAAGGGCAAAGAGGTGAGCATGTGCTGCTTTTCCTTCCACTCATTTCCTTCCAGGGACTGCTGTGCTGAAGAAAGCAGTGAAAAGCAGAGGAAACCTCCCTCAGCTCACAGAAAGGAACCAAAACACCACCAGCAGCAGTTGAGAGCAGCTTTACAGCCAGAGATGGAACAGAGGTTGAGGTAGCAGGAACTTCCACACTACACCTTAACCCAGAGACCAGTCTGTGTGAGGAAGGGGCAGAAGTATGTGTAATATGCCTACGTTTCTGAAAGGCAAACATCCTTCAGGTTGAAATGAAGAAGCAGAGGTCAGTAGCTCACATCCCAGAATGAAGCACTGAAAGGCACGCTTGATAGTTTGCTCACCAAGCATTCACCACCTACTCCGCCTCCAGTGAGAATTTAGAGTAACTGGAAGCATGCCTGACAAAAGGGAGTGTCGAGCTGAGGCAAGGAATCAAACAAACTTTTCTCTGTATTGCTTGCATTTAGCGTCTGTGTTTTTCAGGTTAATGTTTCTATGTCTCATGAATGAAAAGACCAGTATCCTGGTGGAGTTCAAATATCCTCCTTGCTATTCCTATATATCAAGCCAATAATAAAAGCTAAGACTTGTTTCAGACATTAAAAATTAACACGGACAAAAAAAACCCCACATATTACATAAAATGTGTGATGTGGTGAAAACAGGTCTCCAGAGGACTCTGGAAAATGCCTGTTTCTTTATTTCCCCTTGCTTCATTTGTCACCCACTCTACCTAAAACCTTACCACAGGTCTCAGCACAAGAAGGGTCATATTTACATGAGCGAAAGGTGGAGCAGTCAAGATTCTGCATGGATTCTAAGATTTTGGGTGGCACAGCACTAACTGCTCTAAACCTGATGACTCCTGACCATAAAACACAAAGGCAAGAAGGAGAGATTAGGAACAATGCCCACTCCAGTCTGGCCTTCTTTTCCCCCCAAGAGGGCTGGAGCACATTGCTCACCAGCCAGGGCCTGGCTATGCTGCCTCCACCATGTTCTCTTGGCTCGCTCTCTTCCTCCAGTGAAGGTAACGCTGCATCCATCCAACCAACCTGCACTCCCCTATAGATAGCCTTAAAAGCTTAAGTCTCCCTGTCTGAGCTACAAATGAAGAGATCTGAGCTGAGTGCTATCCCAATCTCCAAATTTCCTCAAGGGAAAAAGAGAGGGAACAGCTGGGGTAACAGACCACTCTTTCTTATCCCAGTCACAACTCATATTTCCATCACAATCACTCAATCACCACAGGGATTTTTCTCTCACTTACCAAGGCTGGGCTCTAACTCAGTATTTCATTATATTACTGATTATTTTTTCCTGTCTCTTATCTTTTAACTGCAAAGGGAGACATAAAGTCTCCAGCTATCAGCAGGCTGAAGCATTTGGCTTGGCTCCCAAAGGCTCCTAACACTTCAGTGTACTCTTTCTGTCAAAAGAGGATTAACTAAGGTAGACTGTTCACAAAAAGATGCCTCTCATCTAAGGGGCTACACTTACAGAGCTTCGAGATCTCATTTTCCCACAGATAATTCTCTGAAATCAACACACACACAAAAAAGGAGTGTTATTGGGTTCTTTGTACTGGAGTTTTCACATGAAATAAGAATGGCACACATGCAGCGTTCTTCATATGCTCACTAAGATATCTCCAAAGAAAATTATTCTCTCTGAAGTGACATCAGCATCTGAAATTTATACGAAGCAGACCTGATAGTTTCTCTCCAGCACCACACGTGAACGGTGAATTGGAATTCAATTCTTAATTAATTTTTTTCCCTTTTCCTCATGCTGGATATCACTGCTGCACAACTTGGGAGGCATGACGCATCTGCTCTCCTCCAGCAGTGAAGAAAAGGCACTTGTTTACAAATGTCTGGATGCTGAGATTAGGTTTTCTGCAGGGCTTCTACGTAGCAATCAGCCTATTAGCTATAATTGTTGGGTTTCACATTTTTACCCAGCACTGCTTGTATGAGGTAATTGAAGCATCTCACCACAGCCCATTCTGTGTAGGGGATCACTGCAAGACATCACTGAACCACTCATTTCCCTCAGCAGCAGCACTTAGCAATGCCCAAGCACTGCAGCATGGATTACCAAGGAGGCATGCAGAAGCAGCTTCTCCACTGAGAATTCCACTTATATTTCTCTAAATGTGGAGTTTGCTTAGTTGGGCAGATCCAGTAGCTTCCCAGCAGCTGGTTATACTTGGCTGAAAACATTCGAGGTACAAAAGCACGTCTATACTGCAATACCTGAGTGCTTTGGAAAATGTAACATGCTTCATAAGGCAGTAAAGTACAGTTATCCTCTTCCAAAGAGAAGCAGCCTGGTGACATTGATAGTCATAGTTAATCTACAGCAAGTCGTCACTCCAGGAATGGGGCACCACAGCTTCTCTGGGCAGCTGTGCCAGCACCTCACTGCCCCCCGAGTGAAAAATTTCCCTCTAACACCTAACCTAAATCTCCCCTTTTTAGTGTAAAGCCATTCCCTCTCTGTCCTATTGCTATCAGACCACGATCCAACCTGCACATTTCCTCTATCTACTGTCACCTGCCTCCAGCTCGCAGTTTTACACTAAGAGACTGCTGAAACTGCTGGAGGATGCACAGGACGAGATAACCCCAGACAGGAGCACGGAACTCATTGAGGGCAGCCCTGGGAGGTGCTGGTGCACACACCATAGCGTACACCTGTCCTCTTACAGACCTTGAAAGCGCACAAGGAATTCAACGTTGGCTTAAAAGTTTTCATTTTCGCCTGCATACGCCGTTCCCGTGGCTCCATATACCCAACGTGCTGCTTATATGCGAGCCGCAGGCAGAGCCGCCCGCACAGCCGTGCACACGAAGGCGCGTGCAGAGGCTGACCCCGCACGCCCGCACCTCTCCCACAGGCAGCACGCGCCGAGCTGCGCTCGCGCATGCGCACACTCAGTTCCGCGCCCTCGACGACGAGCGGGAAACCCCGCCTCGCTCCCGCCTCCCAAGTTTTGCCCTCTTTCAACATGGCGGCCTCTGCCTCGCGCACGCAAGCGCCGTTCTGGCTCCCTTCCGCCGGGAGCCTCGAGTGAAAGAGTTAGAAGGGAAGCCGCCCGTGAACTCTATGGTGCGGCACGGCGCGTGGCGTGGCGCGGCCGCCTCATCCTTCCGCCCGCGCTGCACGCCGGGACGCCGCGAGTCCGCCTTCCCGCCTCCCCCAGCCCGCCGCCAGTCCTCCGAGCCTGCGCCGCGCTGACATCGCGTTCTCCCAAGATGGTGGCCCGGGGCTGAGTGCGAGCGAGGCCGCGAGAGGAGGCGCCCCGCGGGCCCGGCCCGCCCCCCCGCCTCTGCGCGCCGCCCCGCCAGGCCGCTCGCCTCTCCCTTCCCCTCCCGCCAGGCCGCGGGCCCCTCTTCTCCGCCCCGACGGCTCCTCCGGCAGCGGCGGCGGCACCTCCTCCTCCTCGCCTGCGGCCCGGCCCCGAGCGCGGCGCGGCCCCCGCATGAGCCCGGGCGGCGGCGGCAGCGAGCGGGAGCAGCAGGCCGCGGCGCGCAGGTCGGTAGGCGCTGCGCCGCGCTGAGCGGGGGCCGGGAGGGTGGCGGCGGCCGGGAGGCGGCGCGGGCCGCTCCCCCGTCGGGAAGAGCCCCGCGGGAGGGTGCGCGGCCTCGGGGCTCCCGGCCCTGCGCGGAGCAGGGGGGGCTCGGGGCGACCTTGGGTGAACCCGGAGGCCCTCCCCTGTCTCGGTTCCCCCGGCTCGGCGCGGGCAGCCGGGGCGGTCCGGGCGTGGAGCGAGTGCGGGGCCTGCGTGGTGCGTTCCTCTCTCTCGTGTTTCCCCGATCCGGGCTGGGGTGTTGGGTCTTGCCGCCGAGCGGGAGCTGTCGCTGCTGGCTGCCGGACGTGGCTCTCAAGTGTTGAGTGTCTGCGCTGCCTTCTTTTTTAAAGGAACTCTGCGGGATCGCGGGGCTCGGCCGTCGGTTTGTAGATCGGGTGTCCGAGGTGATGTGGGCCGTGCTTTGTTCCCTAGCAGTAACTCGTGAATGACCGTGTCCCTTACGTGAAGAGAACCTACAGACTCCTGCTTCCCCCCGTTTCCCCCACCCCACTCTCCAGTTAATGAAAATACTGTGTCGGAATCGGGCTTTTTGGGACACAGCTTGTCTCACACATCGCTTCTGAGATGGTCCCTCTATATGGAAACTTTACTATCTCAGCAGGATGCTGCCTTAACCTGATGTTCTGTGGGAGCCTGCTTGGCAGATTTGTTTTACTGTGCCTCTACTGCATGTCTGTCAGAAAGTTCTCTAGTGTGAAACTGTACCCGAGTGTAGCTCTGATTGCCCAAGGAAGTAAAAGCTGCCTGATTGTATTGTCAGCATATCTAATACAGCTTTGTTTCCGTGATTTGAAAGGGAGAGGTCTGAAAGTTAAAGTTCTCAAATAATTCATACAGGTAGCATCTGCTTGGAGATTGCTTGTTGGGGGTGAAGCTGCAGGTTGAGTGTGACAGTGCTGGTAGGCACCTCTCGTGGGTGGGAGAGGGCCGGGGTGGTGACAGGTACTTCATGGTAAGAAAGCAAGCTCATGGAAAGTGGGCTCACAAACTCCTTGCTTTGGGTGGTGTTACCCTATTTGCATATTGTGTCTCTGAGTACTCTCTGTACTTTGATCTTGGAAACAGTTGGAGGGACTTTTTTCTATCTGAAAGTACTGTGAAACTCGGTGCTTAGTGATTGGGCTGAATTGAAAATATGAAATGTGCATTACCAATAACTTTTAGTAACTTTCCTCACCTACATTTGCCTTTAGAAACGGATGCTGCCTACAGTGCTTATGACTGTCTCCATAATAGCACTGTTGTCAATTCAGGCTTAATATTGGAATAAAAAGCATACAACTGTTTAGGTTTACAGGATGAAAAATAACTTTAATTGAAATAATTGTAGTGCTGTTTTACAGATGTTTTTGTCTCTTGTGAATCTCTCATTCCACTCGGCGTTTCCTATTTAATGTGGTATCTTTCCTACAGGAATTAACAAGTTCTTTTTCTGTTTACCAGAGATGTTTGGTATTTCTTCTTGCTGGAGTATTCACTGTCTCCCAAGTGTTTGGAAATAAAAACATTAAGTTAGATGGCAAAACAAATGATTTGATTTGACACTTGTTTTGTTTTATTTGATTGTGTGCACCTATTTTAAAAAAAGTAAAACCTCAAACAGTCAGAGGTGTCTGTCTTTATTTTTTTTTTCAAGAAGTAAATTTCAAATCCCAGATCTTCATCCATGTTCTCCTCAAAACTGAAATGTGATTTTTTTCATGGTTTTTCACGTAACAAACAATTCTAGTTGTCTTTTAATTACTGCTCCTGCTTAAATGCATGCGAGTGATGCTTTGTGGACGGAAGGTGAAACTCTGCGCATTAAATATATCCAGGGATGTTTAATGTCTATCAGAGTCTGTTAGAGCACCTACAGATTGCACCTGTTCTAACAAATATGGGAAAATAAAACAGATTTGCTTCATTTTCATTGATATTTTTTTTATTAGAGACAATCTGCTACAGAAATATGAGGTGTCATGTACCTCTAGTGTATAAAATCATGTGTGTTTCACTATGAATGTGTGCTTTGTGGATGTGTTCGTTAGTTTTCACATGAATTCTTAGGTTCTATTTAACTGTATGTAGGGGGGGTGATGGGAAGGGATAAATCTTTGAGTCAAGTTTTAATAGTCATAAACACGTTTAAGTGTGAACGTGTTTAAGCATATAACATCTTGTATAAACAGTAATTAATGTGATGCGTGATACGACACTTAATGGAACAAATTAAGTGTTTATGTTTTTGTAAATATTCATCATCATTGCTTTTGCTGTGCAGGAAAGTTTTTGGGTTTTATTGTTTTTTGTTGTTTTGTTTTGTTTTCCCTTTACTACTTTCAGTTTCAGTTTACTTGGGGAATGTCCAAAGAGTATTCATATTTTAAAAGCAGGAAATGGCTTTTTCCTCTCCCCCTTCCATCAGTGTATTCATACATGGGAAGGTAAAAATTCTTACAATTAAATTGAAAGACAAAGGGAAAGAATTCCTGGAGTACAGAGGCGCATTGCAAGTGCTGACTTTCTTTTCTGGTCTTGGTAGGCCATCAACTTCAGTTAATGAATCAATTTGGGTTTTTAAAGAGAGGTATATTTTATGTTTCTGGCTATTTTGGTAAATTTTTTTATTATTATTACTATTTTAGTATCCATGTATTTGAGCCATGATTTTCATAGAGAACCAGGATTCAAGATCTGGCTGTTAGTAATTGAATTCTGATTCACACATTGTATGAGAGGGGCAAGAAATTCACTGTCAGGGTCTTTACCAAATAATTTAACATTTATTGTTTACTTGTATTAATCTCCTGCTTTGCCTGACCAGTCCCCCTCCCCCAAGAGAGCGCTGTAACTATTGCTTAAATATTTGTTTCCCAGAGACAACAGCAGTGAACAAATTGCGTGCTTGAAGTGACTTTTGTTCTTGTCATCTCAAATACTTTGACCTTAACTAACATTTACTGCACTGACTTCCTGTATATACAGCCAACACCTGGCAGCCTCATACAGCAACGTATGGGCCATGAATGAAAGTCTGGAGGCTGCTGGCTCATATGGATAGTACTGTGCATGATGTGTTTAGTTGGTTAGCCAGAAGTCAGCAAACAGTGTAAAGGGCTGTGTTTTGTAATGAAGCAACACGTAGCCATATGAACTGGTGAGACATTCTTTAGGAAAGTAGCCTTGCAGTAGAAGTATCTAAAGAAAAAAAGGTAACTTAAATAACATTTAGATCCAGGATTCCTGGTTGGCAGTGTTAACGTGTGAGGAAGGTGGACTTCAAATTACTGTTTTTTAATATCTCCACCTCATTGTGATAGAACTTTTGGACAAAATAACTTGCTGATTGCAAAATTACATTATAAATTAAGAATTATCACCTCACGTAGACTTGTTATGTATTAATCTCTTGAAGGAAGCATTAACTACTCTTTACTTTTAATAGATTGAGCCTGCTTCCCTATATTAGTAACTGCTGAATGGAGGAAGGGGGTGGAAATCAGTCTTTATCAGGACTCGTTCTGTAATCACCTCACATGGTGGCTTTTTACCCCTGTTCTACTGAGTGGTGAAGAATTAGGAGAAGTTGCAGCTGAGTGGATCTAAATGGGTGACCTCCAATCCCCTGTCTTCAGTAAGAGGGGTGGCCTGCTTCTTTCGGAGCAACTTACATTTCCTTAGGACAGGTATGTATGTGTCAAAAAGAAACTCTGAGCAGGTGTCACAAAGGCTTGAACCTTTTTGCAGTGTGGTGGTTTAAAAAGGATGTTCACGTTATTGCTTTCTAAGACTTCATCAGACAGTGTCACTGCCCGCATCCATCCAAACAGCTGTGTATTCAAGTCCTTTTGAGTCATGTCTACCTTGTGTATTATGCCAACAGTGAGACTGGACCAGAGGTAAATTCCAGTTGTGACATTTTGGTACACATTTGAGCCGATGGACCAGTTGGCTGCTTGGTGTGGCAATTACTAGCTTTTTTTTTCATGTTCTGTTCATTAGTACATCAAAAGTCATGCTTAATATACTTGTGTGACCTGATTTCACAGGATGTGGCCTAAGTAACTAAATAAAAAAGTGTATCAACTGTAAGTTCCAGAATCTGTATCGTGTCGATGGAAGTTTTGGTCTTGGTGGACCTTGCAATAACCAGTGGGGTCGCAAGTGCCAAATTATGGAACCAGTATTGAGGCTTGGGGCTTGTTGTGTATTGATGTGGCAACAATGAATCCACCTGGTTTCCTCTTCCTTCTGATGTTTTGGGAGCAGTGTGGCAAGAGTCCAGCTGTTCAAGGGAGCTTGAGTTGTAAGGGCGAGGCTAGGTCTTTGTGCCTCTGTCATTGAGGTGACTCTGCTTCTCCTCCCTTTGGACTCCCTTCTGGGACTCCTTGACATGTCCTTGATGATCATTATGCCAAGTAAACTGGTGAAGTGAGCAATGGGAATGAAAAATAGACCTCCCCCTCCTCTCCCTGAAAGGCACAGAGATCTGTAACACCGTGCCAAGCTGCACGGTGCTGAGAGATGCCAGGCTTGTCCAGGCAGCCTGGCCCTGGCAGTGCTTGTGCTCTCCTGCTCTGGTATGCTCCGTGGGACCCGGCTTGGAGCAGCTGCAGCTCAGCAGACTTGGGGTGTTGGAGCGTGGTGAAGCGGCTCTTAAAGGAGCTGAACTTCCAAAGTGGGCTGCAGATCAAACAGGAAATGCTACCATACTCATGGGTGAAGTTTTTTGATTTTGTTTTCTTTCTGCTTTAGGCTTAGTCATGCATCTGGGCTGATGACTGCAGTACTTAACAACATTCTGATTTTTGCGCTATGGTATTTTTTGTTTTCTTAAAAGGCGTAAAGAAACTTTTACGAAGCTAAATAATGCTGTCTGTCACTGCTTCAGAATTTCTAGTAGGATGCTTTCATCTTTATTTGCACAGCTATATTCAGATAACACTTAGTTTCTGATTCATAGTGAAATCTAACGTCCAAAGTCTTGATGATCAGTGTTAGGGTTTAGTACCCTATTCTATGTTTAGAAAGTCCAAGGTACACCAGTTTACACTGGCAGCTGTAGCAGCACTTAGGTGCCTGTTCCAACTGCTGTAGCAAAAGCTGCGTACTGTGGATGGTGGAAATACATAACTGTCCACCCAAGCTGTAAATTCTTTGAGTTCTGAGAACACGAGTGTTCTTAAGGGAGTTTCTGGCTTGCAAAGGTTGAGCCCTTTCTTTTGTAAGAGGGTAATTAAATATAGTCCATTTGCATGGTTCTTTTGACCTGGATATCTTACTGAAAGGAGACCATTTGTTTTATTTGAATAACATGTTAAGAATCTCTCTTATAGAAGAAAATGATTCTTATTCAACTTATGTATTTAATGTTGTTTGAGAAAACCTGTAATACTAGGCAAAATACCTCCAGTCTTGTGATAGCTAGCCTGTGTGCTGTGGGGTCTTTGTGGTTTCTTTAAAAGGTAGAAAAGTGCTGTCAAGTTTCTGATAGGTATGAATTCATTGTACCATTCATCAGGCAAGGCACCACAGGAGTTGTGAAGTGTTTTTCATAACTTCTTAACTATTTTTGCAGTTCTTTACACCACAGTTGTTTAGTTAATTCAGTAGCTTACCGTCTCTGTTGATATGCAGGGCAACTTGAAGTCTTCTGATGGAAAATGTATGGATCAGGGTCATAGAAAAGCAGCAGTCTTGGCTCTGGTCATGTGACAGATTGAGAAATCTTCACATGGAGTGGACGCAATAGCAGTAGCTGTGCTTTTAGTCACAATTTTGTCCACTTGCATCTTTTTTTGAAGCAGATGTGACTTAATGCTAAGTAATAATTATACTGGTGGTAAATGTTAAAGTACATCTGTTTCTGTGCGGTTACATCCATTCCTGTTTGACGAGCATTGCAGATCCTGTGTTCCATTTTGTTGTTCATGTAGCTGCTCACAAGTGGATGTTTTTCAGCAGACTGCTGGATTCCTGGGCGGCTCATGCTTGCCTTGATGGTAGCTGCTGGTGGGTGGCTGAGCAGAGAGAGCTGGAGGTCTGTGCGCTCCAGTTTTCTGTTGGAAATACTGCTACCTGCCTGAGGAGGTTGTGGTGCCCCATTCCTGGAGGCATTCAAGGCCAGGCTGGATGTGGCTCTGGGCAGCCTGGTCTAGGGGTTGGTGACCCTGCACAGAGCAGGGTTGAAACTAGGTGGTCGTTGTGGTCCTTTTCAACCCAGGCCATTCTGTGATTGTCTTCTGTTGCAAGCTGCATCGTCTTTAGCTTTTTAATTTGTAATGTCCTCAACTACATGGCTTTGGTTCTGTTGTGACCCTTTGTTTTCTAGTCTCCTCTTGCTGGGCAGCAATTGTTAGATCTCTGCTAAATGTATTTGTGACACTACTTCACTCTTATACTTTGCTTGCACTCCATGTGCTCCACAAGCTGGTGCCTTGTGGCTTAGAGGATGATCGGCTAATTACGTATAGATAGCATTGCTCTGCATGTACAAGTGTGTGTACATGACAAAATTTGCATACATTACAATATAAGCCGGAAGTCCTGCGGTGTGAGATGTGAAAACACTGTTTGTAGCAGAGTTTGCTTGGTGGCTTCCCTGTGAACGAATAATTATTCTTTGTGATGTCTGCTGTTGGCAGTACCTCCTCCCATCAGGAAAATCATGTTGCTTTCTCTCACTCTCTGGATAAATTTATTCTTATGAGTGGTAGTAAAATTTTATTGATGCAGTTCTATGGGTTTGTTGTTCACCCTGACTATATATAAATCCACATAATTACCGTATTTTTGTGTTGAAATAGGAATTTTGCTGCATTGAACAGGTAGACTGTTCTATGTAGGTTTTTTTTTCCTCTGGAAATACAGAAATGCACAGTTATGCACAGCCTGGCAGTGCTGTGGAGCTGAACTGGCACAGATGTTCCTATCCATTCTTTTTGTATCCTCAGAGCAGAATTGGGCCTTGGGTGCTGGATGGGCGCTCTGTCATTTCACATCATTAAGACAAAATTGAATGTGTACTCTTTAAGGTAACCGGATCAGGGCTTCCTTCATGGGAACACTGATCTAAGTTGGAAATCAGACTGAATCAGCTACGCTGGATTTATTTGCTCTTAATAGAGCTTTAGAATCAACAAATTAAGTATTTATCTTTGTGATAGTGAAAGCATACTTTGAACCAAATAAGTTTTCAAAAAGTAAATATTAGTTTTCTTTAGTTGTATGGTTATTTCTATGTAACTTACACCCCTCACATTGGTTGTACTCTGCTTGTTAGTTGCTTGTTAACTATATTCAGGGTATGTTTAGGCTTGAGTTCCTTATTTATTAGGGCTTTTCTAAAAATGAACTTTTTATAGAAATGCTTACCCAACTTCAGCAGTTCTGTGCAGCCAGGACCAAGGTGTGGTTCTGTTTGTGACTTTTGAAAGCATTTTTATTATTATTATTATTATTATTATTATAAATACTGATGTCTTTAATTTAGAAAGTACTGTTTTTTTAAGAGGAAAAAAAAAATGGGTGGGGGTGGGGTAGGGTGGAGCAGGAGAGAAACCTTGCCAGAATCTTCTAGAAGAAGGAAATGGGTATTTATAATAAAGTGGATGAATGGAATTATAAAACTGTGTTGCATCACTAGAGAGGAAAGAATAGGGAACAGTGTGTGTGGATGTTCAGCTTTTGCAGTTTCCCTGACATAACTAAGCATTTTCTGCTCCGGCTGGTATTGAAAGTCCTGTGTTTCATTTCATTGTAAACTTGTGACTAATCGAATGGCTGTTCTCATTTATATCACTTTGAAGCAACAGTGAGTTGCGCATGGTGCAAAAACTGACATATAATGTTTTGCATTGTAGGTGCAGGAACTGTAGAAGTCCGTTTTAGAATTGGGAAATAGAAGTTTCTGCAGCTCTGGAAAGATATGGTATGTCTATGTTTTCACTTCTATTGTATGTATGTATTATGACTAATAATAATAATAACTGTACTTCACTGATTTAAACAAGTTGAAAATAAATTCAGGAAAGCACAAACATTCATTTTTCCCATATTTTTTTCAACTTTAATGTCTTACTGTTAGGCTTAGTTTCTTTGGATAACTGTGTTACTTGATATTCTTGGAGAAAATAAAGATGCAACATTGAATTCCCTTTTAATTTGCTATACAAGCTCAGCATTATGCTACTATAATTCATCTATTTCTCCATTGGTTGGATAAGACCTGGTGCTGTTGTTGAAGGCTTTTTCCATGCTGCTGTACACGTTTATAGTCACACTTCTACACTTTTTAAATATAACTTGCAAAACAGACTCAGAACTACTAGGAAAGTTAATCAAACATCAGTGTAAGCAAAATTTACAAATTGGGATGGTTGGAAACTCAGAAAAGTAGCCTTCTCTAATGTCGGCCGGTGCCACATGGTGTCTCTCTTTGTCTGGGCTCTTAAGCATCCAGCAAGCTTAAAACTCTGTGCATGCAGTATAACAAAATCAAACTTTACCTTGTAGTTACTCTTGTTCCTGTTTTCTAACTTTATGCTGCAGTAGTCCAGCATTAGAGAAAGTCTGCACCATTCAATAGTGGCTCAAGTACTATAGTGTTCTTGATGCATAGTGACTTTTTTCTTCTAACTTTCTGAATTGCTGCATTCAGAAAAAAAATAATATTAGAGCTCAAATTTTTCTAGATTATCAAATATACGTTAACACAAAATCACGTGAAGTGACTTCAGCAATTACATCTAAGCTATGAAGATGTTTTTTTTTAAAAACACTTTAAGCACTGGGAAGAATTTAATTCCTGATATAAGTTTTATACCTGTATATTTCTGTCTAGATCCTTCTTTTGAAGATATCTAACATGAAAAAAAAGTAAAATAAATAAATAAAGTTCTAAAATCCCAGCCTCGTGGAAGGACTATTGGCTGTCTCTTTTTTCAGCAAAGTTCTGTTTTGTGGGAGTTAAAAATGATTAATTCTAAACTGAAAGTTTAACTGTAGTGTGTGTTAATTAAAAAACTGTAAGTCTTAAAAAAAAAAATAAATATATATAGTAGCATTCTCTCAGGAACATCTGAGTTATGATAATTCTACAGATTGGTCCTGTACTCCAGCAGGCAGTGGGCAGGTAGTGTGCATTTACTTTGCACCCACTGCACCAGTGGGATCATCCACCTGCTTCTCACTCTCCAGTTTCAATACCAGTTGTGTGTATGACAGCCTTCTTTCAGACCTAAGCTGTTATTTCTTTGCAGTTCTCTCTGCTGGCAGCTTTCTTCTGAACGTGTGGCTATTTGCTACTGTACGTGTTCATGTAGTTTTTGTAATGATGCACACTTTGTGAGCTGATGAACAAGAGTCCCCCTCTAATCCACCTCAGTGTGCAATTAATGAACATCAGAACAACAAAACATCAGAAAAACTGAGTGTTACGCTACAGAATTGCATGATTGTTCAGGTTTCATACAACCTATGTATAAACAAACATGCTGGTGTCACTGAAGAATCTGGTGAACAGAAAGGTGCTTTACATGAGAGGCTCCATGTGATGAGTGGGTGGAAAAAAAAAAAAGCAAAATAACCAGGCATAAGCAAAAAAGGTAGGTAGAATAAAAGTTTAAATATTTAAGCTGAAGTGAAGCTGTAAAACTTAGCTGTTTGGAAGATAACTTGATACCTACCCAGTAAATGGAGAGCTACCAAAACAAATTTAAATAGGTGATTGTATTTCACTTTCTGATGTAGGAGAACCTTTCCATTCAAAAGTGTGTAATTTTGGAGGGAGACTGAAATAGCAGATATAGCTGAGATAGAAACAAATGGTTTTTCAGAGATGGATCAAGGGAGTAGAGGAAAAATTAGCTATAGTCCAAGTGAAAAATTTGGTAGCTAAAGGTAATTGCAGATCTTTCCTCTTTTGCAAAGATGAATAAAGTGTATCTATGATCTTAAAAACAACCCCAGACAAAAAAAAAATAAAAAGGTTGGGGGATGCCAGGGGTGGAAATCTACTGTCCAGAGTTGTGGAGACAGTTGTAGGAAACAGGAGAAACAAATAAAGAAAATGAGAAGCCTTTAGCTTTAGAAAGAAAAAACAGTAGCAAACACTCAGCCACTTTCTATTACTGTGTTATTTGTGTGTATCATAGCCAAGGCATAGCAGATATGCAGATACCATAAAATGAAGCTTTTGTATAAGTCTGTATCTGATTTCTGTATTTGAAGGTTTACTAGGTGCACCAAATTCTACCTTTAATAAACTCTGTAATTTATGTTTTCACTAAAGTGTAGATTCCGGAATAGTAACTGGCCTTAATTTGAAGATCATAGCAGATTCAGATCCTCTCTCCAAGTAGTTGCTTGCTATCCTGCATGCTTGTATTTCTACTGAGTTTTTCAACCTTTAGTTTCTAGTAATATATTTTTTTGCTATTTGTGTTTTCTTTTTTTTGTGTGTTCATTCTCTGTTATGAAAAGACTTAGTTTTTTTTCAGTATTCTTATCAACCATCTTAATCAACTTTTACCTCATCACAAGGCACTTTCTCCTGTTTTCGTGCTTACTTCACAGCTCTTTTGTGCTACTTCTAGAATGGTGTGGAAGAATATTGAGTAATTGGAGAATTAGGCTCAAGTTTTGAACGTGTCTGAAATACTTTGTGTAGATGAATACCTTTCCAAGAACTGTTTGGGAATGGTGTCTGTTTCAGCTGTAATACAGGGAGCATATGTGTATTTACTAATCGGTTGTGACTGGTGTAGTCACTTTGATAGATGTTTTCCAGGATAGAACCCCATTATTCTTGTCTTCCAAACATGTTGGTTTGTATTTATCAGCTATTATTGTAATTGAGTAAGTTTGGCTTGTGAAGTAGTAAAAAAAAAAAAAATAATAATAATAATAACAATCATGCCTTACTGCTGTTTTTTTGTTTGGTTTTGGTTGTTCCACTAGATTTTATGTAATTAGATTTTATTCATATATTTGATTTTACTTTAAGGTAGTTGATAATTTGGTCTACAGATAGTTTCTTAAATAGAAGTTCTGGAATCTTACATCTTTCCATGCTTTCAGTGTTGGTAAAAACAAGCGAGCAACAAAAGGAACCTTACTCTTATTTTTCTGTAAGTTACAGTGAAGACTGAACTTAAAAATATGGAGGATATTCTGCAGTTTCGTTCAGGACACTTGATGAATCAGTCTTAAGACAGAATCACAGAATTGTAGGGGTTGGAAGGAGCCTCTGGGGATCATGATAAATGGCCGGCTTTCTTGTTATGCAGTTTCCTTTTTGGCAGAGTGTTAAGTTAGCGATGATAGTACAAGGGCACCTTTCACTGTATGGATGATGACTGTCCACTTCATGCTACTCAAAGTCATTTTGGAAATGTATCAGTTTGGAGAAGGGCATTTGTTCTTGGAGAATTCAGAGGGATTTTTCAGTAAACTTATAAAAGTGATCTTGAGAGGTTTCCAGAGGGAGATGATCATTTTAAATTGGAGCAAGTAAAATTCCTGCATTGCAAGTTAAGGAACTTGGCACTTTTCTGTACTGGTAAATCACCTTCTTTTTTATTAATATCTTTAAAAAAAATGGTCTTAAAGGTTGAATTTTAAGCTTACTCAGGAGGAAACTGAAACTGTTTTCTAAAGAGAACAAATCCTTTAAAATGTCACTTCGAAGTGCATCGGTCCTTTTAGCTACCAGTCACAGGTGTTTCTCAGTTCAAAGGCTTTCCTAGACTTCAGATATTGAGTGTCAGCCACCAGACGTGCAAATGGACACCTATAGGATAAATAATATAGGAAAAATAGTAGATTTAGAAAATCTGTACAGGCAAAAGCTTTTAATTTACACTGATTGGTAGCTGGAAGTTATTTTGGACTTGCTGATGAATATGAACTTGTATTCTCCATGGTGTAGCTTTGGATTCTGTTTGTTGAAGTTGGGAGCCTCACCTTGGCTCATAGACTCACAGAATTACAAGGTTGGAAAGGATCTACAAGATCATCTAGTTCAACTGTAATGTTTATGATTCCAGAATTAAAGGTTCAAGGAAATACTTGATGAGAAGATCTCACCAGGCTGTGCAACCAGGTTGCTATTTAGCCACTTCTGAAGCATCTGAACATGGTTTCTGACTGCTTGCTTTCACTGGCTTATTATTTATTTCCTTCCTCCCTCCCTTTCATTTGGTAGTGTTCCTTTCAGAGGAGCTGTATCTTTTCTCCTTTTTATAAATGGATGTTGTTTCCAAGTACTGTGTAAACATTATTCACCCTGTTTTCTCTTACTGATGGCTATTCTATGTTATATACATGGTTTAAGGGTATGGTTCTTGTCCGTTGTATTGGTTAATGATAATATAGGTTGTTGCAGTCCTGGTTCAATCCACCTCATGTAAATAGTTGTTAGGCAGCTATAGATGCATCTGTATCGGAGCATGCCCAGTCCCAAAGAGCCTCCAGCAGCCATCTCAAGTTTCTGGGATATATTGCACAGACATGAACTTTGCTTGTTACCTTCAGCTGCCCTGTATGTTTGCGAAAGATTAAACTGTAAGTAATCTTAATCGTGACAGTAAAGTGTGAAGAAATCATTTTTGAGTCATTCTGCTTTAAGAATAAATACTTGCTGTGGAGCTGTTTTCAGAATAGTACCTTCTGGAAGATAAGTTATATCCAGAAATTTTTGTAAAGGAACATAGGTACTATGACAGATGAATACCTGCTGTACCTCGGTTTCCTTTTTCACAATGCATTTTTTCCATTATATTAGTCTCCCCCTTCCTACAAGTTGAGTCCTTTGACTCTTACCAATTTTTCTTCCTTGTATGGATCCAGCAGGCAAAACATCCCGTGTTCAAACACTGTATTCCGCATTAGACATCTTTGGCAGTCTCCTTCACACTCGCCCCACGTTTTAACGTTCTGATCTCTTGCTGCCACAGACAGCACTCTGCAGATAGATAAACAGGTAAGGTTTTAGAAAGATGAGTTTCATCTGTGCTAGAGACTAGGGAGGCTAGTCACATCCAGTCCCACAGGATTGGCAGCAACTTCGCCTGGGAAAACTGGGATGAGAAAGGAGATAGAATCATAGAATGGCCTGGGTTGAAAAGGACCACAATGATCATCTGGTTTCAACCCCCTGCTATGTGCAGGGCTGCCAACCAGCAGACCAGGCTGCCCAGAGCCACATCCAGCCTGGCCTTGAATGCCTCCAGGGATGGAGCATCCACAGCCTCCTTGGGCAACCTGTTCCAGTGCATCACCACCCTCTGTGTGAAAAACTTCTTCCTGTTATTTAACTTAAACATCCTCTGTCTCAGTTTAAAACCATTCCCCCTTGTCCTATCACTATCCACTCTCATAAACAGCCATTTCCTGTCCTGTTCATATGCTCCCTTCAAGTGCTGGAAGGCCACAATGAGATCTCACCAGAGCCTTCTCTTCTACAAGCTAAACAGTCCCAGTTCCCTCAACCTTTTCTCATAGGAGAGGTGCTCCAGCCCTCTGATCATCTTAGTGGCCCTCTTCTGGACCCACTCCAAGAGCTCCACGTCCTTCCTGTGCTGGGGGTGCCAGGCTTGGACCCAGTACTTCAGGTGGGGCCTCACAAGAGCTGAGCAGAGGGGGACAATCACCTCCCTCTCCCTGCTGGCCAGAAGTGATCAGTTAAGGGTTCTTGCTGCTGGTATCCACACTGTTGAAATGGAGCATGAGAATTTTAGATTTCAGTACAGTAACTTCAGTCTTAAGGTATCATTTAACAGTTTAAAAAGAGTTGCAGCTCCAAGATTCGGTGTCTTGATCCATGATAAGTTTACTTTGTAGGTCTAGATTTCATTACAAAACTTAGATGGGTTAACAACAACTTAGTGAGGTTCATGCTGGTTTGGACGCTGTTTTGCTTAATATGGGGGCTGTAAATTCTGTGCCTGGTGCTGTGGTGTCTTAACAGCTGGATCTCTCTCAGGCCTGTTCACAGACTTGCTTTGCCCATAGCAGTGGAGCTATCACTTCA
Source organism: Perdix hodgsoniae (assembly GCA_035772895.1). Taxonomy (NCBI): domain Eukaryota; kingdom Metazoa; phylum Chordata; class Aves; order Galliformes; family Phasianidae; genus Perdix; species Perdix hodgsoniae. Next base: position 4,272,784 of record JAPSGF010000027.1, read on the forward strand.
GAGTATATTCTTTAACAGTCTAAAATCTGACAGTTTTGAATCCAGCACCAGCGCTTCATGCGCTGTTCCTTCACAATCACATGGGAGCGGTCATGAACACAAAAACACCCTTGGGAGAACTTAATTTTACTAACATTGCTATTGGCTTGTTATTCTTATTTGCTTCCAGTTCCATAGAACATAACTAAGGTATTAGCTGCTTAGAGCAACCAGGCAAAATGCAGGTTTCTTCCTAACAGACAAGGAATTAGAGAATACACCATTGTCCTCATTCATTATTGTACTAAAAGTTACTTGTGCAAAGAGATTAGTTTTTAATTTCTAAGTGCATTTTTACAGAGCCATTTCACACCAATTCTTCAGAAAGCAGCAAGAAATAAGATTTAACTTGAGAACAAAGCACTGCCCTACAATGGACTTCTGTTTCTTTAAAGCTAAGGTTTGCATAAAAGTAGATATCAAACTATCATGATGCCATAAAACAGCGCTTTTAAGGCTTCTTAGTTTTGTGTCACTTTCTCTGGTGTGTGGTGGTTTTTTTTTGTTTTGTTTTGTTTTGCTATTAGCTTTTGTTTGCAGTTGATAGCCCACAGCTCTTAATTTGAAAATCTTTGATCTGTCACTTGATTTTGATGGAGGAGGAACCATTCCCATTGACTTTTTTCTGTTGCACTGTGCTCAGTTAGCTAGCATTGACTCAGTTACGTGGCTCTAGCTTTGACAATTTACGCCCATACCTATGTTTTACTAAAGAACCTCTGTACTGTGTTGGAGATTTTCAATTGCTTGCTTCTTTTTTTTCATTTAAATTACCACTTTTGAAGTTTCTTGTATTATTGACTTCATAATTAAAATGATATTTCTTGTGTCAATAAATGCACCTGATTGAGTAGCCTTATTTCAAAAATAATGTAAATTTCACTTCACTTTAGCGATGCAACCTGTAGCAGAGTTGCAAGTCGTAATAGAGTAGCAAAAATCAGCAACTTTTCAGACAAGCTTTAGAAAGCTGTAGGACCTGTTCAGCCATTTCATCTTAGATGAGTCATTAGATGCAAATTAGCAGTGAGAGTTCTTGATTACTCCATCATACTTGAAGACCTTACTGAAAGACTTGTGATATATTGGACTGAAGCACAAGAGCTTTGTTTGCTGAAACATGCTGTAGGATGTGCTGCTAGTATTTGCATGGGATCATGATGACTACAGATGTTGTAGAGAGCTGGTCTGAGTGCCTCTTTAGCCTTTGTGCACCTTGCTGCATAAAAACCTAAAAATGTGGATATTCACCTGTTAGAGCCACAGAAATAAAACTTTTTTTTTCAGATACTGGACAAAAATCTGTATTGCTATGGGCTGTCTAGAGACAAATGCCTTGATTTACTGAATACAGTAATCATGTTTCAATTTAATTAAAAACTTCGTAGCAACAGAAAGTAAGTTGTGCTGTTTGATCTGACTCCTTCAGAGGCCTCTTTGCAATCTGTTGAGTGATAGAGCTTGGGTGGGAGAGAGTATGGGGTGATACTGAGTGTTGAGGCTTATGTTTGGAAATATTTTATCAGTTAACTATAGAGTAGATAATAGTAATAGGTAAGAGACTAATTGGTTCCTTTTCAGCCATGGAAGTAATCAGCTGGGGTGGTGTCATAGCGCTCTGGGCCCGAGTATTGCTGAGTGATCATTGGCTGCCACCTGAGTGACAAAGTAAAGGACCAAGTCTTCAATTTAAACCAGTGGAGCCAGATCACAGGAAAGAATTGACAGGTAAAACATGCTTCTGAAAACATAGAAGAGGGAGAAGAGTCCGTGCAATGTAAATGGAGCAAATAACATAAAAGATGGGCCACCAGTGGCAAAACTTGTTTCTTTAAAGCAGCTTCATTTGGGGGAAAGGCATACAGCAGGGCATAAGTTACTTTTTCTTCCCTTTCAAACACAGAACCTCTGTAAAGAGCTAGTACTAATTCGGTCGTAGAAGGGAAACGATTTTTCAAATGTTATTGTAGTTAGAACCTATGATTCATGTTTATATACATCCAAATCTTTAAATGCTTTTTGTCTTGACATCAGGTGCTTTCCACTGGTTCAAGAGATGCGGGGTGTTTTTGTTGTTTTTTTTCTTTCTTTTTAGAGAGATTAAAAATAAGTTGAATTTTCAGTTTTGCCAGTTGTGAGTACTGTAGTGAAGTAGGCAGTGGCATAATGCCATCTGAAAGATTTGAACAAGATTTTTATGAGGTCTTTATTTTGCAGTAATTCTTAGCATCTGTGTTTTTGTTCAGTGGGCTGGCTGAAAATAGTTTGTAAGGACTTTTAACTAAATTATTTTTACTTATTTAGAGTTGTTAAGCTCATGCTTAGCCCAACGTGACACAGGACTGGTGTGACAACTGTTTTTAATCAGTGACTCAAAATTGTGATCACCCTGATGTCACCGAATGGCCACAGCTTGTAAAAGGTAAGATCAAGACGTATTGTGTTGTTTCTCAAGGTAATTGTTAAAATAATATTTATTCTAAGACTTGAATTTGTATGACTTGAAGTTAATTCTGTAGACAGTACGTAAGTATATTGTTTATTTAAGATAAGTCGCATGGCAAAATTGACTTACACTTTTACTTAGAGCGATTTCAAAGCTCACTTATCTTGTCCCTGCCTGCTTTTTAAATTGCAAGCACTGCAGTGCTCCATTGTGCTCCTCTTATGAGCAAAACCATCACTTAAATATCTCTGACTTTACTGTGATACTAATTCTGTGTAAATTGTTTAATCTAGTAATTTAAGCAATTTGCTCAGTTTATTTGAAGTATTTGTCCAGGATGATTGACGATAAAAATTTGTAGACCTGCATATGCTTACTTTTCTCTCCTAGGGAGTTACAGTGGAGGTAAAAGGAAGGGCTTGCAGAATGGAGAAGTTGCTCCCTGTGTTGTTGGAAGTGAGCCACCACCTGAATTTGCTAGCTCATACCGCAGTATTCAGATTAGTTATGTCTTCATCTGTTCCTACAATCTTATTCAGAGCTGAAATTTGTAAGAGCGTTTGCTCTGAGTTTTTTTCTTTGAACAGAACTTGTTTCAGATTTGTCATGCTACACAGTTGTTTTCAGTATTATTGCCTATCTGGAAGGATAAAAAAGGTTTTCTGTTTGTAAACAGCTACTTTAAACAGCTTCTCACCAAATAAGTACAGTTGCTGTAAATAGATTGGTCTTGCATATTGTTTTACTGAGTATTGAAAGCTCATCATATTTGTTGCTTACATTGTCATCGGAAACCTGTTAAAATCCATTTATTGAGTGGATTAAAATTTCTGCAAGTCACTCTTATGCTCACTTTACAGCAAAAGATAATCTGAAGGAATTTGAATCCTTTTCCTGTTGAACTACTTACCTCAGAGGACCAAACTTTTTTAAACTCAGCTAGTCTTTTTTCCCCTGAACTTTCCTGGAACTTTGTCTTCTCATATATTATACATAAACTATAAGGGTAGGAAAAGACATTGGATATACTGATACGTTGTTTACTTGTCTGCACTGCAGACTACCATCTAGTTTTTTCTTTACAACATTAAGTTTAGATGATAATCTGCTGTTCTTTTCTGTAATTTTTCATATTGTGTTTTTAAAGGATCAAAGTGACTGTTCCTCTTGACTTCTTGACACCACTGTTTTGTGCGCATTTTCATAGCAACTTAAAGCATTGCCATTATCTGTAGCTTCATTGAGTTACATTGCTTACAAGTAAAACAGAGGAAACAACTGCCTCAAACTTCCAAATTGGCTCTGTGTTCTCAGTTTCTGAAGTCATGCATGTTAATAGAGGAGCTAGCTTATATGAAGATAAGGCGCTTCTCTCCTTCAATCCTCAAATTGGATGGCTTCAAGCATTTGTATATGTAGGCAAATAATTAGGAAGAGGTTTGCTCTTCTTTGTTAAGTATCTGGGGACTTGGTTTGGAGAGTCAAAGGGGAGATTAAACTTTCATCTGTTTTGCTGTTGAGCATTATTTTTCTACTGCAGCTCTTTTGTGAGTCCTGAGTTTGAATAAGTAAGGTAAGGATCATTTCGAGGGAATAAAAAGACCACATTTTGAGGCTGGGTTGTTTCTCTAACTTCTTTTTTAGCTGGACAACATGTGCATTCTAAGCATGAGCATATACTTCGTTGGATAGTAAGTTGAGTTCCATTCCTAGTGCCAGTTGAATTTTGTAACTTAGTGAAATATAAACAAATAACTTCCTGTGTTCTTTATCATCTGTCACTGCATAGTATCCAGTTAGCTTAGGAATTTAAAATTGTGTGCCAGAAATGCTTTCTAGGCATCTGCTAACATAGTACAGTTTGGTAAATTCTAGAAAGTTTGTAAGATCTGGTGTGTCAGTAAAGGAACTGAGGTTTTAGTAGAGACTGCTGAGCATGTTAGCTGTGCTAACCAAAGTCCCCTAGCAGACTTGGTTGAAACCTACAAAATGACTGAGTTATATTTACAGATATTAGCTCACTTCTGTTTTGAGAAAGCTCTGTCATGAAAGACATTTTTGTTCATGTAAGCTACCAAGTGTTGCTGTAATGACTATGCTGTATTTCTACTCCTACGCAATATATCCAGTTCAACGGTTCCAGTCAACTGTACCAAACTCTACCTCAGTGAAAGTTAAGTACAGTTCACAAGGTCATTGAAAAAAACTTAAGATGGTTGAAGTCAAAACTGTATTTGTACTGCCTTGCCTTCTGGTTTAGAAGTCTCACTGGTCTGGGGTGAGCCCAGAAGGATAAAAATTAATATCTTAAAAATAAATTTTGCTAGTGCTGATTCAGGAAGTTAAAGAACAAGATGGGAATAAGAATGAATCGGGCACCTGTAATTTAGCTGTCCTAAGTGAATATGGAACTATACCCCTTAAACAACTTAATATATTAAGTTAAAATGGTAGGTATAAATGCCAGGCAATAACATCTAATTCTTAGAATTACTGGCTGACCTGTTGATTGGAATGAAGAAACAGGAAACTGTAACTCTTCTGTTCTGTGAAGTTACATACATAAATCTGAGTAATGAGAGACAAGAAATTTGCTTAGAGAATGTTGAAGCCTGCTTCTGAGCGGCAGCATTTTAAAGTTCAGCTGTTGATCACTGGTAAACTTTGAATATACCTTTTGGTTACAGAAGTGGTTACAAAGAATTTGCCCAGAACTGCTGCATCGTGCACTCTGAATAAGGAAGTACTGCCAACAGAAATCTCCTCTGGTGGTTGCTGCTGCATAAGCTATGGGGAAAAAACGCTGTCCTTTGGCTTGATTGTGTTCTCAGATTTATGTTATACTTTCTAGAGTTTGGTCAAACAAGTTAAATGTGCAAATGCAAGAAAGCTGATGCTTCTAAATGATATAATTATCATTGTTAATCGTTTTGCCCTCCTTGTAATTTTTCATACTGTAATGACTTAAAATAACAAACAGTACTTAAGACTTCGTCTGTATTTGCAGATCACCAGGAGAACCTCACTCTGAAAACATTGAAACTAGCCGAATGTAAGTACCTGAGTGGATGAATTCAGTGTATCTTGTTTAAAAATGTTTTGAATATTTGGACATAAGAATTACTTTTGTACCTCAGAAGATGAGTGGAAATATGGTATCACATTACAAAATTTCAAACTAATGCAAAAGGCAAAATGATTTTGTAAATACTGTGATTTTTTTTTTTTTTTTCTGGAGGTGAATGGGTTGAAGGGAGAGCTCAAGAGTTTATTTTAACATGAACCAGTAGATGGTAGCATAAGTGTCAAAAATCTGCATGTCTATACTCAGATGTGGCAGTAGGGTGTAATTTCTACATGCTACTCACTAATATCAGGTGTAGAATTGAAGGTACTAAGGCATGGTATCTGCTAGTATCTTGGGGCAGATCAATTGCTGACATAAGGGAAAAAAAAACACTAGTCTGATTTGATTTGGCAAATTCCATATGCTAAGTACTTTTGAAAACAGCACACTAATTTCTTTTCACTAAACAGTATTCATCTAGCATCTTCCTAGCAGTTTAGAACCTTGTTTTGGCCTATCTTCGTTAGCCCAGAAGCCAAGATTAACTAGAAGCAAGATTGTATTTGGCTGAAATGTTCATTTCAATTCCAAATTAAAAAAAAAAAGACTGTGGAAATGAGAGGAGCATTTTTAAAAAGATAAAAGTTACTTGAAGCTTCATTCTTCTGTGCATTAGCAAACAAAGATTCTTTTCTAGCTATTCAGACCATCCTGTGCTAAAATTCAAATAGGGAAACCACAAATACTGCTCTTCTGGCTAAGAACAGAGCTTCTGAAATAATAGAGGGAGTGTAGCCCATTTGTTAGCATACTGTCCTAGGCTTCAAAAGATTTGGGTTAATTTTGCTTCTGCCACAGACATTTTCTGTGGCCTTAAGTCAACTGTCTCCTTCCCAGCCTCCCCTCAAGTGGTCTAGCATTCTACACATCATGGGCTGGGTATCTTGCAGATTATGGACATAGTGTATTGCTGTAGCTTCCCAGCCTAGAGGGGGCAAAGCTGAGGCAGGCTGTTTTACATTGCACTGCATTACCTAATGGATGAAGAAGAAACAAAGAATGTTTTCCCCATGCATTTTCAGAAATGCACTGGAGGAAATTCTTTTCTTGTACAAGAAAAGAAGCAAGTTTTGGCAAATTTTCTTGCTCTCTCATGCAAACCTGTACCAGAAGTGCTGCCTAGCTGCTTGCATAGGCGTACAGGTTTTGTGAGTTAACTGAAAACTGCTGTATGGACAGGTGTCAGTCAGAGTTTTGCAGGGCAAAGGCTCTACCATAATATCTTCTGCTGATGTAGCAGCATATGTTAGTGCTCCTGGGGCAAATTGGGTTATGGTTCTCTGTTTTCCTGGCCTAAACAATTGTTTGGCTGTAGTCTTCACCGGACGTTATCAGCTGCTCTGCTGTTTTTTACCCACTGCAAACACAGATAAGTAAGGTAATGAGGACCCTGACAGGTGTGAAATGAAGAGCGTATAAAGACAGGGAATAAATCAGAAAGAAGAGCAAATCCAACTATATTTCTCTTCTGGCAATTTGACAGTATGTTTTCCTCCCTAAAACTGAATCTGAAAAATTAACATCTGTAGCTTTTCTATAAAAGCTGAGGTAGTCTTTTTGTGTGTGCAGAATGATGATCAGACTTGCTCTGACTACATAGGTTTTGTGTGTCTAAAATTTACACTAGCCAGTCAAGCTATAGGGATCCGTATATACCCTACCACTCATATACAGCCTCAATACTTACAACACTAATACAAATACTCAACACTTGAAAGTTTTTAGGAATATATCAGGATGTGATGTATATGTCACCAATTACAGAGAATTTTTGCAATCCTGCTGCGTAGTTGCTCTTGGCATAAGGTGGAATGGCATGCTGAATAACAGTTTGACCTGCAGGCCTGCAGTGTTGCTAAAATAGTAACCATGTTATTTATATGCCTTTAATTTATTGGTAAGTGCAGGGATTTATGGAAGCATTTTATTTGCACAATGACAAGTTGTTTTGCTCTGGTTGGCTGATATAATTGCTTTATTTGTTTGTATTTTGCATTGCAAGGCTTCATACCAGGAGCATAATCATGTATTTCACATGTGTTAATGAAAAGAAAATCCAAGTCTTTCAGACTGATGCAGCAATTTCTTATATGAATAAGAGTCTTACTTATCCCAAGCTTTTCAAGTTCTCCCTCAGCCTAATGAACATCTTGGTGTTAGCTCAGTCTGTTTTTTTTAATGGTTTTTTTTTCCTTAGCATCCATTCATGTTCTTGCATTCTCAACATCAGCACCTTCTGCTGTCTGCTCCTGCTACAGAACTGCAATCATATCTGGCATTGATTAGGGCAGCATTTTAAAAACCTATTTAGAACTAAATTTTGTTCATTTACTTTAAGAATAGCTTGACAGCTCTTAAGTTCATGTATTTTCACTGCCTGTCATATGTTGTCATTTGTCATGCCTAAAGCTTGGGTATTCTGATATGATCGTTTTCTGTAATTTAGCTTTCTTTCTGGTCTTGTGGATGGTTTGCTTTAAACTTTAAAATGTCTTTTTGGTTTTGAAGCCATCAAATATCACTGCCCCTCTTAAAGTGTTGTCAGTTAGATGTGATGCATAGTCATCTCACACTGGATAGGTTTTGTAGCTGGTTCATTTCCCTGATAGAATGGCAAAAGGAAAATTCTGCTGCAGCCTCCCAAAATATGCCAGAAAAACAATTAATAGCCATTGCAAATATTAACTGTGACTGTATTAATGTTTTATCATACTCATGCTACCCTAGAGCCTTTTAGACATGGAATGCCTTAAATTATTTTCCTCATAGCTGAGAGGAGAGCTGGATTTGCATAAGCTGAAGCTTTCTAATCCATAGATTCTAGACTGTTCTTAAAATGAGTGTTTACTTAGGTCTTCAATCCCATGTTACCTGCGGTTAGTGTCTGTGTGACCATGGTCAATGTTACAGGACAATGTCAAATAGAATGAACTCAATAAAAGAATTCTGCCATGAAACCAAACTTATTAAAACTCCAAAAACTTTTTAACTCAAAAATAGCGTTGTGTGATGTTCCATTTACTGTACTTGGCCTCTTTCTTTGGAGCTGTGCAAGGAGACTATGTGATAATGAGCAGTTGGGTCCCTTCTTGTAGGTAACATGTATGTTATATATGTTATAGATATATGTTGCAATAGTCAGTCTTCTATAAAATATTTTTTGTACAGTAGTTCATTTTTGATCAAATTTGCTACTAGAATACAGCAGTGACTCAGAAGGAGGTGATTAGAATCTCAGCATCTCAGAAAACAGTCTATATGTTTTATTGTTAGTGAGATGCAGTTGCTAGGGCTGTGAAATACTGTTCAAATGTCATACCTTACACATCTGAGCTTTTACAGTACAACGTGGAGTTCAATCTGGTTAACTAAATTTGCTTGGAATATCAGGATGTTTTTGATGGAGGGAGAACAACACAAAATATAGTAAATAATTTTGCTTAATATTTGATAAAATTTTATTTTCTTCTGAATATGAGGCAGACAGAAGGCCTCCTGCAAGCATGTTTGTTTCGCTTCTTTCCATTAAAGATGGAATTGATCTTTTCTTGGCCTTGCAGCTAGTACAGAGTATTAGCATTCAAAACTCCTTGCTTAATAACTTAAAATCTGGACAGCTACTGAAATGTTTTGTGCAGTTAAACTTATAAAAACTAATTAACACCTGATGATACCTCTGTACTTTCTTTTGTCTTCAATAACAAATTTGTTCAAAGAGAGTAAGGCACTGTAAGCTTTTATTTAATCCTGAGTTGAATTTTATTCCAATAGTAATTCAAGTTACTTTTTCTTTGTAGTTAAGTTCATTTATGGGCTTTTTAATTAAGATTGTATTTTTCAATCTTTTGAAAAGGCATTAATTCTGTAAACTCAAGTGTAGCATTTAAATCACAGTGAAGTATCATGCCTGTAGTTAGTCTAGTTTACATATGTTGATTGCTTATAATAATTGCCTAATAATTGAGTTTGCAAAACAATTATTTAATCCCTTCAGATCTGAAATGTTTTGCAGAAAAAATAAAAAATCAGGTATTTTTCCTGATATCGCTTGGTTTGAAAAGCCAGGATGCAATTAATCCCTTATTCATGGCTAACTGAATATTGAAATGATAGGAACCTGGGTATGAAACTGTGGAATTAGTCTGTGGAATAATGTTGTTTCTTGAGCTTAGAATTAATAATCAGCAGAAGAAATGGCAGTAATGATTGCTTTTCAAATAAGAGTGTAAGAAAGTAATTTGTGAGGTAAGATTGAGGGATGTTCTGACCATGGTAGTGACACCGTCTCTCTAGCTGTCTCTGCATCACTCCGTATATGCAGGAGACTCTTCTGTTCTCAAGTTCATCTTGAGGAGGTGCTATGACTCTTTCAGCACGCAATTCCTGGGGACGCATCAGATCCAGCATGTGTGGTGGGTGCTCCCCACTTCACTCAGGGAGTCAACGTCTGCACCCAGCTCTTGGGTGTTCACTGCCTGAGAGGTACATCGTGCTGAAAGGATCAGGGTTTGGAAGTGTGAGCTCTGTGTGTGTTTGCAGGCGTACGTTAGCTGAGATGCCTTTGGCTGAAGTGGGCAGAAGGTATTATGACATCACTGGAATCAAGGGGTGGTGCTCAGTTCCGGCTCTGGGTGGAACTTCCGGCATTTTGATGTGCAGGCATGCTTTGTGGGCAGTGCTTTTACTGGAAACTTCTGTTCAGGCATTGCTATTATTACACCTAATTAAACAGAAGAAGGAAAACAAGTGGAATTTGAAGGACGCTCTCAAAAACCAGCGTTCAGATTCGCAAAGATGGCTGTCCATAACTACACTTTGGTATGTAAGATTTTGACTGCTTTGGGTCCGAAGGTGTTCTTATTTCCAAAGTGTAGTACAATTACTCAACCTATTAAGTTTCTATTTTCCTCCATTGCAAAAATGTTTGCTTTAGGTAGCATTTCTCTGTATTTAGCTTAAGATATCTGAGAAATGCAAATTAGATGTGCTGTGTTGAAACTTTTGAACCACCGCATTCAGTTCCTTGTTTTATATGTCTTTTAGACATCCAGCAGAAGGAACTCGAAAATGAGACTGATGAGGAGTCTCTGAAGGAAGTAGGGCTGTTTAGCGTGGAGAAGAGGCTGAGGGGAGACCTCATCGCTCTTTACAGCTGCCTAAGCAGGCTGCAGCGAGGAGGAGGGTGTCGATCTCTTTTCTCAGAGACAAGTGCTAGGATGTGAGGATACTTTCTTTATCAGGAGAAGTTTATACTGGGTATCTGGAAGCAGATCTTCCCCAAGAGAGTTGGTCGAGCATTGGATAAGACTGCCCAGGGAAATAGTGGAGGTCCTGATTCTTGGAGGTATTCATGAAACATGTCTGTGTGGCTTATGGACATGTTCTAGTGGTAGTACATGGTATGCCAGGTTGGTAGCTGGACTTGATATTGAAGGCCTTTCCCAATCTAAATCATTCGGTGCTTCAAAATGTTATTTTACCAACAGGAAGATAGAGGCTCAATAGTAGAAGTTTCTCACCCCACAGATTTGGCAGCATTTCAGTTACAAATGCAAACTATTTATCTGGCTTTTTATTAGTTAAAGAACAGCCTATTGGGATTCTTTTTTTTTTTTTTTAAGTACTGCATAAGTAAGTCAGTGAATATTAATTTTTAAAATGGAAAACGTGCTTGTGGAATTATTGGGCTTTGGGGAGGGAAGAAGTTATATATATTACAGTAGGCTCTTGCCCTCACCAAAGTATAATGTCTTGCTTAAGAAGGTTATACAAGGCTTACTGTGTGGGAAGTTATCCTTAAGGCAATCTGTAAAATGTGTACAACTGTGCACGTACAAGTGAGTTTTGAAATCAGATAGTCAACAGCAGTGTGATGCATGTAAGTCAGCCTCAGCATTCTGAGCTATGCTATGTCTGTGTGCTAATGTAAACTAACCATTGAATTTGTAAGGGACTAGTTACTCTTTGCTAGACCCCTGTGTAGGAGCTTAAAGGGTCCTGCAGTGTTGACTTACGTTTGTTGTTTTTGTTTGTTTTTTACATAAAAATCAAGAATTAACATAAGAAAATATGTAACGGTTCTGCAGTTCCTTAATGTCAGCTGTTAGAGACAACTGTAATCTTAGTGCTGTGCCTTAATATTTCAGATATTACCTGATTAAAACATAGTGTTTGATGTAATGAAATACTGTTAATCAGCATTTATATACTGAAATAGTTAAAATGTTACACGAGCTGGAAAGGTATGCATGCTTCTTCAGCAACTTATCAAGCTTGAAAATGTAAGCCCTCTCTTGTAGGGAATTGGTCATCTTTTCCCAGTGTATTTAATATGACTAACAGTTCTGGCTACTCTAGGTGAAAATGCATGCCCACGTGTAGAGAAGCTTATGAGCAATAATCCTTATTATTCGTAGGTTTTTACACAAGTCAGAAAAAACATTGCTGCAAAGAGCTTGTGGCCTACGTGTAGACTGCAGTGGGGAAATAAAATGAAAGAAAAGTGTGATGAGGGAGCATGAAGCTAAAATGCTCATGTGGATATGACTGCCATTCTGTATGCATGTGCACACAGATACAGGCCTCAGACCAAACATGTAAGAACTGGAAAGGCTGGAACTCTTTCCTCAGATCAGGATATAGCTAGTCTATTTATTCCCTTGTGCAGTAGTGGCTTTGATGGTGTTGATGGTGCTGCTCTACTTTTTTATGATCTTCCAACTCTGCCTAGGGGCACCAGGGAAACTTTTTTACTCTGTTCTTGGAACGTTTAGGTCAGGTAGACACTGGGAGTAATGATTTTATTCCCTTTTGCTCTTACAGATCTCATGATCATAGAGAAGGAATAGAGGTGTTACTGTTGAATAACATACGCCTCACTAGTTACTTTAAGAACATGAGGACGCTTCCCCTGCTGAAGCCACTGCTTTGAAACTCTAGTACTTGACCAACAGGTCTGAGGCTTCAGTTCTAATGCACTTGTTCTATGGAGAATCTGTGTGTGCATCAACTTCTGGAAAAAGCAACTTCAGTTGTCACAATTTCTGATTTATGTCTTCTTCCCGCCTTCTAACTTTTAGATATGTAGCTTACTGTTAAACTTGCATTCAAGACCTGTATATTACACATCTCCAAAGTGTTAGAAATTTTATTTCTATTTGATATCTTGCTTTCATAACTATCTTTCTTAAAATAGTAGGAATTTTTTTTGTTTTGAAAATACAGTGAAATATGGTGTTCTTGGTGCTGCATGTAGCTCTTCCTGTCCTAATCAGCAGTAGCATTCCGTTGTTTTATTTACCACTTGTATGTAAATGTGTAGCTCTAGTAACTGACCATTTCAGTGTTTTTGTGTGTGTACAGTACTAGACACATTGAGTAATATAGAGATACAGTTGTAATTCTTTGAAATACTTGCTTGCCACATGTTACTTTGGGGGGAGAATTTGGCAAATAGCTGTTTGAGAGCCATATACTTCACTAAGCTGAGGTTACTGAGCTCATCTTTAATCATGGTTTTGTCAGCAGTTCAATTAACCAAGTAATGCTTTTCCTACTCTTTTAAATAACAGATTAATATCAGATAACTGTAATCATCTGGAATCTTGTATATTAAAAGAGAAAAAGCATTTTAAAGGATTTATATCCTATTGGTATAGTATTTATTGATAGTATTACTAAATAAATGCCTGGATTATTTGTCATGTAGCTGCCCTCTCAATGGCAACTGTACCTCTCAGTACTACCCATCAGAGAGTTGATTACCTGTAAATCCAGTTCTGCTCTACTTTCAGCCTTGCTTTGCATCTAAACTGCTCTTTTTTTTTTTACCAGTTGAGATTGTGTCCACTGTAACACTAGAATGTAAAACTGATAACTGTGTGTAAACAAGATTCACCTTTTCATTTTAGAGACCCATAAATGAAATTGTGTGTTAAATACATTTGCATTTGTCAAGATGAGAGTCCTGCATTTAAAGAAATCTCCTGATGTTCCCTCTGATTCAGAAATCTTGTGTTTCAGTGCCTGACTAATCTCTGCCTTGCCGATGCTTTGAATGAGCATTGTATGTGAAAGCTCTACTAATCCATGTACTTACTATTTGAATGTTTGCTACAGGAAGCGAGCAGCTGCAAAGCATCTAATAGAGCGCTACTACCACCAGTTAACTGAGGGCTGTGGAAATGAAGCCTGCACGAATGAATTTTGTGCTTCCTGTCCAACTTTTCTCCGTATGGATAACAATGCAGCAGCCATTAAGGCCCTCGAGCTTTATAAGATTAATGCAAAACTCTGTGATCCTCATCCCTCCAAGAAAGGAACGAGCTCAGCTTACCTAGAAAACAACTCCAAGGGTGCCCATAACAATTCCTGCACTGACAGAAAAATGAACAAGAAGGAAATGCAAGGCCCAAGAGATGACTTCAAAGGTAAGATAATACTTTGGAATCCTTATAAAATAGAACGTTTAATATGCTCAAGTACAAAGCAGCAGATTTCAGTGTAGTGATGTTCTGCTGACTTCTTAAGTAAAATACAGTGTTCAGCCTTTAAATATTTTACTGCAGATCATGTGAGATATCTGGATGAATGCTGAACACTGATTCCAAATCTGGATCTTCACTGCATTTCTAAAATTGGTCTGTCGTCTTAGATGAATTCATTCATTCATTTGCCTTCTGAGATTACTGCAAACATGAGGATTTTTCTTAAGTGCTGTCATATGCCTGCATTAGTTTGACTACTTTAACCAAATTTGTAATTTCTCTGAGATGTAAGAGTTGCACTTTCAGATAATTCCAGTGTTAAGAAGTATAACAGGTGAACAAAAATGATACAATAGATGATATGCTTGTTCAGTGGACTTCTTTTTTCAATGTAAATAGGGCTGATAAAACCCTGAGATTGTCTTCCATAGATTTGTTTTGGAGTATTCATGGCTTGAGAACATACCATTCCCATGATTGTACAAAAGTTAACTTTTAGTGTGAAGCTGTGTTTTTACTGAATGCCAGACCTTCCAGTTATGATTACTATTTTTTATTATTATATTATATATATATTATTATATATTTGTAAATCAAGGTAAGAGAACACTAGAAAGAGACCACAATGTAAGCTGGCAAGAATGTGAAACCATTCACAGCAGAGAATTAGAGAAAGACTTGTGGAATCATCAATGAAATATAACTGTTCTAAGAGACCTGAGATGCTGCAGTTAACAGTAACACTAATTTCATCTTTAGCTGATATGAGGATGTGTCCCCAAGTTTTCTATGATCTGAGTAAGCAAAGATGCAAACAGTAGGTAGGGGAAAAGGGAGCCAATTAGTGTTAGACTGGCAAGACACACATTAGGTCTGTTTTGTGGCTTGTATCTTTATCTTGTGTATTTGAATGGAGATGTGCACATACAGGATTTTCATTTGTTTACCTCTGCCCTACCATCTCTCTGCAATGTAGGTAAGTAAGAATCTTTGCAATCCATCCAAAGGCAGCCCGTTGTCGAAAGCAGTGACTCAAACATTGTGCATTGTCAAACCACGAATACTGACCTGTCTTTGTAGCTGTATGGACAGAGTAATCTAGCAGTCTCGTTTGGTGTTTGTTTTTTTTTTAAAGACCCTTCAACAAAAGTTTCAGAAAGAACTGCATTCAAAGTTAAGAAAGCCAAGGAAAAGGATATGTGGCTTGCTTTTGTGCTTGACACAGGGTTGGAAGTTCCAAATAATTTAGAAGAACTGCCTCTTGGAATTATTTAAATTATCTTTTTCACACAGAGGGCGGTGACACTCTGGAACAGGTTGCCCAAGGAGGCTGTGGATGCCCCATCCCTGGAGGCATTCAAGGCCAGGCTGGATGTGGCTCTGGGCAGCCTGGTCTGCTGGTTGGCGACCCTGCATGCAGCAGGGGGGTTGAAACTGGATGATCATTGTGGTCCTTTTCAACCCAGGCCATTCTGTGATTCTTTTCTGTAATGATAAATGCTAGAATTATTATCTCTTAGGAAAGGTTTATTTGGAGACTGTTATCAGCATGTCACTAATTGCTTAGATGACATTCTGTAAAGAGGAAGGAAAAGGGAAGGGAAATAATGAATTTGTTTTAAAAACAAACAAATATAGATTAGAAATGCAGTCAAATATAAAAAGAACCATTTCAAATTTGTTATAAATAGCCTGGAAACATGTCTTCAGCTCTGGTTGCCAGTACGTTGAGTTGGGAACAGACTGTGATAATTGGAAGATAAGTGCTGCTTTCAGATCCGTGCTAAAATTTGATTTTGTGTATGAATTTGTTATGCTATCAGTAAGAGCAAGGTTTGAGAGGAACTGTTTACAAAGTTAGAAGACTTAGTTGTAGTAGAAGGTGTGAGAGAAGGCACAAATAACTGTATTCAGATGTATCAGCTAAAAGTCACTGGAGTTAGAAGGGACCTTTGCTTATGCTGGATTTGGTCTCCAGCCAGTCAGTATCTGATATAGATATCAGATGCTGATCACTGCTATAAGTAAAATTGGACAGGCCCTTACATAGCAGCTCAGTTGGAGCATGGTCTCAGGATGAGATTTAAAGCTGTTGTGAAACTGCTGGTGGTAACACTTACTATTAACAAGAATTAGCACGTGGTTTGTTTCTTAAATATTAAAAGCATGTAAAAGAACGACTGGAGAAATCTTGCTGAATTTAAAATGTGTTACTATTAAATTATCAACTTTTAGTAGTAATTTATAGTAAATAGTAGAGCTATGAATAACTTCCATGCTCTTGTCTGTGAACTCGAGGCTGTAGTCCTTGTTTTCAAAAGTTATGGCACAAAACAATCTGAGAGGCAGAATTTATTTTAGGCAAGTTAGCTGCTTACGCATGCACTACAGCAAATAAAAATAGGAAGTGTACTAGGATTTAATCTTTTTATAATATCTTTATTGCTGTTATTTATTCAGCAGGGCAGATCTTAGCTTTGAAGCTTTTTCTGCTGTCTTCATATTTAATGGAAGTCAATCTCAGTAGTGTGACACAGAAAAGATTAAGCTTATGTTACGTGTGCTCTAAGAATGGTTATGAGGCTCTGCAAAAAAAAAATCAGTAGGTTGTCTCTCTGCATGATTTAGTTTATATTTTTAATTTAATGTTCATTCCAACTAGTCATTAATATAGCCAGTAACGTTTGAAAATACTTCAACATATACTGTCTATATAAAGGTGACAGGCTTACTGTCTGCAGAGGTGGTTGTAAATTTGATTTTCATTCTGTGTACCGGTTTAGAAGAATCTGATTAAGATAGAATGAAAAGAGTCTGCATAATAGTATCTCTGCATATCTAAGAACACACATCACATCACTGTATCCATCAACAGCACCAGTATAACCAGTGTGTTTGGTGGTAATCTTACTCTTAAATCATCACCTGGTGTGAAAGCATTTGTGTGTGCTGTTTGAGAAGTGGAGAAAACTGTAACCAATGCTTTCTCCCACCTGTTACTAGATAGAAGGATTTGGGTTAGTGGGAGGACCTTTAAATGAGTACAGAGTATGGGAGACAGGTACCACACTATTGATGTGTAAACCACCTTGTCTATCTGAATAGCATGTTAATGAGTATGTTCACTTGTTATTCATACAAACAGATAACCCACCTGCCCAACAGTGCATGTAATTTAGAAGGCAGCATAAATTTATAAGTTATAACCCTGTGTTGTGGGGTTTTTGAATGATTTTCAGGTATGCATTATGCAAAAACTATTGCAGAACTCATAACATTTCTTATTTATTTCTAATACTCTTATTTCTAATATTCAACAAAATAAGGTACTGAGTCGTTTAAAGACCTATCTTTAAGTTGGATCACGTCTGTTGGAAAAAAAGTTGATACAGGTAGTTTAGTTCAGGTAGCATAATGACTTGTGTGTTGGCTGTACTGATTTACATTGGTATTGTCTCACACAGCCTTTTTATAAGGCTTTTAAGATTTTAACGTCTTGCTGATTGCTCTAGTTACTCTTCTTTAGACAATCTAATACTATGAAACGAAATGAAGTCGATCAACTGCAAGGCAGTTTTTTTTTATCACAGCGTATTCTCTGATCAACATCCACAAATAAGATGGTATACAAAAGAATTCTCAGTTTGTGGTTTATCGTGCTAGTGGAAGTCAGGTATGTCTTGAATTTATAAAGTGCTGTTGCTGTTTTTTTAACATGTGCTGATGATATAATATACACAGCTTTATCCAGTAAAGCACATTAGCAGTATTTTCTTAATTTTTATCTTAATACAATTAATAATAATAATATTTTCTCTTGTTATAGATGTGACTTTTCTAACGGAAGACAAGATATATGAAATTCTTGAACTATGTCGAGAGAAAGAGGATTATTCCCCTTTAATCCGAGTGATTGGGAGAGTATTTTCCAGTGCTGAAGCACTGGTACAGAGTTTCCGAAAAGCCAAGCATCACACCAAGGAGGAGCTCAAGTCTCTTCAAGGAAAGGATGAAGACAAAGATGAAGATGAAAAGGAAAAAGCTGCCTGTTCGGCTGCTGCTATGGAAGAAGATTCAGGCGCGTCATCATCTTCATCGTCAAGAATAGGTGATAATACACAAGGAGATAATAACCTCCAAAAATTAGGCCCTGATGAAGTATCTGTAGATATTGAAGCAGTCAGGCGGGTCTACGATAGATTACTTTCTAATGAAAAAATAGAAACTGCCTTTTTAAATGCACTTGTGTACTTGTCACCTAATGTGGAATGTGACTTGACTTACCATAATGTATACTCTCGGGATCCTAACTATCTGAATTTGTTTATTATCGTTATGGAGAATGGCAATCTTCATAGCCCAGAATATTTGGAAATGGCTCTGCCATTGTTTTGCAAAGCAATGAGCAAGCTGCCCCTTGCAGCTCAAGCAAAACTGGTCAGATTGTGGTCTAAGTATAGAGCAGACCAAATTCGGAGAATGATGGAGACGTTTCAGCAGCTTATTACTTACAAAGTCATAAGCAACGAGTTCAACAGTCGTAACCTAGTGAATGATGACGATGCTGTTGTTGCTGCTTCCAAGTGCTTGAAAATGGTTTACTATGCAAATGTAGTAGGAGGGGATGTGGATACGGATCATAATGAAGAGGAAGATGAAGAACCCATCCCGGAATCAAGTGAACTAACTCTTCAAGAGCTGTTGGGTGAGGAAAGAAGAAATAAAAAAGGTCCTCGAGTGGACCCGCTGGAAACTGAACTTGGTGTTAAAACTATAGATTGCAGAAAACCACTTATCCCCTTTGAAGAATTTATTAATGAACCACTGAATGATGTTCTAGAAATGGACAAAGACTACACTTTCTTCAAAGTAGAAACGGAAAATAAATTCTCTTTTATGACTTGTCCCTTCATATTGAATGCTGTTACTAAGAACCTGGGACTGTATTATGACAATAGGATCCGGATGTACAGTGAACGACGCATAACTGTGCTCTACAGCTTAGTTCAAGGACAGCAGCTCAACCCATATTTACGACTTAAAGTGAGACGTGATCACATCATAGATGATGCACTCGTGCGGGTAAGTCATGCAGCAACATGGAACCTAGGTTTGTAGCGTTTGACTGTCACAGACTACACAGGCTTTGACTAACTGAAAAAGACTACATGTGAATTCAGTATTTTTTGTGCTAGACTTCCTCAGCAAGAATCTCATATAGCTTTACTGTATTAAGTTTGAATTTCTGAGCATGCTGCTGGAGGCTTAAATGTTCATCTCAGAGCACTTGCCACATAGGAGTTTAAGGTAGTCCTTAACCCTCACAAACAGGTTTTGTGCTGTTACGTCTTGATGCAGAGAGTAGCCAAATTCTTTCTTATTTTCTCTCAGCTCTGGACTGCATCATCTTTTGATAACGGGGCTTTTCCAGATGGGTGTTTGAATTAAAGCCTTTCAGCTGTGTGCTATTCTTGAGGACTTGGACTTCTAGGTACAAAGCTTATATAAAGATTGACTGCTTGATAAGTATAACTTCTCACTTTTCTACGCCTCGTTGGTATTTGGTGCAAATAACATGACTGAGAAGGGGGAAGTAGAAACTGTTAGTACCTCAGAACTGTGAGAGCAGCCTGTTTCTGAATATGCTAGCTTCTTAAAGTGAAACAAAGACACTTGATCATGCATTTTTTGAAGATGGGAGTTGTGCAGAATACAAACTACAGAGGGTATTTAACGGTAAACACTTTTCCATAAATTTGCCCCTTAATTTCAGAACTTTTCCTTCATTTAGTTTTTTGCTTGAAGCTGTTATTTCTCAGAAGTCCATTTTTGTTTTCTGTCAAAAGCAAAACAGTCCCTGTAAATTTTTAAACTTGCTTTTAAAGCATGTTGCTAACATGTCAGACAGGGAGTGTATTTGGGAGAGACTTTGGGGAAGATACGACTTCGCTTCTCAATGCAACAGCTATTTCTGTTTTGACTTTCAAATACTACTGAAGATCAGTTACGAGAGCCCTGAAATAGCTCCCACTTTGATTTGCAGCATACATCTGAATTTCTCAATGGTTTAGCTGCTTCTCAGGAATTGTTAATATTATGAATTGACACAGAAGATTTTTGCTTTAGAGTACCGGCTGGGGGAAATGAAGAGGGGAATTTGCTATCCAAAGATGGCTTCAGTCTGAAAGCATGGTTTTGTAATAGGCAGATGAGGAATACACTGTTGTAAGTTTAACTCTCCTGTGTACCTGTTTTCTGATTTATTTTTTTTAGAATACTGTTTGTAGTTTTATTATCTATCAAGCTTACTTTATGTTAAGTTTGGTCACCTTAAAGTAACAGAGTTTGTTTCGTTGACGCTCTTCAACCTTGGTACACTTAAATAATGGGAAAGAGTAAAGTACTTTCTCTTCAGGAGTGGATGAACTGTAAGAGCTGGTAGAGAAGAAGCAGACCTTCCTCATACTGAAGATGGGGAAGGAATCTTTGGGGACAAAAAGTGTTTAATGTAAATTAGCTCAGTGACAGCAACTGGTTGGTGAGTTCTTACAGCTCAGCTGTGCCACAGCAAACATTACTGCACTGTTGATGATTTGAATCGAATATATTCATTTGTGATGCATTTGCAGCAGCCCTAGCACTGTTCAGCAGTCTACAAATACATGCCTGGGCAGTTGCCATGGATCCTGTAGTGCGTGTTAATTTAAGCTGTCAAAACATGTTATGTTATTGTGATCTGACTGTCAAAAACCAAAGGATAGAAGAAATTGTAGACTGTTTATTCTGAGACGGAAAATAAAGGAAAAATTGAACGCTTTTACATTCAGACAGTGAGCTGAACTTATGGTGTTGGTCAATAAAAACCAGCATGGCCCAAGCACTTCTCAAAAGTGAAAAATGGGTTATAATCAAGAAATGGTTGATGATTGAAGATTCACTCTGTTGTGCAGACTGTGGGTTTCAAACTGAAAGAGTGGAGATGTAGACTGGATGTAAGGAAAGGTGGTTTTGGGTTTGGTGTTTTGGTTTTTTTTTTTCCCTGTAAGGGTATGATACCCTGAACAGGATTGTTCAGAGAGGTGGTGGATGCCCCATGCGTGGAGGCGTTCAGGGCTGGGTTGGACAGAGCTCTAAGCAACCTGATGTAGCTGTAGGTGTCTCTGTTCCTGAATGGGAATTTGACTAGATGGACTTTAAAGGTCCCTTCCAACACAAACAATTCTATGATTCTATGTAAACTATGATTAAAAATACTAATAGAGAATATAGTAATAATACAGCATATAGTAGTCACCTTTTAAATGATGAATGTGTTTTAGTTGACAATAAGAGTTATCAGTGCTCAAGGACATAATGCTTCCAGTGTATCTTAGTCATCCATCTTATTTGCCAGTCATGAAAGAAGGCTCTATCAGGAGCTAATAAATAGGAAGGCTCTAAGCTGTAAATCTGCAGGTAGCAGGACAAGTTAGTCAGGGAAATAGTGCCCAATGCTATTGCCTTGTGCTTTATTCAGCAGCTATCTGATCTGTCAGTTTAAAAACTGGTGCTGTTGCTGTTAGTGCTTCCCGTAACAAATTTGGAAGTGCTTGTCACAATTTTCACGATTCATTTCCACTTCTTGTGGTGTGAAATAAGTCAGGACAGAAGTCTTGATTATCATAGAAGTGACTTGGTATCTCTGACTGCGCTCAGAGTTGGAACGGCAGGTCAAAGACGGATTTGATGCCATCAGTGTTAGCATAGAAACGCCCAGTACAAAAGTGGAGCTACACTGTACGGGTTTGTATCAGCGGCAGCTGCAGCTTAGGGTGTGATATTGAACTTGGCAAGGATCTCATTGAAAACTATTAGAAAAATTTTGCCAAGTCTTGAGTTGTGAAAGTATGGTCTTAAAGCTGTTCAGTGCTGAAGTTACAGGTAAGTAATACCACTTCTGATATTTTGCTCTTGCACTGCAGTTGTTTCTTCCTTTGTTTGTTTTACTTGCAGGATTTGTATTCAGTGAACTGTTGATCTGAATACCTTGGCTTATTTGAATTACAAGTAATTTTATACTCATGTCAGTACACCAGTGTTGTTACAGGGTGTTTTCTACAGAATTCTTTACAATATGCATAATAACTGACCATTTCATGATGAGGTCATTCTAAGAATGTTGATTATAAAGAAGTGAGGTTGAGGTGATCTTAATCATATTTTTAACAGTACTGGATATTTTAAAAGCAACTGTAGCAGTCAGCTTTCATAATTTATTTGAGCAAGTGGACTTGATTACAGATCTCTGCTAATCAGTCAACCTGGTTTGCTCTCAGTATTTAAACTTGAATTCATCATGTGCGTCCTGTTTTTAGGACTTCATTAAAACAAATATGAACACCAGTGTTTCTTAATTACAGTAGGATTTTTTGCTTATCCTGAGAATTTGAAGTAATACCTTTTAAATACTTACTTAAAGCTGCTTTCTATGAAGAGAAATGTAGTTGTCCCTGGAATAAATACATCTAAGCAAAATTTTCATGTATGAACTTATGGTTCAATTTCTTTGCTTGTTGTGTGCCATTGAACATTTTTGTTTTTTATTGAAATTAGCTTGAAACAGACTTACAGACTTATCTTGTATGCTTACAGTATACTTATTTTTATGTACATCAGTCTGAACATTCCTGAGAAGGGAAATGGTAAAGTGTTAGTTTTCACTTCTACTACAGAACTCTCACACTTGGGAGCTGAGAGCTCAGTTTACAGTCCTAGAAAGCAGTTGACATGCTTTTTGTGTGTATAATGTATTTCTTTCAAGAGGTTAGCTCTAATACAACTGAGTCATGTTACATGGATGTGGTGCTAATGAAAAGCTTATCCTTAAATCCCCTCTTCTGCCTTTTCATCTCCCAACAGTTACTTCTTTCATCCTCTTCCTCTGAGTTTACTCTTCTTTTTTTTTGCACAGATTCTATATGGATTTATTTTCAGGTAGCAGTAATTTAAGAGGTATGAGCTACGAGGTGGGTTTTGCAGTGGTGAATTCCTCCAGCAAGCTGGTATCTCTGGCTGGTACTTCCTTGCAGAGTAGAAATTCACTTGGACAAATCTTGTTTTGAATTCTGACAGCTGGTGGGCAGCGAGCCTCTTGTAAATGACTCTGCCAGCTGGATCAATGAGCAAAAACTGTGTGACTACTAAAACCAGTGTGCAGATTCTCACACTGTTAGGCACCAAGTATTCCAGAAGCTTTATGGTGTCCTTGCAGACTTAAATTGTTCAGTTGAAAATATCAGCCCTTATTCTGACTGTATTGATGTATGCCAGCAATGTGGGCAAGCATATATCCGGACCATGAAATATTGCTTAGGATTATGCTTTCTTGACAGTTGCTGGAATGTGTTGTGACTTCATATGTTTAGCTAAACGATCCTGGCAGAAAATGTTAGCTTCTGAAACTCACATGCAGTCAGAGTGGGTTGATCCAGCAGTATCTGTGTTAACATGAATGAAGTAGATCTGGTTATTTAAAAAAGAAAGATGTGAATCCTTTAAGCTGACGTTCATACTTCCTCGCTATAGAAACACTACTGCAGTTATGCTGATATTCAGGACCTCTCTGATTATGCCTATTTTCTATCAAGTTCCATTTATTTTCTTGTTAAGTATCAGTTGAGAGACACGGATGTTCAGAGGAGCAGCTAAATCCGTGACTTTCAATTGAGCAGCTTAGCAACGTTGTCCTGGTTATAAAATCTTCTTCAAGGAACATTAGGCTGACTCAAATATGGGTTTGTTGGTAATCCTTTATCTGACTTCCTCTCAGATATCCAGCACAGTGTTTCAATCTATCCAGCCAGCACTGATCAGCTAAGAGTGCTTCCTTCCCCTTTCTTACTACTTTTCTTTTATGTTGCTAGTTGCAGTCTAGTTCTCAGCCAAACAACTAAAGATAAATGCAGTGCTTTCCTGACATGAGAATCTTTGTGTTATGGCAAGGGATTGCTGCCTCAGCAAAAATGCACACTCAATACCTGCTTTTTCAGAACTCATCAGAATTCATAAAACTTTCAAAACAGTAATTTGATATTTGGTAACAAATATACAGTCAACAAAGTCATGGGCTGGGAAGAAAACAAACTGTTATTAGTGTCACTTGTGTCTATCCAGCTTTCATGTATAACCAGTATTTATGATCTGAAAATTACTACTGTGTTTTTTAAATGATTGTCTGTTGTACTTAGAACATGGCCTGTCCTGTTCAGAAGCAAAATTCTTCTAACACATCTGTCCAGTGTGTAACTTAAAAAGATTTATATGGAAAGCAAGATGCAATACTGTACTACTGTGGGAAACGTGATGAGAATATCAAAGTTAGGGAATTGCAGCATGGGTTTATAGAAGAAATATTGTTTCTTAAAAACATGGTGAAGTTCAAAGCATGTTATTTTAGTCTCCTTGGGAGCTAAAATAGTTCATTGCCAGTGACAGTCAATTAAATACTGTATGGGGAGATTGCTTTAGATGGTACATATCCAAATTACAACATTCCGTGTAAAAAAAGCTTAATATATATCTCATCTAGTAATCTGACCTCACCCACTGTGGGTCTTCACAGCTAACCTCCATTTCTTTAACAGCGCTTTATAATCAGTGGAGCTATCCTATCTATAGGCTATTTAAGTACCCTGTACCTACCCCTCCTGATACTAATTTTCAGTACCTGTTGATGTGATGCTTTCTCCACATGCTCCTTTTGCATGAGGAGCTTCAAAGTCTTCACCCATCTTGAGCTCTGTCACTCATCTGCCCTGATGTCTCAATTGCTGGTGTCACTTCCTTCTTTATCCTCTTTCTTCCTGTTTTCCTTTGCATTCCCATAGTAAAATTCTGGGGCATTAAGGAGTGTGTTGGTGGTTGTAAGGATAAGCTGAGTTAGTGAAATAGAAAAGAAATGGTTCAGCATGCTAACAATACAAACTGGTAAATACACTCGATAGTTACTGTCAGCAACGTAGAATTCTTTAGAGAGGAATGTACAGGTTCATCTTTGTTTAACTGTACTGCTGTTGAATTTTCTTCCACATGTAGATATGTTTAATATAATAATACTGTACAAGTTTGGTATGTTTACACTTCAAACAGCATTATTTCTTGCTGGGTATAAAACCTCTAACTTGTTTAATGAAAGGACAAATTTCTGTTGGAAAGAGTGTTACAGCCCCGTAACAGTTTGTATATAGAAGTGAAACCTTTTGCTGTAAAACATCCCTTCTGTTTGACTTTATCCTTCCCAGGAAGAAATGCCATAGCTCTGCTTAAGGCCACTGAAGACAAAAGAGCAAGAGAATTGAGATTTCTTCACTTAGGGTCAGGAGGAAAGGAGATTTGTTTGATTAATATTGGTGTCTTTTTGTTTTTGTTCTTGTTCCTCCCACCTCTACACTGTTAGTGAGATGTGGTCACCTTATAAAGGCATGTCTTCTGTCTTCTGCTATAAGTTATCACGTGAAGCTTCCAAAAAATGTGTGTATTTACAAAGCATGTAGTTGTCAGTTATGTAGATCAGACTGCAGTCTTTTGTTGTCAGATGAATTCAGTTATCACAGCAATACATCTTGTTTTCGTATTTGTTTTTGTGATTTTTATCCAACTTAATGCTGACTTCTTTGAAGTAAATGTTTAAAAGAATGACAATAGAGAGCTCTAGCAGACTTAACTGGCTAACAGATCTCATATTTGGTAAGTTTCTTGCTACAGAAATTCCCAAATTACTACATGTTTAAAGCAATTTAGCATTAATATTGGTATATTTTAAGTTGTGATTTATGCACGCTTTTTTCTTAGATCTGGAGGGTGATTTTGCTTGAGTTACTTGATGTTCCACTGAGATGTACTAATTAAATAATTACATCTGTTCACTTAATAGCTAGAGATGATTGCCATGGAAAATCCTGCAGACTTGAAGAAGCAATTGTATGTTGAATTTGAAGGAGAGCAAGGGGTAGATGAAGGAGGTGTTTCCAAAGAATTTTTTCAACTGGTTGTGGAAGAAATCTTCAATCCAGATATTGGTATGTTGTCTAATAACTTAATGAATACTCAGAAGTGAAGGTATTTGTAGTGCCTTTCTACATCTGCTACTTCTTTTCCCTGAAGCTCCACAGATTGATTTCTTAGTGATCATGAGAGTACTTAACTCATTGAGGGTTCGGCATTTTGCCATCAGTCGTCCTGAGAAACAGTGATGAGAGGCATAACTGTGCAGTTAGTGAGAGCCATCACTGTTTGTTTAAATATGAATCAGTAGGACAGGGTTCCTTTGCAGGGTTCCTTTGTTTGTTCTCTCACCTTTCTCCTCGCTTTGCTTTGTGATTAGCTTCTAGAATTAGTAAGCAAACCAAAGAGGAAGAACTGCTGCAATAAAACCAGAGTAGGACTATGGTGAGTTCTTGAGTTATTTCCTCCCCTTTCCTCAGCTTAAGAAAAATCTCATTCTAAAAAGTCTCAGTTCTTCTAATTGTTTAATCTAAAATGGCTACAGCATACCAGTAGTGTCAGATTTGCTTGTAGTTGATTAAGAAGAACTACAAATAATTTGTTGTAGTCAAAGTTTTTATATTTGTGTTTTAATCACATTTACTGTTTCTCCCTTACACTTCCATTTTTTTTTAAATGCAATTATACTCTGCTTTTAATATGCAGCTTGCTTGCAGCTTTTAGAGGATTAAAATTGTTTAAATATTATTGTGAATACAATGTGTCAGTATAGAAGTCAAAGACTTTTGCCTAGCTACTGTGCTAATTTCATGATTTATTTAGAATTTGATGGAACAGTTGAGTTCCTGTAATGTAACTTCCATTAAAGCTCAACAGCTTGTGGCTGGTAGGAAACTTGTGCTCATCAAACTGATTTTTATTTTTTTTTTTTTAAGCCATTGTATTGAGCTTTGTGGTTTAGAAAATTGACACAGAAACAGGTATTCATTTTGACCAGACAAGAAAGGAAGTTCTCAGAAGAGGTAAAAGAATCTGAATCTTGGGACTTGCCCTTCAGCACACGCAAGCCAGATCTTATTAAAAAGTGGCACAGATCTGTAGACAAGTCTTACTCAGAAAACTGCTGTTGGAGAGATTTAGAATCTAGGTTAGCAAGGCTAGTCAGAATATATGTATGAAAGTATGAAGACTTCCTTATTTTGACAAAGTACTATTTCCAAAGTAAAATTCCTTTTTTTAACATTGGGTTAATGAAAGTTGTGTGGGGTTTTTCATTATTCACTGCTGTATACTGAAGTAGTCTTATGTCAGAATTGAAGTCTGATTCAGCTAGTAATATCTGGCTAGTGTATGTGTGTTCCCTACAGATAAAAATGCATAATACATTAGTTGTGCATGCATGGTTTAAATATTGCTGTTTTATTCAAGTATAAGTAATTACGAGCTTTTTTCATTTATATCAACTTTACTGACAAAAACTAACTTACCAACTTATGCCATAGGTGTGTAGAAGCAGAAAATATGGCTTGCTTTCACATTTTTATCTTGCACCTATGAACATGCACTGTAGTATAACAGCTTACACACTGTATATAGCAAACATGACTTCTGATTTCTAAATGGAGAAAAAATCCTTTGAAGATTATTAGCTGTCTTCTGATAGTTACATGGAGCGATGTTTATTGTTATAATAGTTCGTTTGCAAGTATGTTGCTAAATTTTTCGTATTATAAACCACCTTAATTTTTTTGTTCAAGGAAGCAATAATACAAAGTTGGGGATTTATTACCACTAATTTTCACAGTAAAAGAATATAATAATATATCCTGTATATAAGGGAATATAATACTCCCAGCTACATTGTACAATTTTTTTTATTTCAGCTTCCTTTTTTTTTTCCTGGTGTTATATTGTGAATTTAATGCACAGTATTCCTAATTTTGGTCAGTGAATAAAACTGGATTTCATTTTAGAGCCTTTTCAGAGGTAAATCTGGGAAAATGTTAGTCCTTCATTATTAGACATTTGTTGTAAGCAGTGGACTTCATAGAGGGATTCATTTGAACAGTTTATAGCCTCTATAAAAACTGATTTGATGAGCAAGAACTAATCTGGTGGCTTGCTACAGCAAAAAGGGCAAGAGGCTCTGCCCTACTCTCATTCCTGTAGCCCTATCCCCTTCCTTCAGCTTTCAGCATGTGCCAGTTCAGCTGATTAATGAAGCCTTTTATGAACTTGGCAAGAAATTAGTTACCTGAAACAGTATGTTAATGAAATGAGGGGATATAGGGAAAAAGACAAAGCCACTACCCCTTATAACAGTGATGTACTATTAAAATTAAAACCCTTCAGTGAAACAGCAGTTCCATGTTGTGGTTGCTCATCAAGTTAGAATGTGTGCGACAGCTGAAGCAATTCAGTTGAGTATCAAAAATTGTTTACATTTTTATATGCTTATATGTATATGTGTGAGTGCATATTGGTATCTAACTTATTTGAAGTTCATTTGTAACTCTTGTCACCAGCTCATCACTATAAGTTTCAGTTCATAGAATCACAAAGATTGGAGAAAACTTCTCAGATCATTGAGTCTGTCAACTCATCCCCACCATGTCCACTTGCCACATCTACACAGTTTTTGAACACCTTGGCATGACAGTGACTCCACCTCCTCCCTTGGCAGCCCATTCCAGTGCCTCACAATTCTCTGTAAATAATTTTTTCCTAATATCTGATATGAACTTCCCCTGGCTATTACCTTAAGGCAATTACTATCCTGTTGCTAGTTACTTGGGAGAAGAGGCCAACCCCCACCTCACCACAGCCTCTTTCCAGGTCATTGTAGAGAGCAGTCAGATCTCCCCCTGAGCCTTCTTTTCTCCAGACTGAACAGACTGAACTATCCCAGTTCTTTCAGCTGCTCCCCATCAGACTTGTGCTCCAGATTCTTCACAGATTCATTGTCTTTATCTGGACACTCCAGGGCCTCAATGTCTTTTATTGTAGTGAGAGGCCCAAAACTGACCACAACACTCAAGATGCAGCCTAACCAGAGCTGAGTGCAGAGGGATGATCACCTCCCGGCTGCTGCTGGCTGCGCTATTTCTGATACAAGCCATGATGTCACTGGCCTTCTTGGCCAACTGGGACCACTGCTGCCTCATGTTCAGCCAGCTTTTGACTAGCAGCACCCCCAGATCCTTTCCTGCTGTATGGCTCAGTGATGGAACTGCATGTGGTCCTGTTTTTTGGCTAGAATCAGCATAGAAAAGCCTTTGAGGGAAGTCCACCACTTACGGTAACTAGAGTTCAATGTGATTTCATCCACATGTTTTTGATTTCATTCTTCTCTTGCATTGTTGGATTTATCAAAGTTAAAATCTATGTTGATAATGTGCTGCTGCTTCTTCAGTAGGAAGAGGGATAGAAAGTTGTATACGTGCAGGTTCAGCAGGCGATGTAGGATTCAGTATCACAGGGCTCATGCATGCTTTTAGTGGCAATGTGAGTACTAGAGTTTTGAGTAGTTTCTGTTCCCCTAAAGGTAAGTAGCTTTTTTTTGCCATTAAATTCAGCATAATTCTCAATGTTTTGGGAATTTTCTTATGTACAGGGACTTACAAAGCTACGTTTTACATGTTGGTGATTTGTTGGTTTGTTTTTTTTTTTAAATACAACCATAACTGTTTAAAATAATTTTTACAGGCATGTTCACATATGATGAGTCTACAAAACTGTTTTGGTTTAATCCGTCCTCTTTCGAAACTGAGGGTCAGTTTACACTGATTGGCATAGTGCTGGGGCTCGCCATTTACAATAACTGTATACTGGATGTACATTTTCCCATGGTTGTCTACAGGAAGCTAATGGGCAAAAAAGGAACTTTCCGTGATCTGGCAGACTCTCATCCTGTAAGTTCATTATATTCTTTTTGTTTATTGCTGAATTTTCTGTGTACTGCCTTAATGAAGTTTTCAATTAAATACAGTATAACTGTCAAAGTTGAAAGTAAAGTAAACTTGTGTGTAGAGTCTGTATCTGTTTAAACAAATTGATAGCAATGAAGACTTGGTGGAGGTTGTGAACAAATAAGGCTGGATATTAATAGAGCTTTGTTGGTTGTTTTTCTTTTTGGAAACTACCAAAGTTGCTTAATGTTGTGTATTCTTAACTAAATATTAAATAGTTTATTAACATGACTTGTTGTTAATCATTGTTTAATAGCTTCCCAAATAGATTTCTAAAACAATAGGTAGAATTGCATTGTATAGTTTTCTACAAAATACGTTACAGTGGCTCTTGACCTGCAAAGATTTGGTGCTTGTAATGTGCTTCTGCTTGATATTTTAATATAACTTTAAAACTTACTTCAGAGCTTTCACAAACCAAAGATGAAGTTCCAGGTAATCAAGCTACACAATACTTTCTCTAACAATAGAACATGGAGGATGGATAGGGGCTTCCCTACCCAGGTACAACCAAGGGTTTCAATCCAGTCATTTCCAATACAAGGGATTTTTAGAGATGCTGTGAAATGTTGAAAGAATACAGCTAGTAAAAGAGTGAGGCTTTCATGTAAATTTTCCATAATTAAAACATAAGGAGGGAACTTAATACTTCTACAAAAATATATTTGCACTTGTTTTTTCTTTTACCTTCAGTTTGTATTCAGTCTGTGTCCAACACCTCTGTCCTAGCCAAAGAATTTCTGTTCTGCATAGGCTTTGGTTTCCAGAGAGCCTTAGTCTTTTCCTAAGGCACTGTAAGGAGGAAGACTGCCCATTTCTTTCAGTGGAATTAACTGTCAAAAGTAATTTCAGATTGCACTTGTCAACCTCTGACCTAAGCTGTACTTATTTTGTAAAGACCTTGGGATTTCTTCTTTACTTTTTTTTTTGTACAAATGCTTTCTTAATTTAATGACTGTCCTATCTGTGTTGCTTGCTTCTACATTACTCCCTAATTCACTTTTAAATCAAGATGTAGGAGATAAAAACCTGCTGCCCATTTTTTTCTCTGATACAGTTATTTCTGTGATTTTTAATGCATAAATTGAACTTAGTGGTTTAAAGTGTTCTGGATGTAAATATGGGTTCAGAAGAGTTAAAAGTGAAAGTTAATCACTGGCTCTTAACCCACAGATCAGACCACAGTGTTTGACATGACCCCTGGGTAATAGTAAGCTTTCCTCATGTCATTATTATCATTTGTTGCCTTTTGTCTCTTTCTCTTTCCTTAGCATCTGCACTTGGCTTTTTTTTACAAACACTGAGTTTGATGTTTGCTTATTAGGAGTGAATGGGAATTAAGTAATTTGTCACAACTGTTTTCATGCCAGATTATTTCGTATTCTGGTATTGCTCTGTGAAATGTATTGAAACTTTCTTATGACAGACCTGTATCTTAATCTAATAGGTTCTTTACCAGAGTTTGAGAGACTTGCTAGAGTATGAAGGAAGTGTGGAAGATGATATGATGATAACTTTTCAAATATCTCACACGGATCTCTTTGGCAATCCAATGATGCATGATTTAAAGGAAAACGGTGATAAAATTCCTATTACAAATGAAAATAGAAAGGTATGCTTTGTGCTCAAATAACTTCTTAAAAGAAATCAGTAATTTTTGGGTGCTCTGGGCAGAAATACTCTCTAGAGATTTTGTCTCACAATGTAAGTGTTAAAACATATATTTATTTGTTTTTGTTTTGTTAAAGAGAGCATTGATAAATACATACATAGCTTCTGTTGAGGTGTTTTGACCTGTTTGAGAAACATTTGAGACTTGCTCCTTTACTATTACTGAGTAGAAGTTGAGCCCAGGTTATCTGGGTGGAGTCATAGAGTTAAATGTATTTTGGATTCTTACATTAATAGGAGATTCTTTGAGTGGAGTGTGTATCAAAGTACTAAGGATTTCTTGGGGGCTGTTTTCTTACAGGAATTTGTCAATCTGTATGCTGACTATATACTCAATAAATCAGTAGAAAAGCAGTTCAAGGCCTTTCGGAGAGGATTCCACATGGTGACCAATGAATCTCCTTTGAAATATTTATTTAGACCAGAGGAAATTGAATTACTTATTTGTGGAAGTAGGGTAAGAGTCCTGAATGCGCATCAGAAAAAGTGGAACTTTTTTGATCATAATAAAATTAGTGGTCATTCTTAAAAATGTCATCTTCTTACAGAATTTAGATTTTCAAGCACTAGAAGAAACTACAGAATATGATGGTGGCTATACAAGAGACTCTCTTATTATTAGGTAATTTTTTTTAATTTCTGAAGGATTACAAGCAGTTTGCTTTCTTGTTTCTTTGTAAAGAATTTAATAGCATAAGATTTTGTATTTTGGAGGTATTGGATTTAAGTCTTCTCTGTAATTCCACTTTACTCAAGTACTGTCATTAGAGCGGCTGTCATAAGCAATGCTTTGGCTTCCAGTGAGCTTCTGTAAATCTTAAGTTTGTTTATTTGGGACCTTGTCTTTCTCTTATGTCATATAAATAGGACAGTTTAAATAAATAATCATTGCTTTGGTTTTCTCTGGGGGAATGAATTGTTTGAATAGGCACAATGTGTGAAGAACTTATTTTTCTGATCAGAAATCAAGCAAACTCAACATTTTCTAAGAGGGGAAATGTTTTTAGTATGCTTATTCCTTTTCTGGAATTCCCCTTTGACTGGGGAGCTCTGTGAAGGCAAGAATCAGAGACACATATCTTTGGTCTTCTGGATTTTATCATAAAACTGTCATTCGTGACGGAGCAGAGCTCTTGACAGCAGTTGTGTTTGTGGTGTTTAAGAGAGCAGGTGGTTCAATTGAACAGTATAGTGGAACCAGAACTACTCCAGGAGGTAGATCATTTATCAGTAGACTTGACACTTAAAAATTAGTTGAACTACAGTATCTTGGTAATATTTCTAATTTCTACCTGGTTGTCTCAGTGTTTGGTAAAAGTGTTGGTGATGGGTTTTCTTGAATGTAACTTGTGAATTGATAATACTGGTTGGACTTCTAAAAAGTCAAAGTTTAATAGCTTTTGAAGGTCTCACACTGAAGACTGATGTCAATTCACTTCTTTCTTCCTTGCTAGGGAATTCTGGGAGATAGTCCATTCATTTACGGATGAACAGAAAAGACTATTCTTGCAGTTTACTACAGGCACAGACAGAGCCCCTGTGGGAGGACTTGGGAAGTTAAAGATGATCATAGCCAAAAATGGCCCAGATACAGAAAGGTAAAATTCTGTTTGCTTGTTTATAATGGAAACAAATTCTGTGCTTTCATTTAATTTATTAACTTAGTTAAATCTGAAAGTTGAATCTTAAAGCAAAGAGGATGCACTTTGAATTCCTAAATCCATAATAATGAAATAGCAGCATATTTTGTTGCATGTACTGCATGCATATGTGTTCCTTCATCTCAGTTATTTTCTGTTTTCCCCACAGGTTACCTACATCTCACACATGCTTTAATGTACTTTTGCTTCCGGAGTACTCGAGCAAAGAAAAGCTTAAAGAAAGATTATTGAAGGCCATCACATACGCCAAAGGATTTGGCATGCTGTAATAAATGTAACAAAAGGGATGAAAAAAAATGATGGTGGTGATGTCCCTGTCCAAAAAGGCCATAAGATAGTGAGCTACAGTAGTCACCTGTGTTTGTGCCTCCCTTCTTTACTGGGGACATTGGGCTGGAACAGCAGATTTCAGCTGCTTATATGAACAAAATCTTTATTTTTTCTTTTAGCGTGAAAGTGTTACATATTCTTTCACTTGTATGTACAGAGAGGTTTTCCTGAATATTTATTTTAAGGGTTAAATCACTTTTGCTTGTGTTTATTACTGCTTGAAGTTGAGCCTTTTTGAGTATTTACAAGAAAACAAACTGTACTCTCCCAAGGAAACTATTGCCATCATTTGTAGACTATGTAACCTTCAAGTATGTGCTATATTTTTGTCCCTGTATCTAATCAAATCAAGAACTGTACTTTTTGAAGAGTTTGCTTTTGAAACTTGAAGTCTTGGAAAACAGTGTGATGCAATTACTGCTGTTCTAGCCCCCAAAGAGTTTCTGTGCAAAACCTTAAGAATCAATAAAGATGGAAGGGAGAACTTGGAATGTTAAATTGCAGCCTTGAAAACTTTACTTTAGTCACAGCACAACAATTAAAATTCATTTCACTATATGTTGTCTTCACATGTCTTGTAATAAATTGTGGTTTTAATTAGAAAAACATTTCTTAGCATATGAAAGGGTAGAAATTTTAGTTACTTTTTCTAAAAAAGAAAAAAGTTTACTGGGGAAAAGTGCATTTTCACCTGAACGGCTTTAGAGTAGGGAGTGATGAAGTGTTGGGGGGGGGAATAGGAAGTTTTTGCTATATTATAAACAAAGCATGTGGAAGTGCACTTAAAATGAAGTTTTATTCTTAATTGCCTACTATGTTGACCTTTTAAATAGACAATCCAAAGTCTTCCCTACATGTTATGTCATCGCCATTTATTTAATAAATCATTGTTCCTCCTTATCAAGGCACATGATCAGTGTTGCAACATAATCTAAAGGGATGGCTGCTGTATTTTAATCTCATCTAACGATAAGCGAAATTGAAAAATATTAAACCTAAAGGCCTACTTCATGTTGTACACTTCCAACCATTAAATAAACTGTTAGAAAGTAAGTAATGAGGTTATGTTCATCTGCTGCAGAAAATATTCAGTAGGTTTTTAATTTAACTCAACAAATCATATCGGAAATAAATCCTTTACCTTTTGTAGTCCGTGTTTAATGTTAATTTCTCCTGTTGCAATATATGACAAAGGGATTATGCATTTTTAAGCGAAGACATAACTGGCATATCTCTTTTATAATACAAGCTACAGCTGACGTGCAGAGCTGAGCTTGTGCCTTGACAATTGCTATAACTGACTACTGCAGATCAGGTCAGTGGCTGTGTGAAATTGGCATTAAAAAGGCGTAGTTTTGAAATCATTGGAGAAAGAAAAGATGTCTTTCAGGATTATTTTAATAATTACTTTCTAGTAATAGAAACAGACAACTGCTATGTAACTATGATGCTGAATAAAACAGTGACCTTTTTTCCACCATGTTTCAGTGAAAAAGAAAACAATTTCCTTACTTTGATAAACTGGATATTAAATTATTTGTTTAGAAAACATTGTAGTATAGCATAATTTGAGAGTTAAAGATGTGTAAAAACTCTCCAGAAATGAACTTGTAGTGACATGGGGCCTGGCAGTGTTCTGCTTTTGAGTCCCAGCTGATGCACATCTGCCTTGCTGGGGAGGGAGGGATGCTCTTTGCCTTCTCACCTTTGACCTTCAGGTCACACTTAAGGAACGCCTTCAGCACTTCCATCTCTGAATGTGTTGGATTTGAGAGGAAAATGCAAGATGGTTTGACAGTTTGTGGATTCATTTGGATGTAGGGCTTCTTTCACTGTAGGCAGTGAGAACAGTGCTGAATGCTGTAAGGTGTTTTGTTGCAGGTGTAAATGACATCAGTAGCCTGATACTATTTAAGGTATATCTGATATGTTTTATTCTGGTGTAACTATGGATGGTAAACTCAAGGTGGTTAAGCTCAAAGAGGAGAGGTTTAGGTTGGATGTCAGGGGGAAGTTCTTCACAGAGAGAGTGGTGAGGTGCTGACACAGCTGCCCAGAGAGGCTGTGGATGCTCTGACCCTGGAGGTCTTCAAGACCAGGTTATATGGGGCCCTGGACAACCTGGTCTACTGCCAGATCTGGAGATTTGTGGCCCAGTGGCAGGGAGATTGGAGCTTGATGATCCTTGAGGTGCCTTCCAACCCAGGCCATTCTGTGATGGTGGTTATGCCCAACTGATGGATGTGTAGGAATCTTGGGGTTTCTTATGTTTTTTAGGCGTGTCCAAAAGTTGGGCAGGTCACATAATTGCCTAGAAATACAAAGCTCTCACTGAAGTGCTGTTATTGTTATATATGCTTTTCCTGTCATTCTTTAGCATTAAAATAATGCATAGTTGTGTTAGCCTTTAAAACTGTAGGTTGTTCCTTGAGGAATCATTTTCAGGTAAGCTATGAAGACTTTGCAGCTGACAAGATTTCCATGCAAATATTTGCCCTCTTTCCCAAAATGCCTTCTTATCTCCTCAGCAGTGTTATAAACCTCAGCTAATCCTCCAGCAGCAGTTGTGACAGTCACAGATAAGTAACTCTTGAAGTGGTGCAGCTCCAAGCTGCTCTCCTGCTCTACAGGAGTTCCAGACCGTCTTCTGTTTCTGGAAGAGCTCATCAAGGTACAGCACATACCGTTTCAGTTCTCTTTCACTGGGCTCTGGGAACAACCCTGAATGTTTTTAACTGGTTTTCAGCAAGGTTGAGCAAATTCTGGGTCTACAGAAGGATCACAAGGTTAGGTTTACTTCACCTGTGATTAAAAATCTCTCTTGGGTACTTGGAAGAGGACTGAAAGGATTGTTTTTCTGAAACCTAAAGGTACAGTAGTGCTAGAATCTCAAGGGAACATGGACATTGTAGGTGAAGGCTTTTGTCGATTGCTAAAAAGATTTTAGGAAAAGCCATCAGTGCGTGAGCAAAAATCAATTAAGGAATAGTGTTTTGTGAATTTCTGACTGGGCTTATCTACCCTTTGGCAGGCACTAACATGAGCCTGGACCATGGCAACCAAGGAGACCACCTTCCCTCCCCATATTTTGAGGAGAGCTGACACTGAAGTGGGCTAGCATGATGAGCCAGGGTCTCCGTGAGTCACTTCATCTAACGGCAGCCTTCACCACTGCAGTAGGAGCTTCAGACTGCAGTAATTCCCCACCATCCAGGGGGATTAAAGACTTCTTGTGGCTTTGAGTGCCTTCATCCTGAGGTTTTGGTGTGCTTTGGATTGTGCCTCGTTCATCACACGGAATATGTCCAGCATTTCAGTACAAAAGATACAAGAGAAGCTTCTTC
This sequence comes from Perdix hodgsoniae, assembly GCA_035772895.1. Classification (NCBI taxonomy): domain Eukaryota; kingdom Metazoa; phylum Chordata; class Aves; order Galliformes; family Phasianidae; genus Perdix; species Perdix hodgsoniae. The sequence continues at coordinate 4,309,838 of JAPSGF010000027.1, forward strand.
CAAGTTTAGCTCTACACAATCCTTTTCTGATACAACCTGTTTGATATTAGGGTTAGCCTCAAACTCACAAAGGATTGTGATAAATTATCTGCAGTTCCCACTCTGTGTCTATGACGTACGTCTGCCATGGAATCGTTCAAGCTGGAAAAGATCAATGCAACCATCAGCCCACCCCCATCATGCCCGTTAACCATGTCCCTAAAGTGCCACATCTACATGTTACTTGGAACACTTCCAGGACTTGGTGCCTTCACCACTTGTACCTGTGCACAATTCCAGCAATAATGGAAGGTCTTCTCAGTGGTACTGAAGCAACCAAATATGTTGAAGCCGCTAAGGTCAGTAGCAGGATGTGTGCACAGTGACCTGCTTGGTTTAGTATTGCAGGGATATCCCCAAACCCCTGCTGTATGAGGCTGCATTGTGTGGAGCACTGGAACAGTCAGCCCCAAGACTTGCTCTAAATGGCCTAAATCTGAATATAATATGGTAATAGTGGCAATCTTTTGAAGTTTGTTGGACACATCTGAACTGCAGGAGACTTGACAGTTGGCTCTCTGAAGATGAGTGGCTCTGTAAACAGTTTGTTCAATTCATCAGCCCTGGAGATAAGTGGTGCCAAAAAAAGATGCTTTTAGTGCTTCTCCATCTTTCTGTGTGCAGAGGCCTCTGGTCCTTGCTGAACTGGGCACGTGCTGGGGCTGCTTAGGGTGAGTGGCCTTGGTGGGGCAGATTCTCCTGCAGGAGGAAGGGGAGAACAGCTGCTGGTGATGGGAACAGAAGACTAAAGAATTAAAGCCTAGAAACAAATGGAACGTGTCCAAAGTGGCAAAAAGCTGAAACAAACTACGCATAGGGCAGATCTGTATTGGAGTTGAATGATGTCCTCAGTATCCTGGGAGGATAGTTTTGGTGTGAGTGCAGCAGTAGTGCACTTGGAGAAAGTCTAAGAGCTGCTGCTGCTTCTGTTGTGAAGGTAATGGTTGTGCTTGTTCTGGAAGGTGAGGACAGCCCGCTGTTCAGTGCATGGGGCTGCAGGAGCTGACTTCCTCATGCACTCAGAGTCTGCCCTGCATCTCCTCATGCTGCAGACCTGGCTGTGGAATCTCCTCCTCTATTGCAAAGCCGTGAGGGCCGCTGGAAGCTGCAAGCCTCGGCATTTGGCTTCTGAGCCCAGTGAGTAACTTTGAGCTGGAAATGGTTGCAGAATCTGAATTTGGGAACAAAAGGTCAAGCTGGCTGTAGATCTCCAGGGTGTTCCTTGGGATGTGTGTGCGTGCTTCCATCTCAGGTAGAGCGGAGGACAGTAGAGCTTCCCGAGCCTCCCTGAAAGCTCCGCTGCTCAGCATCATCCTGTCATCTCTATGCTGTAAATTTAGGGTGGAAATGGGAATTCCCAGACTGACAGTTTCCCTTCGGAAAGCAGCCACAGCCTAAAGCCTGGCTTCAGCTGCCTGCGCAGTTGCCAGACCCATCTAGTAAATAATTCATTTTGCTGTCAGGAACACACAAAGGGTTTTATGAATGCTGAATTATGTAAACACGGATCTGATTCTTTTTGTCTATTCCAGGATGGAAACGCTCATGGTGCCAGGGGACTCTGAAGCCAAGCACAAATGCTGCCATGTTGCCAGTCCAGGCGTGGAACAGTTTTCCTGCAGTCAGCGCTCCCTCCTGCCATACTGCTGTGCCCAGCATGTAAGAGGTTTGGCTGATGAACTCCCTGCTCATCCTGGCCAGCAATATGGGACCTAAGCCTGCAACGGACAGACCAGCTCAGAGAGACACTGGTATGGGTGTGGAAGAAGAGCAGTTTGTTTCTTAATGTAAAGCAGAGCCCTCTGCTTGCAGGTTAATAAATATTTGGCCAGAACAAAACTGTAGAGCTGATGTCTGAGAGTGTTAAGTGCAGGGGTTGTTCCTCAGCTCTTGCTGAGTAAGATCTGCACAAGCAGGCTGACCACAAACACTGGCTGTGTGAGGCTGTGTGTTTGCTGTTGCTCCCTCAATCTGGCCCTCTTGTACCTGCAGCAGATATTAAAAGCCCGGGGTCTCCTCTTTGAGCAACACTACCAGGCATAGTCCCCAGCTCCTTCCCAGGTTCTGTCTGGTGCAAACATGTCAAGTGGATACTGGACTCACAGAACTGCTTGGCTGCCATTTCAGGTTGTGTTTATGTGTTCCCTAACAGCTTTCATGTTCCTTGCTTCTGTGCTCTCAGGTGGGCTCAAGGCTCAGACCAGCTCCTGCCAGGGGAGGAGCACTGGGTAGCAGAAGGTGGTTGTGTGTATTTCTGCTGATTGAGGGCCCATCCTTGCTGTGCCTCTGGGTGTGGAGAGCTGGGCACAGAAGCAGGGTGCTGCCCCAGATGACCTGCAGTAAGCACAGAATGCAGTGGTCCCCACTTGGATTTCTGTCCCATCAAGGTCTTCTGGGCTATGTACTACTGGTACTATTGAAGTCTGTGACGAAACAGTGAAAAAACAGGGTAAGGGAGGAGAAAAAACACAGTGCTACTCAAAATAATTTAATGTACATGCTGTATCTACATGAAGGGGAAACAAGCGTCTTACAGAGATGAAAGACGGCAAAGGATGTGATTTCACAGTGCCAAAAGCTACACATTTTAAAGTGACCAAAGCCAATTATATCAGGAGTGCTCTTTTTCTGACATGCAATAAGCAGAGAGAAAGGAAAAAGGAACAGCAAACACTTTCCCTGATGGCTGAAGCTGTTGGACCCATCTGGTGAACAAGTGTTCTTGTCTTTGGTGGAGGGACTTTGGCAGGTGCGTGTTCAATGAAAGTAATACTTGGAATGCTTCTACCTGTGTTAGTTAATGAAATAAAGAAAACACAGATCTAATGCCAGGAAAGATTTTGCAACAGAGGGTTTGTTCCCAGTTTGCAGGAATCCTATGGGGAAGAAAGGGCAGCAGACAGACAGGGACAGCCTTTCCTGCAGTCCTAGCAGCTTACAGAATTGATTGAGTTGAAAGGAATCCTTAAAGACCACCTAGTCCAACTCCCTGAACAGGGATACCTCTGGCTACATCAGGTCGCTCAGATCCCCATCCAGCCTGACCTTGAGTGTCTCCAGGCTCAGGGCATCCACCATCTCTCTGGATAGCAAGACTTCCCAGTGTCCCTCCAGCACTGAGCAAACAAAGTGTCCAGGAGCTGCAAGACACTCTTTGCTCTTCCCAGGTTTTGTAAAGCTTTATTGTTAGACAGACATCTTCCACCAGTGAGCTTTTGGGGATTCCCTCTCAACTGAGGGCTGTTGTACACAGAACTACACTGTGTAGGCCAAGTACCTTCTTAGCCATAGTCCTACAGCTTGTGCAGATTGCTTCACTGTGAAAGAAGAAAGATTCTGAGAAGCCAGGATGTGTACCCATGCATTTAACAGTCTAGGAAGGTAGAGCATGTACCCTATAAATATTTTCAAAGCCTTAAAAAAAAACCAAACATAATAGTCCCTCTACTTTTAAGAATAATGCCTTCTTAACACAACATGTGTGTGAAGAGACAGTGTGTCAAGACCTACACATGCCACACATGCACCAGATGGTCTGAGCATAACTCAGAAGAAATCCAGTACAAAAATGTACCCAAATGATGGACCAAATCTCCCCTACGAAGAAGGTGACATTATCCTATTTACAAGAAAATTCTGCTTCAGTTAAAAATGCTAAAAACCATTCTCAAGTCCATATAAAAATCATGGCTATGTATGCACACACGTGTTTATATACATTTATGGCTTTCACACATTCCAACCTTCTCCATTAAGAAATGAAATATAAATACTCTATCAGTCCTTTTTCTGCTCCTCGGGTTTTTCAGGCTCTGCTTCTCCAATGGATAAGGTGCCACTACCATATTTTTTCACTCTGGTTTCTACTCTGGCAAGTCTCTGCTTAACTTTTTGCTGAGAAGAGCTGTACTCTGCCAAGAGCCTCGCAAACCTCGTCTGCAGCGTATCCAGGGCTGTTTCAAGCCTGTCTATTTTTTCTTCCAAGTCTTTTGGGTCAGCTCCTGCTTTTGCTGCTTCCTCATCTATTAAATTGTCTTTCATCAGAATTTGTCGGCCCTTCTCTTCCAGAGCCTTTTTGGCTTCTGGGTATTCTGTGAGGGCTTCCATTAAATCATCTTTAGACAAGCAGAACAAATCCGAATAACCGATACTCCTTATGTTGGCTGTCCTCCTGTTGCCAGATTTGCTGCCTTTGATGTTGAGGATGCTGATTTCACCGAAGTAGCTGCCATCACTCAGGACTACAAATTGGGTTATGCCATCATCTGCCACCACTGCCAATTTTCCTTCTTTTATAATGTACATTTCCCTCCCAATATCTCCCTTCTTGCATATGTAGTCCCCGGGACTGAAGACAGTAGGTTTCAGTTTCAGCACCAGCTCGATGAGCAGTCCAGCTTCACAATCCTGAAATATACGCACTTTCTTCAGTGTATCCAAATGGACATTGATGGCAATTTCAGCTTTCAGCTTGTCGGGCAGATTTTTGAGAACTTCCTTTTCATCCACTGTTTTCTTATTGGTCCAGAGGTAATCAAACCACTTAATAACCCTGGCTTCCAAATCCTTCGTTACTTTTCGGAAATGCATGTACTGTTTAATGGAATCGACTTTGGCCTGGAACTCTGCCCTGGAGGCATTCATGTTGGAAATCATGGAGCCCACGTTACCGACGATGGTAGCGAAGATCAACACTCCTACCAGGAAGTCAATGACCACAAAGAGATACTCCTCATCCTTCACAGGCGGAGGAGTTTCCCCAATGGTTGTTAGCGTCAGCGTTGACCAATACAGGCTGTAAATGTACTTTCTTGACAGGCGCCCATACTCTGGGATGGATACATTGGGGTAGACCCAAGAGTCGGTTCCGAAGCCAATTACCTTTGAAATTGCAAAGTATATACACGCATTCCAGTGGATGATGATAAGAATGTACAAGACAAGATTTCCAATACGAAACATGTTTGGATAATTTGTCCTGGTTTCGGTGCGGTCAAAAAATTCGAACAGGCGAGCAATCCTCAGCAAGCGGTTAAATCGCAGCTCGGGGTAGTTCAAACCCAGCTTCAGATACGCCAGGTCTGTTGGCAGAAGAGACAGCACATCCAGCTTGAACTGCACAGTTTGGGTATAGTGATCTCGTAACTTCTTTTCGTCCTTTACCAGCAAGCCTTGCTCAAGGAAGCCTTTAAAGAATAGAAATAGATGTTCAGAATTACCACCAATGGTACGGAGCGACTTACGTTTCAGACACCTGAGAACATGAAAGCTTGTACTGTTAAGCACACAGACAGGAACACGTCGTGACATCATGTTTTATTCTACATTTAAATATTTCAGTTAAGTAAATAGCAATGTAGCATATAGGTATCCAACCTTCTGGCTCACTTGGACGCACTAAGCGAAGAATTGTAACGGGCCACATATAAAATATATAATACAGTTAATGTATATAAGCAACAAAACCTAGTTTTATTTTTAGTTCAAACAGAAAAAGAGCGCAACAAAAGCATAAAACTATCAGGTTGTGCATGTAATGCAATGACTGCATTATCAGCACAGCGCTCCCTGCAGTTTTCTGCCCCACTCTGGGACAGCCGTACCTTTGTCTTTTAGGTATCTCTGCAAAAAGAAAGGGAGGCTGGTCTGCCTCATATTTCATGAATCGTTGGCATGACTCAGAACTGAAGTTAAGCATGTGCTAAGCAATTGTACATAAAATCGAGGTGGAATATTTTTAAATAAATGCTAAGTAGGCGTAATGGATTGCCAGAGTTTTTTAGAAGAGTACAGATTCCCCCAAGACTGTGACAACCATTTTCCTTGGAGCCATGCCTTTTCTCTTGCACCAGTGTAACAGCTGACAGGACTTCACTTTTTCTGGGGTAGCAAATGCTTTGCTCTTTCTTTTGTATTCTAGTGAGAGAGCTACCAAGCAGAATCTTATACATTAGTATTTCTTCATTCAAAAGACTCTGAAAAGCATTAGATTTTAAAAGAGCTCTTAAGAGCTATGGGAAGATGTAAACTGTAATAAGACCTTAAACTACACCTGCGTAAGAGTGCTCACAGGAACACTGCATGAGCGGCACAGCTGCAGGACTGGATCTTACCTCTGAAAGCTCGCAGCATTAAATACGCTGTACACTGCAAAACACTTGCATCCAAGTGTCTGCCCACTAGGGCAGGAAGGAGGAAAAGTGCACAGAGAGATTTCCTGTTTATCAGAGCTTATCACAGTTTGCTCTTCTTTTAGCAATCTCGCAGCAGCAACTGTCTCAGAGAAGCATCTGCTGAAGGGGACCCAGCTGCACTTCGTTCTGCCCTATGCAGCACTGCTGCATTTCTGGAATGTCTGCATACCTGCACATCTGCCTCATGTGTGCATGTATCAGTCCGTAGGTAGTTGTAAACTGATGGTGAGTACAAAAAGAAGCAGTTCTTGTGCCACGAATGTGTCACCTCACAGGAAACTGCTGAAAAAGCTGCTCAAATATGTCCTTATTAGCAGTGCTATACACCTAGACAGAAAAGTTGTCCAGGCAACTGGATTTCTGACTCATCGTTATTAAAAATAGCTCTGAAAACACATCCCTTCTGAAGGTAGGTAACAGCTTCTCAGCTCTGTTTTGTCCCTTCACATAACTGCATTCTATGGAAAAACCTCCTGAAAGCATCCAACCATGGTGTGAACCAATGATGATCAGGTGACGCCTTTCTGCCTCACTGCAGCCATCACGTAGGAGAAATGCAGTGAAGCTGCAGCACACCACAGAGAAGCTGCCACAGATCACGGTAGCTGTGGAGCTGCTCAGATCCCAGTGTGAAGTCAGTTCCTACCCTGAGGCAGCAGGGAGTCACACTCTTCCCCAGTGGCTTCCAGCACCTTGCAGTTACAGGAGAAGACAGCAGACACATGGAGCCAGGAAGGGTTGCAAAGTGAGTTGTCAAAGATCTCTGCACCTAAAAGAACCAACTCTCCGACGTGACTGCCTGAAGTTGCAGCATACACCGCACCAAAGCTCTGAGGTATTTCTGCGGTCCAACCCAGGCCTGCAGAACCAACATGCTCTGACAGCCAACACCAGGGCAGCTTATGGAAAGCTTATAACTCATACTGCACAGTTTCTGCTCAGTTCATTCCCATCACAGTGACAGATACAACTGCAAAAGAGGAACTTAGAGGGCAGATTTGGGTTTTTAGCAGAACGTAGCCTATACAAAGTTGCCCCAAAAATGGCAGTCTTGAGGGTTAGGCTCCAATGTGACAGACTTACATCTCTGCTGAACTAGGTACCTGCTAGATTTTAGAATTCAGCTTGCTGCTGTGAGTTGTGTGCTTCTCAAACCGACAGCATTTTTAGCCTCTGTCTTGTAATTCTGTCTACAACTTGTCACAAGCCATAATTGGTGTCAAGCTATCAGCACAATTAAAAAAGAGAGAAAGAAAGAAAAGAAAGAAGAAAGGAGAAAGAGGAAGGGAGGGAGGGAGGGAGGGAGGGAGGGAGGGAGGGAGG
>JAPSGF010000027.1:4317493-4460841 GCA_035772895.1 Perdix hodgsoniae
GAAGGAAGGAAGGAAGGAAGGAAGGAAGGAAGGAAGGAAGGAAGGAAGGAAGGAAGGAAGGAAGGAAGGAAGGAAGGAAGGAAGGAAGGAAGGAAGGAAGGAAGGAAGGAAGGAAGGAAGGAAGGAAGGAAGGAAGGAAGGAAGGAAGGAAGGAAGGAAGGAAGGAAGGAAGGAAGGAAGGAAGGAAGGAAGGAAGGAAGGATTCAAAGAATTAAAGGAGCTCTCATTTTTATTACGGTCAGTGCACTTTTGAACCTTTTCAAGGGTCGGTTTGGGCTGTAGATGTACCAGTAAACAGAGCAAGCCAGGAAACATTTTTTGGCCTGGAGACCAGCTACAGTGGCAGCTTCTATTCATGCTCATAAATTTCTCCCAGCCCCCTCCAAAAATAATACCAGGAACAACTCCCAGCCTCTGCTGTCCCCTAGCTGTGCTGGGATGCTGCTTGAACGAGTGCTAGCTGGAATAGGTCAAAGTGCATCAAGGACTACTCTAGCAATTTAATGGTATGGACCACTCTACAGCCTATATTATGAACTTGTTTAGTTTAAAAAAGATGATTTCTTTAAGGCTAGAATCAGTATCTGTTGGGCACACTTAAATATGAAATCTTCTCAGCCTGCGTAGACTACAGAAACAAGATGAGGAAGCTGAAGATGAGCCAAGTGAAGTGCAGGTGTTGGTAAGTCTAGCCTTAAGCCATGACACTGCATTTTCCCAAAGCCTCCACTGCTGCTTGAGACAGAGCACTACACTGGTGGATTTGTTTCTTGCTTTGATATCCATGTTGTATCAGAAAACTCTGTAAAATCACCAGAAAACTCACCTGTCCTGAATCTGACAAACATGTCAAAAACATAGATGATATCAGAGCAATAGTCCAGGAACAGCCATAATTTAATATGGTCAATTTGTAGCTCATCAAAGCAGGCTCTAAAGAAGCAAAGATAGAAATAAGAAACATTAGACCAACTATATAACCACAGTGTGCTAGTGTGGACTGGCAATGAAATGAAGGGCAGCACATCTGCAAACTGAAGCTGTGTCTAAGCAGACACTAGGATCTTGCAGAATTCACACATGTGAATGCACAGATAGGGGCATGCAAGTGTCCCTACATTTAAATGTGCATCAGATTTTACATGAAAGATCCCCAGGAATGCTCATCTCACATCCACACACAACACCATTAAGGTGATTCTCAACTAAAGTATTTGCTTCTCAGAGTCCAACCATCTGCATCTCTCCCTGGCACAAGGTGAACCTTTTCCATAGCACTCCGTTAGTTTGACTGAAGTTGTTTCCCACATCCCAAACAGGAAAACAAACACTTGAGTAACATCTTCCCATCCTTCAAGCATCCATAAATGTCTCATATTAATTTAAGATGACCCCTCATTGCCTGCAGCCTTCCCCACTGTTCTCTATTGGAGGATTTGCTGATGATACAAAGCTGGGAGGATTGGCTGACACACTTGAAGGCTGTGCTGCCATTCAACAAGACCTGGACAGGCTGGAGATGGGAGGAGAGGAACCTGATAAGGTTCAACAAAGTCAGGTGCAGAGCCCTGCACCTGGGATGGAAAAACTGCATGCATCAATACAGTTTAGGGGCTGAGCTGCTGGAAAGGAGCTCTGCACAGAAGGACCTGGGGGTCCTGGTGAGCAGTAGGTTGGCCATGAGCCAGCAGTGTGCCCTTGTGGCCAAGTAGGCCAATGGCATCCTGGGGTGCACTGAAAAGAGCGTGGCCAGCAGGTGAGGGTAGGTGATCCTTCCCTGCTCCTTTTCCCTGGTGAGGCCACATCTGGAGCACTGTGTCCCATTCTGTGCTCCTCAGTTCAAGCAAGACAGAGAATTTCTAGACAGTCCAGCAGAGGGATGCAAAGAAGATGAGGGGCCTGGAGCGTCTCCTTTGTGAGGAAAGGCTGAGACCTGGGGGCTGTTTAGCCTGGAGAAGGCAAGGCTGAGGTGGGATCCTATCAATGCTTATAAATTTCTAATGGGCGGGGGTCAAATTGATGGAGCCAGGATCTTTTTGGTGGTTCCCAGCAACAGAACAGGGGGCAAGAGGCACAAAATGGAACACAGAAATATGAACGTGAGGAAAACCTTCTTTACTGTGAGTGACAGAGCACTGGAAAAGGCTGTCCAGAGAGGTTGTAGAGACTCCCTCTCTGGTGATATTCAAAACCCGCCAGGATGCTTCCCTGTGCAACCTGCTGTAGGGAACTTGCTCTTGTAGGGGTTGGACTAGATGATCTCCAGAAGTCCCTTCCAACCCCCACGACTCTGTGATTCTGCGATTACAAAGTTGCCGAGCCTGCAGTGGCCAAGGCACATCTCTGCATCCAGCCAGTAGGTGGCACACCAAGGCCACAGCCAGCACTCACGGGGATGCTCTTTGCACCTTACGGTTGGGTTTTTGAGGCAGATAAAGGAGAAACATCGACCATCTTTTCCCCGTGGTATTTATAAGCATATGTAAATCTTCTAGGTAAGCAATTCATAAAAACTATAGGGAGATCATAGGATGATTTATGCAGGAAACATAGGTACATCGAATTTGAATCCTAAAATTGTTATTAACTTAAATCCTTACCTGCATATAAGCATACACCAGTTATAGAACACAGGTGCTGCAATTATGGTCAGCCAGTTGTAGTACATATTGCTTGAAGGATCAATCACAAAGACCTCTTTCTTCTGCCTGGAAAGCAAAACATGTACATTTATAGTGGAAATTTTACAGTAGCCTACTGGTATTCCCTCCTTTGGAGGCCACTCATCTCATGGTTAACTCACATCTGCTTGAGAAAGTACCTGTGCCATCACCCCAGATGAGATACTACCTTCATCCTATTTGAGATGCTCCATTCCTGCTTGACACAGCTTTGGAAAAAGTAAGCGGGATTGGAAAAAAAGCAGAGCTATTCAAATTGCTGAGGCTGAAAATAACACCTTTTCAGCATATGACCCCCACTGAAGACAAAGTAAGGCATTAAATCTACCTACACATTAAAAAAAAAAAAAATAGCTTTAATCTAAAAAGTATTTCCTTTGCCATCTTCACAGCAGCATCTGAGCCATTTCTTCTAAAAAAATTGATCATCATCACAAAACTGGTGACCAAGAAATATGCTCTTTATTCAATAGAGAACATTACCTCTTCGACATTTGAAACATATATTTTCTTTGAAGCTACTTTAGGGTACTGTAAAACTCAGGTTGTCTTTGCATAGTAACTGATGTTAAAGAACACAGACTTGAACACAGGCTTTCAAATCAAAGATTTGGTTAAGAAACTTGAGATACTGAGATCAAGCAGATTCCGTTTGGAAGCCGTTCCTACCTACACATCTCTATATTGGGACAGTACACAATAATATATATATATATATATATATATATATAAATCATATTGAGTTTAGGTCAGCTTTTGGGGAACAAAACAAGGAACTATTTACATAAAAAGCATGCAAATGGTCTCATTTTGTTGCAGAAATAAAACAGCTCTTCCTGGTCAGCCAGAGAAAACTTCAGTAATCACTAGTAAAGAACCATGTTTGAAGTAATCAGTTGTGCTGGTCAGTGTAATTATAGTAACTAAACTTATTAAGCAAATCTGTAGTTCTCTACATGTAAAATTTTTGTTCTACATCTAAACTACATTTTTGGTGTGAGCTCTAAATTGTTACAGATATTCTGGAACCATGAAAATCCAGTTCAGATTTAGAATAGCAGCAAAGAGTGCTTGAACATAAAACCAAATGCCCAAAGGCAGAAGAACTCCCTTTTAATGTCCTTGGAAGCTGCTCATGAAGATCTAAACAACAATATTAAAGACACAACAAGTCTGTTGAGCAGTTGCACCTTTTCAAAAGCATATTAAAGGTCTGATGGTGTAACATTCTGCAGCCTACAGATCAATGATTGTGGTAGGAGTTTTCCAGTTATATACCATACCATGCTTTGGAGTGCAGGAGAGGTGTACATTTCTTATACTTACTCTTCCTTTTTTTTGTCATCTTTTTTGTCATCTTTTTTATCATCTTTCTTTTCCTCTTTCTTTTCCTCCTTCTTTTCCTCCTTCTTTTCCTCTTTAACCTCTTTCTTTTCTTCTTTTTTGCTGTGCAACATATCGAAGTCTTAGAAATATTATCAATTCTATAATAGCTAGGGGAGAGGGTGACTTGAGGTACAGGGAACTATTGACCTGGATTCTGGGTGGGGTAGGACAGGATTTCTCAATGGTACCATTTATCCAACTGGTATAAATGGTTTGCAGGCTGAGGCTTCTGAAACCAACACCACTACATTACACAACCAATTGGCTGATTCTGTGCATTAGTCATCCATGTTTTCTTGGCCTTTTCATACAGCAGTGTGTGTACCAGGCTGGTTTTAATTAAATGTTTCCAGTTTGTTCCATCTTTAGAATTTAAGCACTTAAAAGGAAATCTCTTTAATGAGAATGGACCCACAAAATGGCTTAACAAACTATCAATATTCATGACATATACAGAACCTCACATTGACAGTCTGAAGCTTTATTGGTGATTACATGAAATGAGGCTGAACCTCTTCTCTCAGTTCTTTAAAACCAACATAGCTTGTAATTAATTGATTACCTCTCCTTTCAGCAATCTCCCTTCAGCAATTCAGCCTTGGAAAAGAATCCCTTGTTTTTGTTCGAACAAAAGCAGCAAATGTAGAGAAACAAGGTATGTCTCATTTCACTTAATCTCTGACATCTACATACAAGGAAGTTATTTTGCAAATGCTTTATTGTCAACACAATTAATATGAGCTATTTTAGATCTCTATAACAGGACTAGATGACTCGTGACTGGAAGAAGATAGCACTTACCGATAGAATAGGTCTATGAACAACTTCTACCTATCAGCAATGTGTACATGCTCTAATTCTTACCCTCACACATTTCCGTAGAGACACAGTATTACAATAGAATTTGGAAAATCTCAGACTAATTTTGCTTAAAAAAATCAATCCTCTATATCAGGAAAGTACCTACAGATTAATCAACACCATTTAAACCTTTAAAATTATGCACTACAAAGGGCATAACTGGAAAATTATTCATACAAGCTTCTCAACTCAAAGAAACAGATTTTTATTCATCAAGGCTGACTTCTACACAGCAGCAGGAACTGCTACTCAAATAGTTTATTTCTCTGCCATTGTCCCCTTGGACTTCTACTGCGTTTCTTTCAAATCTGTCCCAAAAACACCTTCCAATGTAAAAACATGTCAGGATTTCTCTGTGTACTGCTATGCTTGGTGTCTGAAAAGCTAATGCACAGTTGCTGCTGTTAGCATTATCTCACTGCTGATGAAACTTCAAGTGTCTGGTATTCTTAATGGAAAGGAAGACATGGATACAAAGTACTCCACTTCCAAAGGGCAGTGTCATTGTAGATTTGTGGCTGTTGTTAGGCAAGGAAAAGCAGGCTGAGATAGTCAGTGAGAGTGGAACTGAGTCTCTTCCATTTCTGTGGCTGTTGTTCATCTCTCTCGAGGTATCTCCTAACATCATAATTCCAGCTACCCGTAGTCTGGCAGTCGAAGTCACTTGGAAGGAAAGGTTGGCCATAATCAAAGTCTTGAAAGCACTACCTACAGTTCCCCAAAAGTGGGAACTCATAGGCCTTCCACACAAGGAAAAAAACACAGATTCAGAAAGACCTGCATCTTTTTTCCCTTATTAGTACAACTGAGTAAACTGTAATCCAGTTAATAGATATTTGTGCCTGTCATCATTGACAGCAATACAGTAGCATCTATTCAGTGTCTCCAGCACATTAAAAGGAGCACCTTCAGACTCAGAAAATGTCTTCATTATCTCCAAAGAAACCCTGTCACAGTCTCTGAATGAGCTGAATACCTGCATTTCTCAACTGTCAGCTTCTTTGCAAATCAAGTCATTTTCAGACAGTCAGGCAGGTAGACAGACAGGTGTTGTCTTCATTTATCAATAATGCAACACCTGAAGGAGGTAAGTTGTGCCCGAGGTACATGAGTCATTCTCAGAAACAGGCTAAGCAGCATTTCCATTCTAATCAGTCCTTAGGGCCCTGCCTAGTGTGCTGGGCTCCAGGCTTCCAGCACCTTTAATTTTCCCAGTCTAAGTAAGATGCTGCACATTTCTGTCAGTGTTTGCTGCACTTTCATTTCAGCTTTAACAAAATTTATGCGAGCCAAACCAAAACACTGCTTCATGAGCAGGAAGATATGTTGAGATTTGTGCACAAAACTTTCATAGCATCACTTTTAAACAAAATTTGCTGCTAGTCCATGACATAAACATCTACTGCTAGATGCTACAGAGGAGGTATGTCTTCAAATAGTCATGGTTTAACACATGCAACAAGCATTAATGTTGAGTGACTTTAAATTACAGGAATTCTTCACCTTTTCAGGAGATTTCTCTTTGGTCTGAAACTGTAAAATATCCTTGTCAAATAAATAAAATAGAGCAGCTTCTGTCAAAATGGAAGCCTTACTATATTGCCTATCACACTCTCTACATCTACAACAACCATACCAGGCTGAGTTAAAACACACATTTCAGAAAGGTTAGTGTTCATTTTGAATGCATACAGAAAGGGTTTATTGGTACCCTGCTCCGTATCCACACCTCATGTGACAACTTATAATTTTGGGGGCACTTAAGATTTCTGGAAGGAGATTGGGTATGATGAAAAGGACCATCAGAAAATGAATGAATATCTTAATCTCATTTTAAAATTGAAGCATTAATAGAGCAATCGGTAATGCAGTGAAATCAGCCAGTTGAATAAAAGGAGGTAGGGACCAAATGCAAATCTGATTCGTTCCTTGGAAAGTAAGGGTAACCAGACAAAAGGGATCATGAAGGATGCTTCTAATACTGAGAAAACTAGATCTTTCTTTATAATTAAAACCTTAGAAAGGTTTAAAGCCTTAGAAAGGGCTTAAGAAGAGATAAGGAGTTCATACCACAAATGCTACTAGGCTGGAAAGGCAAAAAAAGGGAGCTAGTAGCAGAAAGGCGTATGGAAGTCATCAGTACTTACTCTTCATTGGTGTTGTTGCTAAAGTTGACATTAAACCTGGCCAAGGGCCACGGACTGCAGCGATTGAAATAAAACATGTTGAAGAGCGTAAAGGTTTTTGGCATTTCATACACGTGTTTACCAACACGACAGCCTGACTTACTAGCCTCTCACATATACACTGATAAGATTAGGAAGGTCAACTTTGACTGCGGCACTAAGCCCCTTTGCATAACTATTTCAAGGCACCAGTTTCTATTTATCACGTGCTGGGCATGCACGTTTGTGACCACATCTGATGGCTGAAGCTTGTTCTCAGGCATATTAGTGCATGGTAACATGCAACCCCCTATTTTTAGCCCTGTAAGCATTTGGTTGCTATTTTAAATCTTCTTCAGTCCTTCCAAGTCTTCTTCACGAATGCAGCACCAAAGCTTCTGTGACAAACATACCTACCAGTGCTGCAGAATTAAATTTTCACAGTACAACAACTGAGAGTTAATGTAATACAGCCACAGTGTAAACAGGAGAGGGCAAGGATGGATTCTTCCTTTTATAGAGGCTTGTTGGCCCAAGATCAGTGTTCTCCGTAATGATTTGGAACCTGCAACTCTTATCGATACAGGCATCTGAAAAAAAATCTTGTCTGCTCATTTGAGTGATTAAAGGACAGCAGTCTGGCTAATTCAACAAAATGTGCTCTTAAGTTGAATTTCTAAGGAGCAGATCAAATGAAGATGATGAGGCTGTGCTCATTGACAACAACTGAATGTCACCTATACTACCAAGCAGAGCCCTTCAAAGTTCCTGCTTTAATATAAATTATTAGCTGAACTCTGGAAACAAATGAAGTGATTACGTGCTTGCCTACCAATCTTTAACTAAGTAAAAAGCCATGGGAGTCTGTGCTCCATAGCATAATGCCAAACAGAAAGCAAACTTTTGTCTTTCGACTTCATTCTCCTCTCTGGGCTGGCATTAAATTTAGAACAGTGATTTACATATTCAGTCTTCCCCTAAAATATAAGTACATCTACTTACCTGTTTACTTCCCCAGGCTGTTCACGGATGCCCAGGAAGGAGCGGATGTTACTTTGCCTGCTGGACACCTCTACAAGCTCTGGCCCTCGGATACGCTCTAGGAAAGAATCAGGTCTTTGGTCTTCATGATGTAGATGTCTTGTGGCCCACGACCTCAGAGATACAACAAATCGTGACAGCCTGTGCAGAACAGACACACAACATTGACTGAACCACACAAGAATGTCAGAGGGATTAAGTCTTCCCCACAGTATCAGTTCAGGAGGACTTTTCTACACTTTTCCACCTGCCACAGAAATGAGGCCTGATAGATTAACAGTGTGAACTTAGATACTTTCCACAATTTCATACATCATCTTCTGCAGTTGATCAGGAAAGTATCTCACACATCATCACTGTACCAGCACTGCAGAGGCAAGAGAAAAACTCTGATTAAAGATGGATTTGCCAGCTGGTCACAATGGAGACAAAAAGCTTCTGACCTTATGAGATAATGAGAGGATCTTGGATTGACAGATCAGGAGACGTAAAATACTCACAAGAATGTATACTCAGGGTACATACAGTAGAAAGAAATGCTGAATACTTGGTGAAGAAGGATGGATTTTGAAAGAAGGAATGGTAAAATTTCAGTCACTTTCCCTGAGGTTGTAAAGAGTCTGTCTGCAGATATATTAATTGCACATTGCACATAAACCTGCCTACTGCACAGACAGCACTATTTCCTCATCCTAAATTTCAAACAGAGCACTGAAATTGGATAAGCAAAACATCATGGCAACAAAACTAATTTACCACTGTATTGTTACAACTCATTTTATGTTCCCACTAATTGACTAAAACACATTACAAATTCTTGTAATGTTATCAGAGTTCAAACAAAAACATGCTTCTGAAAACCTGAAAACAATGGACACTGAAATATATAGAAAATATTTTATTTACTCCCCAAACAATATTCTTTGTTCTTTCCCATTAGCAGACCAATTTGGACAGAAGCAGTGTTACTTCATGTTTCCCAATCTTGTCCATGAAAATGCCATAATAAATTCCGGAACAACCTGTAACTTCTTACAGGAGCTCTGGAATACTCAAGGAAAGCTCTTTACATTCCCTTCATGTTGGATAATATTACAATCTAATGATAAAGTACACCTGTCTTACTGCACTCCTTCAGCACCTAACTACACCATCTCATAGATCTTGCCCAGGATTTCTCACCTTGAAATAAAAGGACAAATAAAGCAGGAACAATACCATGCGTCAGAAATTAGAGAAAGACATTTTTAGCTCTTTATTCCTATACCAAAGCATCATATAAATCATAACCAATGTCAAACAACTAAAAGAACTCAAAATCTACCAGGAATGCAAAATTAAAACAAAGCTCCACATCAAAGTCTGAGATCAATTAACAGATTCCTAACTCATTTAGAAAGCATTGCATAAAATTAAAGTGTGATTTTTTCCTCTTTATTTGAACAGAACTCAGCTTTCACGTAAGAAGTGGTATGAAAAACCACTCACATGGATGCTCTTACTTATATTAGAAAACAAGGCATTTGAGAACTGTTAGTTAAGAAGCCAAACAGATTCTACAAAACAAGATTGAGAACTTCTCCATTTGAACAAAGAAATAGCCTTTTCTTATTTCTACCATACTGTTTTATTTTCACGTTTTTTGTCCTTTCCACCTCAAAGTAAGATATCAAAGGTTTCCTTGCAGATTCAGAGAGTAAGAAATTGAAGTTATACACGCATGTAACTCAAAGTATTCTGAAAAAGGGGATAGAATAACATAAACTAACATTAAGAAGCTTTCAGTATTGATTTACACATGTAGATGATTTCAACATACACCGAAAAACATGTTTTCCACCTAAAACCAACTTCTTGCAGACTTTGTCATGTACACACAGTGGTGTCATCACCTGAATAAGGCAATACAAGTTTGTTCTCTACCACTCAAAAGCCTGAAATGTAAACTCTTCAAATGTCCCTAGTTTTATAGCAAGATTTTTCTTTGAAATATACTATGCTTAAACTCAGTATGCTCTGTAGCATGTATCATGGCATCAGGAGAGAGAGTGCTCTCTGTTTTAAGTCTACGTAAAGTAAATGACTTCAGCAAATGGTTGACTTGAAATTTGCTGTTTCATGCTCCCATTTCATTACAAACAAAACTGGATTCTAGAAATTCTTGCATTCACAACACAAACACCCCATCTCCTCTTTTCCCAGAGATACCCATCAACAAGGGAACAATCGTTAGGCCATACCTGATAGGAAAATAACATTGCATCAGCTATCAGCCAGAACAACTTATCCATTTCCTCTACAGTCTTGAGTCATTCCTGCTGTCACTTCTTGCATTTGCTCAGCATTCAATATTTTTCAAATCAGATCTTGTGAAAAAAAAATCTTTTTCTTTAATCAGACTAATTTGTATGAGCTCATCCAGCATCTTTAGGATTCCAAGGCTTTTATTACAAACAAGTAAGCAGTGAGTTCAGAATCAAGGTCAAAAGAAGCCTCTGTCACATTCTATATATACATGATCTTTAGCTGCACTCCATCTTCTTTGGAAAGTGATGGCTCTTCTTACTTTACCTTGAAATAGTGATCAGTCTCTTTCAAATATGGTAATACTGAAAATGGTGTTAATTAGAATGTTACCTTGCCATTGCTCCCCTGCCTGTGAATGGGCTCGTTTGTGATCCAGATAGATGCCTTCCCTCCATAGAAATGACTCTCTGCAATTCTGAAGATGTATCCTCACAGAGTGAATGGGTTCTGCAAAAGGAAATGGTTTTTAAAATATATACAGCCTCCAGCAGATTTTCCCCCATCCAATTATTAACACCACTGCACCACTGCAGAAAGCAATATTGCAAATTATCTTCTTTCTACCAATAAGACATACATTTGATAAATGTAAAGTGAAACCAATATTCCCACTTTTCTGGAGCCATCCAGCATGAATGAAGGCAGACAAGGCTCTGCCATCTGCCCCAGAAAAGTTAGAAGCTGATTTCTTACTTGTCAATTAACACCCTGGTGTGCAGATACACAGTTAAGAGAAGAACACTTCATAGAATCATAGAATGGCCTGGGTTGAAAAGGACCACAATGATCATCTACTTTTAACCCCCTGCTATGTGCAGGGTCGCCAACCACCAGACCAGGCTGCCCAGAGCCACATCCAGCCTGGCCTTGAATGCCTCCAGGGATGGGGCATCCACAACCTCCTTGGGCATATTTGCTAGTCTAACACCTCCTGCACTGACTGCATCAGCAGCTTTCCTTCAGCAGGGCAGAAAGTTCTATGCCTGCAAGGGGCTTCAAAGTGACTGCCCAGTTTTTTTCTGTATGGGTCTCCCAGACCTTGTTTGGGTTTAACAGCCTGATATTTCTACCAATGTGGATCCATTTTGTGACTCAAAGCAAATACCTCTTTTTCCTTTTGCTCCTTGTCTAGACTGAAAGAGAAAAGCACTGATTTTACAGTAGATAACACTGAGTAGTATCACTGCTGTTCTTACTCGTTCCGTAAGTGAAACTCAGCCTGCTGCATGGCAAAATAGGCTTACAGATGTTCAGAGCTCCTCTGGTGGTGATGAGGCACCTGACACACAGAAAACTGCAGAATCTCAGCTGCATGCAACTGCAGATAGTGATTATACTGTTAAGTTACGTGCAGTATCTGCCAGCTCACATGAGTTCCCATAAGACTGTTTATTAGCACAGAAATAATTAGCACTGAAAAATGAAGATGAAGCTTTGGCCTTATCTTTCTGTAATGGAGTTTTGGAACTGACTTCAATGGAACCAGGACTTTATCTAAGATCACTGTGGATTTTTTAATGATTCCTGAGGCTTTCTCTGTGTTTTTCATTCTTTACAAGATCCCATCATGTCAAGGATCACGTTTTTCTCCCTTCATAATGCAAACAATCTCTCACATGACTCTGCTAATCCACAGTGCCATGACAACATTGAATATGATGATACACTAACTTCAGAAGAACTGACAGCAGCATTTTGAGTGCCAGCAACAGGATAATTAGCAGCTTTAGTTTTGTCTGTACTCACAGCAGGGAAGCTGGCAGACAAAGAATTAAAACTTTATTATATCTCCACACTACAAAAGATAGTGACTCCTGGGATTCACAATTTCTTAATTGTTTTCTTCTCCTTTTCTAACAAGACGCCAAGAGATACAGGTTAGAATTGAAGAAGTTTTACAACCCAGTTCACGCTGTGGGTGCTGTGACTGTCGGGGTTGCCAAGGTCAACCCAGCTCCTAGGGGACAAAGAACAAACTCATGGGACAGAAACCCATTATAGGCTACTGATACACAGAGCCGACACCCAGCTTAGGAATTCTGCTGAGCTGGATGCTAGGACTCAGGCAAGCATAGATACTTGCAGTTTGCTCCTTTATCCCCACTCCATTTATTTTGCTGAAGCACCTGCCTGCACTCCTGCTGGGGAAAGGATAGTAGGTAGACAGCATCTTTTAGACTGCACTGCTATGCCTGTTTATACTACCTTGTATTCCTCCTTACAGGAAAATATATATCTTGCTTGTTCTTAGATAGTATGGATTCTAATGTTGCTATTGTTCTTACTAACTAATCACCATCATTTTTGAGTCCTGAAGAGACATTTTCAAAGGAGGCAGAAAGAATTCCTAGAAAATTATTTTAATTAACAGAACTCAGGTTTGAAGAAAAAAAGAGGAGTATTTAAGTTGCAGCAGCTTAACTGCTTTTAGTAAATTCAGGTTTACTTTACAAAAAAAGTTACAAGATATACAGACAACTCAAGAAAATCAAAAGAAGTTTGTGGAATCAGCACGAAAGGGCTTGAATTTTACCTTTACAGTAATACTCATAGAACTCTACCAGTGGAAGAGCCTACTCTTCCTGTGGAAGCATCTGTCCAACATTACACAGCAATTACAAATGCATTCCACTTTAATTCACACAAGCAAACTGAAAAGTAATTCTAAAATGCTCTCTTTCTTCCATTATTGTAACTCCTTATAAAACTCACAGGGGCTCATTTCTGATTTTTCTCAACCACATTCACATAACACAAGAGAACTCTTTGCTAAGCTGACTTTCTATCAATGCAGAGGAAGATTACAGTCTGGGCTTCTGAAGTAGCACCTTCAGTGCACGTGGCCTAATTCTGACTTTATTTTTATGAACACAAACTCATTCCCATCCCAGACTCCATGAGTTTTGGCTGGTATCTGCAGCAAAACAGAAAGGACTGCCATTATTGTCCCATTATGTTACATTGTTTGAAACCACCCTGAGAAGAGACTACACAATGTTAAGAAACAGAGAACAGGTTACAAAGTAGGAACACGAGATAACTGTGCCTCCTCAGCTTAAGTTGAAACCCTGGGTATAAATTCACACCGGGAGATGAGAGGCTGGAGAGCAGACCTACAGAAATAGATTTGGGGGTTCTTCACCAACGTGTGGTCAGGCCCTGGAACAGGCTCCCTTGGGGTCAAGGCACTGAACCTATTCTTAAACTCTTGAATGAGTTCAAGAAGCATTTGGACTCTCTCAGAGGGTCTGAATTTGGAGTGGTGCTGTGGGGAGCCAGGAGTTGAATTTGATGATCCTCATGGGATACTGTTTCCCACAACTTTCTCCTGGGGAAACTGGCTGCTCACGGCTTGGAGAAATATATGGTTCACTGGAATAAAAACTGGCTGGATGGTCAGGCCCAAAAGGTCATTATGAATCAGTTCAATCCACAAATGGTGTTCTCCAGGGCTCAGTACTGGGGCTAGTTTTGTTTAAAATATTTATCAACAAGTTTGATGAAGGGATTGAGTGCACATTCAGTACATTAGCAGATGACATCAAGGTAGGCAGGAGTGTTGATGTGTCAGTTGCTCTTCCCTTACCCACCAATGCTGTAACCTCATCACAGAAAGCCACTGCATTTGGTAGGCAGAATTTGCCCTTAGTGGAGCCACACTGTCACCAGTCACCTCTTTGTCTTCCACATTCCTTAGCACAGTCTCTACAAGGATCAGCTCCATTATCTTGTTGGGCAGAGGCAAGAAGACTGGCCTGCAGTTATCTGGATCTTCCTTTTTCTCCTTGTTTAAAAATGGGGGTTATGCTTCCCCTTTTCCAGTCAGTGATAACTTTATCAGACTGTCACGGCTTCTCAAATATGATGGATAGTAGCTTAGCTACTTCATCTGCCAGATGAGCAAATTACAGTTTGAAGACCACCACCAGCTTTCTGTTAATTGTTTCAGTGAGCGCTTTTCTTTGATAATACCACATTCCACTACAGAAAAGCACTTAAGCATATCTTAGCATTAAGCATAAAATTAACACCCACCGACTGTAATGGGAACTAAGTAATGTGCTTAATTGTTTTCTTGACCTACAGCCAACAGGACTTAAAGGAAGATAAGGAGCCGTGTCACTAGTCTAGAAAACCTATGTTTGGCTGGATTGATTGATTGTTTGTTTATTTTTCCATGTGTCTACAGTTTTAATTTTTACTTATCTGAATTTTAAAAACGTGTATCAGAATTTTTTCTTGCATGAAGTTAGAGACCAGTGCCCCAGCATGAAGGGGCCACTGCCTTCAACATGAAGATCTGAAAGTGACAGTTTCTGCTGATAGTGATTGAGGTTTTAAGTTCAGAACTGGAAAGAGAAACAATCTGTGATGTTCGTGACAGATAAGTCATGAAATACATTTTATTAGCTCCCCTTGCCTTAATTCCCATTGTCTTTTCGTGGAAAAAAGGATTAACTTCTGCCAAAAAAAAACAGAATTGAAGGTTTCTGTCTTATAAAAGAAAAATAAAGATTGTCTTCTGTTAAATAACAATCGTACTCTTATAGATTCAGTGGTCTAAAATGCATTTCTGTCCTAATGATCACAGGCGTATTGAGTTTTGCCCATATACATACAATTTTTTTACCTGTACTACAAAAGTATTATATAACCATTTTTTGGCAATCACTTCAGCAATACAAAAACCTTAAATGTGAGACTTCTTTTATAGAGCAACCCTGTGATTTTGTTTCACTCATCCATGAAATCCCGTAATTAATGCTGACCACAATGGACTTCATTTTAAATAAATGGTCCATCAAGACTCTTATCATCATAAAGTGTAATTCATACTTTCGCCCCTTCATTTTTAAGTCATTGCCTCTGAAGCTGCAGATGACTGCAGCTATTAAATTCTACATTCAAACCTTTATAACTACGCTTTCTCACTTCTACTAGTAAGTTCTGAGCTGCCAATAACTGATATTTTCTACAAAAAAAGGAGCATAAAATGAGGGCTCAATTCAATGTTCAGTGTTTTCCCTGTTTCTATGGTATGGTTGTAAATGAAGACAAAGAGACATGATGCTTCTAAGCTCTCAAAGAAGAACGTGAAGTAGTATTAACTAAATCAAGCAAGACATACTGCAGAGAATAAAAGCAGTTCCATTTTCACTAGTGTAGGTACACGTACATGCCAGAAGGTATCACATAAGCAAAGCAGAAATGGAAAAAAAAATAATAATGTGAAGAGGACAAGGATCACATCCACACTACACGCTAGGGGCACATGATCCAAAATTATCATAATACAAGCAGTCCTGACAGGCTTTTAAATATTTGGTCAACAAGAATCTGTCTGACAAAGCTCCCACAGTTGAGGCAGTTGACCACAAGAAGCCAAAAGCAGGCAACTTTTTCCAGCCTGCACAGGTGCTGTGCATCATCAGACACTTTCTTGCAGTAGCATTTGCCCAGACCAGAGAAACGACTGGGACTGCATAAAATATAAGTGTACAGTGCACACACATATTTTATGCAGCCACTTAAAAAACCACTGAAACAGAGAAAAGTGAATGTAAGGAAACAAGTACAGTTCAACTGCACAGTGTGAAGCTCTGAAAAGCAAGTAAAAAAATGTTGGTATGCTTTATATGCTACACGTGTTTCTTAACACTGGAGCCAAACAGTTCAAAGAGGTTGCTTTTAAAAACTTTCCTAAGGCTTCTCACTGCACAGTACTGGCAAGATCCTCTTTTCTCCTCATCCCATACACACTCCAAGTGCAGGTTCTTGCAAGCTGATTCAAGAAAGATGCTTATCCTTATAGAGATGGTGTAATTCCCATCAGTGGGAAAATGTGTTTTATTTCTCAGGTGATAGAGGTTCTGGATCCAAAACTGCAAATCATGATAACCTTCCCATTGCTGTCTATGCTGTACTTTGGAAATACACCGCTAGGTCACTTAAATACAAAGGGCCAATGGAGATGTGGTCGGGTCGCTTCCTAAATACAGATACAGAGAACTGCTTCAAATTCTGTGGCTATCTGATTGTGATGAAACAAACGTATTACCTGATAAAGCCATTTTCAATCCTTTCAATATCTTCATCAGTAGTTCCGACAGACAGTCCATGCATGCCAGGGTAGGAGTGTTGGGTGTTGATTTTTGCCATTTTGCTTTACATATCAACATCTAATTGACAGCTGAAACACAGGGGAAAAAATGCATTTAATGAAGCACCAAAAGCAATGTAACAGTTCTTAAAAACAGTGACTGACTACAACAAGAGGGCAGTAAAAAAGTAACTTAACCATTTTCATAGACAGCAATATTTACACACAGAGTTTGAGAGCCATTCCCAGATCTATTTCTACCAGACAGAAGTGCTCACAAAAGTGTAACAACAAAAAAGTCACGTAACAAAGAAAATCCATCATGACCAGCAAAAAGGTTTAGTGACACTATATTTTTTGCCTCTCAGGTTTCTGAATATCCACAGTGTCAGACATATTATCCACACAGAAACTGCATTTAAAATTTTATTCAAAGACTACAGTTAGAAAGCAAAGTGGATACCGTGCCAGGACGACCCATTCCACTTCTAGTCAATCCTCTTGTGCTAACCTGTTTCTATCTTATGATGAAGTCTGTTATTCTGAAATTGCATACAGAAACAAAAACTCTCCCCTGCATTGCTTCTGAAGTAAAACTCACTGCCCACTAACAGGTCTGTGTTCTGCACTCAGCTTCTTAAAAGACAGACACTAGACTTACCCTCCATCCAAATCCCAGAGATCTAAAGGAAACGGCATATAACTTTTAAAAGAATTTAATATCTTTCAAAATATAAAACAGACTAACTTAAATTTTGCATCCAGAAATAAAAAAAATTGTTCTGGAAATGGCCCCTGGATATCTTATTTAACACCTGAAAATCTGGTTAGTGTTTCCTATTTCTAATCTTACCTCAACACAGGTCAACTGATACATAACTGTGTCTGATCTTAAACCCAGCCCTGCACATACCAGGTAACTTCAGCTTTTCCGGGGAGAAAATCAGTATTTCTATGACACACTGATATAAATAGAGTATTTTCAACCCACTCTTAGGTCTGAATGTTCACTCAGAAGAACTGATTCCTAAGACATGGATAATTTATATTAAAAACTGCATATAAAAATGTTAACTGAATCATTCTCACAAAATGAATCAGTTTGTTATATTCAAAGAACATTTACAAATTATTTCTACAAGTCTGTTAAGGTGTATCCATTATAAATATCAAGGAATACCTTTTCTTTTCAACCAACTCAGCCTCAGATGGACAAACATTTTAATAAGTTAACTAGCTGAATGAGCAAGTTCCAAAGTAGATATGATACCAATTTCTCTTATCTGAAAGAAAAATTATCGTTAACTATTTCTGAGTTACAATTATTGCTTCTATTACAGGCTTCGTATAACAGAATTAGATAGATTACATGCAATAGTGACTTGGTGATGAGTAGATTTATTTTGCCACAGCAGTAAATCCCATTTCTCATATATTAATTTGAACATAATTCAAGATAAGAATAAAATGTTCTCCTGTTACTACTGATGGTAGCCTCCAATTTATGTTCTCACTTCCCAGGTTTCAAGGCTTGAAATTATACTGCCAGGCTCTAATGAAGTAGCCAGGTTGTCACAATTGCTTCACTTAAAAGCAGAGCAGCATGCTTCTTGCTGGCAAATCGTCGTGCTCGTACAGAAGGTAAGGCACAAGAGCAAACTGCTTTTTTTCTATGAATAGTTAGTTACTCTTGCTGGTTGGTGACCCTGCACATAGCAGGGGGGTCGAAACTAGAAAGTAAACATTATAGCCCCTTTCAACCCAGGCCATTCTATGATTCTATGATTCCTTCAAAACTCAGCCAATTTTTTGTTGTTGTCATTTTGATCAAAATAGAATTTTGAGAGAGGGGTGATTCCTCCCTGTTCCAATCAACACCATAACGCATCCACCACTGGACTTGCGCGTTATTCTACTTCAAAGCTTTAAAAGCTTGGTAATGAGAAAATTAGAATGATTGACAAGTGACAGAGCACAAGCTTTTTTCTAAGGGTAGATTTCCAAAACAAAGTTAGTGCCAAGTTAAGATCATAGCATCATAGAATGGCTTGGGTTGGAAGGGACCTCTAGGATCATCAAGTTCCAACCCCTCTGCCACAGGCAGGGTTGCCAGTCACTAGATTAAGTACTAGAGCAAATTGCCCAGGGCCCAATCCAACCTGGCCTTTACCAGTACTGCCACCTAATGCAATAAAAACCCTGCCACTAGCTCCAATGATTCACTACTTCATGTTTATCTACAGCAGATCTTATATCAAGGTCACTTGGCTTACAATCTCCAATAAAACGAATAACTGCACAATGGAAGTATGAGATAATAAAAACCTAGGGATGTAGGCATGATGTAGCTTATTTGCTGCCAACATGCAGTCTCTCACTAAAAAAAAACATTGGGAAAGCAGCATGGCATGCTGCAGGAAATCCAGGAGTGCGCTGAGGAAAACCTCCTGATCCAGGTAGTAGATAAATCAACTGGAGATGAAGCATGAATGGATCTGGCGCTGACCAACACAGAGGAGATCATAAAAAAGGTTATTATTGGAAGCAGAGATCATGGCCTGGTTGAGTTTGTGATCTCAAGGAACGCAGGCCTAGCAAAAAGCGAAATCAGGAACCTGAACTTCAGGAGAGCAAAATTCCAGCTGTTTAAGAAATCGCTGGACAGGATTCTCTTGGGAAGCTGTCCTTATGGACAAGGGAGCAGAGCTGTCAGCTCTTCAAGGACACTTTCCTGAGAACACAAGAGTTCTCTGTCCCCCAGTAGAGGAAAACAAGCAGAAGAGGAAGGAAACTGGCATGGCTGAGCAAGGACCTGTTGGTTAAACTGAGGGAAAAAAGGGGCATGTACAGGCAGCAAAAGCAGGGATTTGAGGCTGAGGAGTAACACAAAAATGAGATCAGGAAAGCCCCAAGGTACACATGACACAGAACTTAGCGAGGGATGTGAAATTAACAAGAAGGGATTGTACACGTACATTTGTCTGAAGAGACAGGCCAAGGAGAGTACACCTCCATCTGGTAAATGAGAAGGGAGAACTCACTACAACAGATATCACATGGAGAAGGCTGACATACTTAATGAGCTATTTGCCTCAGTCTTCTCTGGAAGTCAGCATGGCTTCACAAATGGCAGGTCGTGCCTGACCAACCTCGTGGCCTTCTACAATGGAGTGATCAGTGGACAAAGGAAGGGCAACTGATGTCATATAGCTGGATTGTGCAGCACCTTTGACATGCTCCTGCACCACATCCTTATCTCTAAATTGGAAAAATACAGATTTGAAGGGTGGAATATTCAGTGGATAAAGAATTGGCCAGATGGCCACAGCCAGAGGGTTATGGTCAATGGCTCTATGTCCAGGGTGGAGGCCAGTCACTATTAGTGTCCCCCCAAGGGTCCTGTTTTAGGAACAGTGCTCTTCCAAATCTTTACTAATGGTAAATACAATGGGATCGAGTGCATCCTTAGCAAGTCTGCAGACAACAACAAGATGAATGTTGCAGTTAATATGACAGAAGGAAGGGATGCCATCCAAAGGAACCTGGATACGCTTGAGAAGTGAGCCCACAAGAATCAAATGAGAGTCAATAAGGTCAAAGTACACAGCGTTGCACTTGGGTAATTGCACTCAGGGCAATCCCAGATATGAGTACAGACTGAGAGAACAACTCATTGAGAGCAGCCCGATGGAGAAGGATTTGGGGCTCCTGGTGGATGAAAAATGGGACAAGAGCCAGCAGTGTGCACTCGCAGCACAGAAGGCCAGCAGTATCCTGGGCTGCATCAACAGAGGGGTGGCCAGAAGAGAGAGGGAGAGGATTGTTCTCTACTCTAGCCTCATGGGGCCCTGTCTGGAGTACTGCGTCTAGGCCTGGCACCCCCAGCACAAGAAGAATTGCAGAGCTGTTGGACAGGGTCCAGAGGAGGCCGTGAGTATGATCAGAGGGCTGGTATTAAAAAAGGCTCAGGCAGGTGGGTTTGTTCAGCCTAGAAAAGAGAAAGCCCTGCAAAGATCTTACTGCAGCCTTCCAGTACTTAAAAGGAAGCTTATAATCAGAAGGGATACTGACTTTTTACACGATCTGATAGTGATAGGACAAGGGGAATAGCTTTAAGCTAAAAGAGGGGAGATTTAGATGTTAGGGAGAACATTTTGCCTCAGAGGGCAGTGAGGCGCTGGCAGAGGCTGCCAAAGAAGCTGTGGGTGCCTCATCCCTGCAGGTATTTGAGGCCAGACTGAATGGGGCCCTGAGCAGCCTCATCTGGTGGGGTGCAGCCCTGCCTTTAGCAGGGGGGTGGACTAGACAATATCTAAGGTCTGTTCCAACCCAAGCTATTCCATGACTCTGTGCTTGCTTCTGAACCAGCTGAGCAGTGCATAGTGCCTTTCTGTATTTTAAAAGCTGTAAATGTGATGTACATATTTTCAGACTTGTAATTTCTCTATCAGTACAGGGAAGTTTGTTTAAAAATCACCGAGTACGGTTTTTCTTTAAGCTTGAAACTGGCATGGCTTCTCCAGCTGTTATTAATCTCCTGGAATTAGATACTACTAATCTGGAATTAGACACTACTAATAGATACTAGAACTGCATAGTCCTAATCTCCTGGAATGCTTTGAACATACCACTTGAGCAGTGAGTACAGAAAACAGTTGCATGCTTTATTTAGATGTTCCAAAGCCAGGCTACTGAAGAAACCACACAACTCACAGGATATAAAACCAAATACTATCTTGGATAAAAAACTACTAGCCTAGACAGAAAGCAAGAACAGGATTAAACAGTTGACCTTCAGTGCTGCAGAAGTTTAAGAATAAGGTTTTCATATGAAGACCTGTCATTAATGACACTGAAAAGAACAAGCAGTGAGACAAACATCTCAGGACAGCAAAAATTACTGCAGAAACAAAAGAGAAGTGCAGGGAATTCCAGTGACCCACACCAACTAGATCAAGTTCACCACTTGATGGCAAGTGACATGCAGTGTAGGCAAATGCAAATCAATGGATGCTGATGAAAAGCATGTAAACTACTATCTTATGCGATTCCAAAGTAATAATATGCTCTCAGAAAGGCAATCTGAGCATTATATATTTATATACATACAGCTCAGTGAAATGCTCTGCTCAGTGCCAAGAAAGCTTGCTGACACAAAAGCCAAAAAGGTGGAAGGATCTATACGTGGCAAGTGTTAAAATCGAAAAAGAATATTGAAAGTGCTCCACGAAATGACAGCACGGACCTCTCTGGAATACTATTAGTTCCTCCCCTTAAACGAAACACACTGCAGAGCAAATGCACAGAGGAATGATCACGAAAGGCAAGGAATAAGCTTTTAATAATTATTACTTATTGTGGCCATTTTATTTATATATTAATATTTATTAACATATTTTCATTTCATAAAATAAAATTATGTAGGCAAACTCAGAGCTCATTTCAGAGGCCTTACAGTGATTTCAACTGTAAAATCCCAATTCAACATAGAGTGCAAACTGAGCCCCTATTCTACAACTAGACCAGAGGAAAGAAGTCGCAGTAATCCAAGCCCACTATTCATCAGTAAAGTGCATCAATTTTTGGAAGGAGGTAGGAAGAGTGCATGTATTGTCATCACAAAACTGTGCCACACGTGTTCAGCTGTGGTAGAGAGACTGAGCACAGGACTCAGAGACATCAGCAATGCAGGAATTTGAGTACAGAGCAGGTGGTGAGACTTCCCAAAGCAACATGTTTTGGTCTTGCATGAAGCACATAAAACACTAGCAAATTAGTGGTAATCTGATTAATGAGAAATATTTGTTCCTTCTACACCTAGGTTCCTGAAGTATTTTGAAATACCAGGGTCCTCCTCAGCCCGTTAAACTGGATCCAAACCTGTTAGAAACCAAGTAGGGCGCAGCTTATGAGTATGGGGCTACCAGGAGTAAGAAACATGCTGAAGAGATGAGAGGCCCTTCACACATCTTTTGCAGGGCATGCAGAGCGACAGCTCCAGCTAGCTGGAGCACACAACCCTAAACCTTTACTGAAAGCAGAAAGTTACAAGGCAGGTTTAAGAACTACACAGAGCTTGCTTTTCTGTTTACAACCACAGTTGTTGCAGAGGGTTGGCCTTCACTGGCTGCCAGCTGCTTTCCCACTCCTCCCCCTCAGCAGTCCATGGGAGAAAATGAGATGAAACATCTCATGTGTTGATAAAGCTGGGGAGATCACTCACCGATTACTGTCACACACCAAAAAGACTTGATTTGAGAACTATTTTAATTGATGCCATCTAGAACAAAGTTGGATAATAACGAAGATAAAGCCATCTTCTCCCCTCCATCTCACTGCCTTTTATCCCCAAGCTCAACTTCAGTCCCTCAGTCCCCACTCATTTACCTCCTTCTCACCAAGCAGTGCAGGAGGCATGAGGTACAGAGGGTTGCAGTCAGTCCATATTCTTCCTATTCCAAACACAAGTAGTTAATACATTGGTCAGTCCTCTTCTTCATCGGTGAAATAGTAACTAACACTGCATCGAATTGTTTTATACGCAGTATTTGGTATAAAAGATCCATTTTACCCTGACAGTCAGTTGTCTAAAACAGTGCTGCTCCTCACTCTTCACTTCTTCATTCCTCCACTTCCCTTGGGCTGTAGTCCTCCACAAGATGCCCCAGCATGGCTCCTCCTCGGGCTGAAATTCCTGCCAGGAAAGCCTGATCCTGAGTGGGCTCATCTCCATGCACTGCAGCTTCCAACAGGAAATACCTCCATTCTAGGGTTCTCCACAGGCTACAGTGTGGATAACTGCAGTTGCATGTTCCCTCTTCTCAGGAAGAAGGGAATAGCAACTCCACCAAGGGCTTCTCCACAGGCTGCAGGGGGATCTCTGCTCCAGCAACTGCAGCACCTTCTGTCCCCTCGCTTCCTGCAGCTGGCTCTAACCAGCTGTCCACAGGCTCCCCTCACAACAGCAGCCTCCTGCTGCCAACACCTTGAATTTTCTAAAGCCCAGTGACTTGTTTTTCAGCACACTGAGAAAACAAAACTGTCTCAGGTTGTCTCAACTTTTCAGAAGTGAAGAATTGTCTGATGTCAGACAGCAAAATAAAACCCATTCGAAGCACCCCAAGCTCTTGAAAGACTGACACCTCTCCCAGTGACTTAAGCAGAGTTTCAGCATGCTTTCTCAGTTTTTCTATTCTTGCTACTCTTGCTAAAGAAACAGATAGTTCCATGATTATTGCTTTCTTTTGCAAACCACCAAGAATGAAACAAGAGCTAAATGAGAAATATGTATTATCATACTAGAGATGCAGTAAATCACGCATTACTGATAGCTCTTCCTATTCCAAACACAAGTAGTTAATACACTGGTCAACCCTCTTCTTCATGGGTGAAATAGTAACTAACACTGCATCAAATTATTTTACATGCACTGTTTGGTATAAAAGATCCGTTTTACCCTGACAGTCAGTTGTCTGAAAAGCAAGTTCAAGCAAGAAATAAAAATTTCAGATTCATATGAGCACTTCCAAATTTTGAAAATTAGGTCCTATTCATTTCTTTATAATTACAATATTAAAGACTTAGGACTAAAGGTACAAAGGCCGCAGGATCTAACTTTTAGGAACTCTATCAGCCAGTGGCTTTGCCAAGTCAAGCATCCAGGTTTCCTAGAGAAGGTATGCAGAAAATCAGGTACCCAAGATAAAACAACCAGACAGCATCCAAAGAAGTGTAACAGAGATGGTGAAGGGTATGGAGGGGAAGACGTGTGAGGACCGGCTGAGGCCCCTCGTTGTGCTCAGCGCAGAGCAGAGGAGCTGAGGGGAGGCCTGATGGCGGCTGCAGCTCCTCACAGGGAGCGGAGGGGCAGCGCTGAGCTCTGCTCTGTGTGACAGCGACAGGGCGAGGGAACGGCGTGGAGCTGTCAGGGGAGGGCAGCTGGGGGTCAGGGAAAGGGGCTGCAGCACAGGGCGGTGGGCACGGCAGTATGGAGCCCGGAGTTGGACTTAATCCTTGTGGATGCCTTCCAACCCAGGACATTCTTTGATCCTTTAAGGAGGCTACACATACCAACCCATAGTAAATGACTGAAGCTAAAGCAGGAGATTCTGAAAACAGCTAGGCATCTAACTCCTGCCCAAAAACCAGGTGGCTCACAGCTTAGGGCCCTAACTCCATCTCTCCTCTTCTGAAGTCTAATCACCCATGGGTGCCAAACTGCATCGTGCTTAGGACCTGCACCTCAAAAATGAGAAAGTTTTCGAGTCTGCTTCAAATCAAGCGAGCCAAAATCAGGTTCTCTCCTTTCCTCACAGCCTCCCACCAGCACACTGCAGGATACACTCCTGCGTACCCACGGGTTCGCTGTGCTCTGAGAATGCCTCTGAGCAGCTTTATGGCTTAGGATTCCGACGGTTTGGCGCAGGCTTAATAGAAGTAACTAAATAATAAATATATGAATAAATAAGTAGCCAGATACCGCACACAGGCGCAGATATAAATAGTACAAATTACATCAAATTTAGGAAAGTGCTGACTATCAGCTAAGCCTCCCAAATGAACTGGGTAGCTTGTCAAAATTGTGCAACAGTACATTTGAGTTTAAACATCTGTGAAAGAGGTTTTCAATCTGGATATTCTCCCTCCATCAAGATGCCACGCTTGGGTTACTACAGCTGTTCCCATTTTGGACAGAATATGTCAAATTTAGGTCAACTCAAAATTGCTAACCAAGCAAACATCTCTTAAACCTTCTGATATGAAGTGTCTCTGTTTATCATGTCACAATGGTAAATGAAGCTGTTTCTTAAAGCTTACTGGTTTAGATGAGAAGCACTACAACTAAATAACACAGCAGAATGCAAAAGCAGCTTTTCAAGGTGAAATATTTATCACAGCCAAAAAGTAACAGGTGACTTCCCATGTAATTACACATTGGATCTTATCTATTTGTATAGTTGATGATATACTGTTGTTCTTGAGGCTTTCAAAATCGTTTTACTTATTGCTAATGGGAGCGGTGATAAGCTGCATCGGATCACTTACATCATTTTAGTTAAGACACACTCCCAAATCCTCACACAGCCTCTCAGGTTCAACCCTGGTAAGCCTTTGGGATTTATTTTGGGCCTTGACCTCCACCTACATGATCCTTGTTACATCACCTGGTAAGAGTTGTAGTTCGTGCTGTGTAGATTATGCATGGCAGCCAACAGTTCACGGCATATTAACCAGCACAGGCAGCATGTGGATTTCTGAGACTGCAGAAGTTCAGCAAGTGTATGATTTGAAGACAGTTTCTTTCAGTGACTTGAAGGTTCCTAAATTAACCTGCACACTGCATGGTGGCAAACTCACAGTAATCAGCTTTGTATAAAGGCTACTGAAGCAACCCCAAAGCAACGGAAAAGTAACAAACGGGCTGCACCACCACCATGCCCTCATCTACAACTAACACCTTAGAACACCAGCTCTTAAACCTTGCTAGCACTTTCAAAAGAACACTTTTCAAACGTTACAACTCTCTGGTAAATCATATCACATTTTCTACAGCCTGTGGGCACTGCTATCTTCTAAAAAATGCATGTTATTTGCATTCACCATCTCATAAACTCAGCACTGAAGATCTGTCAAAGACACTTCTCCACACAGTACTCCAGGATGTGCATGTATTACATGCAACGCTGCATATTCATGTGTGTATAATTGAGTTTCAGAATAATACGCATACAATTATCCTTGATCCATTCAAAGGCTGCGGCCTTGATGCCCTGAAGCAGGAAAATAATCTTTTAAATAATAATCTTTTGAATTATTTGGCTTGAGTGTCCTTCTGTTTCTATGAAATATTAACAATACTTGACAGCTTTCTGATTCACTCCATTCTTTTTGCAGAATGTTTTCTATGAATGTATTATTTTTTAGACTGGAAGCTGTCCAGGAGAAAACAGCTGTGTACACTGAACATAGCATTGTAAATTACAGCACAGTAAATTACAGATTACAGCTGGGTGGACAACCAAGGCACACTGTGCTTTTTCTGTTGCCAGCATGGATTACCACGCTGCAGGTATCCATGTTTACATACAGAACACAAGCTCTTTGCAAGGCTTCTGGCTAAAATCTGGCACTTCTGACATTCCCATCAGGGTGTTTATTTGCCAAAGAAACTGTTCGAAGTGAACACAACAACGGCATGAATACAGCCTGAACACATCGGATTCACATTTCCATAAGGATATTTATAAAAAGCAGTATTATAAAAGGCACATGCATGTGAATGTCACCCCTCAAACCCGCTCCCTGCTCACTCCATGCAAACTCCCCCAGCCATCCCGCCAGGCTGGGGAAGAAAAGTGGGAGAGGTGATTTGTGTCACGTTTCACGGGCAGCAAGGAGGCAGTGGGCAGAAGAGGATTTAAGAGATGCTAATGAAAGAGACGGCAAGGCTGGAGGAGCCTGCAGGATAACGTGAACTGAAATGACAGCGCTGAGAGCAAAGTGGATGACAAAGCCTGAGACGCACAGGGGTGCAGCGAAGGCAGAGCAGAGATGCTGACATGGGAGGACGCTGTGCCATTTTTTCAGCTGATGCTTTTCTATCTCCTGACGCTAACCACTTGTTTGCCACCATTACCCGTGGCCGATCAGACATCCTGACAGCCCCACCAGCATACCAACTACTTGCGTTGCTTTCTAATCGGATGGCTTTAGCTGCACTTAACATCGTTTCTCCAGAGATTGAAAGCACCGCCCGCATCGCTCTTCCACACGAGTCAATGCATCCCTTCGGCTTTTTCCTTCCAGCCAGCGCTTCAGAGAAAGACACTGACCGCAGCAATTACCGGACCTCGCACAACCCGTAGGCACGTTTTTATACTGCACAAGTTCTGCAAAAGATGTCACGTTACCAGACGCAAAACCAACGCACGGCAGCACCGGGAACCGCAAGAAGCAATTCGCTTTCGCAGCCCTGACCCTCAGCTTTACACCCTACGCACCGCAGGCCCCAGGCTGAAGTTACACCACGGGCGCAAAAGAGCCGCCAAGCGACGTCCCCACCGCAAACTTGCGAATTACGCTCTGTCACCCCGGCAGGACGCGACACGCGCCGCTTTCTCCCATACTCACCCTCCACGCCCCCCTCGGCAGTATCCGGACCCAAAGTTTCCCGGCGCCCGCTCCCAGCGCCGCTGCCCGCTGCCCGCTGCCGTGGGGCGGCGGTACCCCCGCGGGGGCGGCGGGGCGGAGCGGCGCCCACCGCGGCCGCCCCTCAACGCGGCGAGGGCGGATTACGGGCGAAAGCCGCGCGCGTAAGCCGGGCTGACGGGGAAAAGCCGCTCGAAAGGTTTTGCGATCCTGTTAAGCGCTCGGAAAGGATCAACATGTCAAAGCCGCCAGGCGGCCACGGCACATTTCTCGCCGCGCCGTGCCCGCCAATCCCGCCGTCTCCTACGCGCCGCCTCCACCGCCAGAGCCCGGCCCACCCGCCGGCGGCGGCCGTGCTGCCTCGGTGGCGCTGCTGCCGGCTGGGTGGCCGGGGGAACCCTGCTGTGCGTGCGGGTCCGTGAGGGGGCGGCGTCCCACGGCGCGGGTGGGAGCGGCACCTTCTCCGCCTTCGCCCACCCCTCGGTGCGCGGCGGAATGAGTTTTTCCCCCAGTGTTCTGCCCCTAAACCAGGCTAACTGTGACAGAATCACAGATTGGTGGAGGTTGGAAGGAGCCTCTGCAGATCCAGCTCCTCTGCAATACAGCTCCCTGCTAAAGCGGTTTCCTGCAGCACGTCCCACAGGAAAGAGTCCAGGCAGGTCTTGAGTAGCTTCAGGGAAGGAGACCTCTCTGGGCAGCCTGTTCCAGTGCGCTGTCAGCCTCACAGTAAAGCAGTTCTTCCTCGTGTTTGTATGTAACTTACTGTGTTCCAGTTCGTGCCTGCTTGTTGGTGCTCCTTGTCCTGGAGCCTGGCCCCTCCAGCTGACTTTCTTTAGATACTTACGGACAGCAGTGATATCCGCTCTCAGTCTTCTCCGACATAAACAGCCTTTCTTCATAAGGGAGGTGCTCCAGGCCCCTCATCTTCTTTGCTGCGCTCATAGAACCGTGGAATCACCAAGGTTGGAAAAGACCTTTGAGATCATCCAGTCCAAGCATCCACTTACCACTAGTATTTCCTCTCTAAACCATGTCCCTCAGTACAATATCTAAATGGTTCTTGAACACCTCCAGGGACTGTGAATCCACCACACCCCTGGGCAGCCCGTTCCAGTGTCTGACCCCTCTCTCAGAGAAGTATGTCCTAACATGCAACCTGAATGTTCCCTGGTGCTACCCTGGTGCCATTCCCTCTAGTCCTATCACTAGTTACACGGGAGAAGAGACTGACTCTTACCATAATTTCCCTTCACGTCATCGTGGAGAGCAGTAAGGTCACCCCTTCTCCAAACTGAACAATCCCTGTTCCCTCAGCTGCTCCCCGTAAGACTTGTGCTCCAAACTGCTCAACAGTTTATTTGTCCTTCTCTGGACACTCTCTAGAGCCTCAATGTCTTGCCTGTAGGGAGGGGCCCAAAACTGAACACAGTACTCAAAGTATGGCCTTGTCAGTGCTGAGTACAGAGGGACAATCACTTCCCTTCTCCTGCTGGCTGCACTATTTTTGATACAAGCCAGGATGCCATTGGCCTTCTTGGCCACCTGGGCACACTGCTGGCTCATGTTCAGGCAAATGTCAACCAACACTCCCAGGTCCATTTCTTGCACGCAGTCTTCCAGCCACTCTGTCCCAAGCCAGTAGTCTTGCCTGGGGTTGTTGTGACCAAAGTGCAGGACCCGGCGCTTGATCTTGTTGAACTTCATCCCATTGGCCTTAGCCCTGCCATCCAGCCTGTCCAGGTCACTCTATAGGACCTTCCTTCCTCCAGCCGTGTTGACGCTTCTGCCAGCTTGGTTGTCATCTGCAGACTTACTGAGGGTGCACTCAATGCCCTTATCCAAGTTGTCAGTAAAGAAGCAGGACAGGCCCTGGTACTGACTCATGGAGAGCACCACTCATGACTCTCTAGAAGTTCCCTGTCTTTCTTGAACTGAGGAACCCAGAGGTTGACACAGCACTACAGATGTGGCCTCACCAGGGCAGAGGAGAGGGGGAAGATCACCTCCCTCACTCTGCTGCCCACACTCTTTTCAATGCATCCCAAGATACCACTGGCCTTCTTGACCACAAGGGCACACTGCTTGCTCATGGCCAACATGCTGCTCACCAGGACACCCTCATCCATCTCTGTAGAGCTCCTCTCCAGCAGGTCAGCCCCTAACTTGTACTGATGCATTTTCCTCATTTTGTCACACATAAGATCACTGAAGTCTTTCACACTCCTCTGATTCTGATCATGCCTTTTGTAGGGTTCAGAAAAGCTGGAAATAAAATGCTGTGTGTGAAAGCTCCATAAAATGCCTCTTGAGCTGGAAGAGTCATTAAAAGGCATGTCATTCATCACTGAGAAGCTGTTGCACACTGATTCAGGTAGAATCAAAAGTGCACCAGAAAAAAAAAAAAAAAGTCTTAAAGTCCAATCAGAAATTCAAGGTGTCTTTCTGAAACACTTATCACAGCCATCTTCAGAGCTATAGGCTGGGTTTGTTTTTTTTTTTTTTGGTCAAAGTAGAAATGCACAGGCAAGTAGAAAATACTTGAAGAGCTTTTTCTCATCCTTTGCTGCCTTCCTGTCCCCTGTAGATTCCCAGCAGTTTCTTGCGAACTGTGGCATGGAAACAAACCTACCAGGAGGGCATGAAGTGCCAGCTTGTTGTTTTCCCTGAGAAGGCTCAGGCTGCAGGTTCTCCATTTAGGTATGTCCTGTTTGTAGATCCTGGCTTCCTCTTATCATAAGGGTGTGTTGCCCCCATGTTCTGGTTGCTATATGAAGGGAGGTTGGGCAGGGCATACAGCAAAAAAACTGGACATTTCCAAAAAGGTCCTGGATCTTCAAGATTCCTTCAAGGCAATGAGGACTTGTGGCTGCATGGTAAGTTGCTTCATCCCTAAGTCTGGGATGCAGTTTGAAATCTAGTGCTGATGAATGCCAAGAAATTAAGGGCATGGTCTGAAATTTAAGAGAGGACAAGTTCTTAGCTTGCACATTTTACTGTATTTTGGGAGAGAGATGCTGTTTCCTTGGTTTTGAAATGATTGGCTTCAGGTTGGTATTTGGCCCAGGAATATGTAAATTTGTGACATAACTCTTATTTTTGGCACCCAACCTTGATAAAAATGTAGGCATGAAATATTTAAGGGAGGCAGTCAAAAATGAATTATACATTCATACACAGTTCTGTCTTTTGGACTCAAGTCCTTCCCAGATGTAATCAAAGCATGAAGTAAGGTTGTTATTTCCCAGACAAGTTCAGGGGAATGATTGTAGGAGGTAATAACACAGTAGTAAAGGAGATAGATTGTTAGTCTAATATGCAGTGAGGAGAGCTCAGTGTATGTGCTTCATTGGTGACTGGCAAGAAGCAGTGTTCTTGTAGTGATAATGATGGCACCTGAGAAACGGATTTGTGAAACAGCTAGGCAGTTTCTCAATCGAAGTATTCAAACAAACCTCAACAAACACATTTGTTTCACTGTCATTCCAGTTAATGAAGCATTATCCAATTTTTTGGTAGCAGTGCCCCATGTCATGAGATTCTCATTTGAATATGTTTGGAAGATCAGACACTGAAGAAATCTCTGCTCAGTTTGTGTTTTTCTATCATTGGTTAAAATTAGGTTAAAGAAGAAAAAACATGAAAGCAAGGCAGGGCATAATATAAATTTTCTTCTTTTTGATAAGCTGGCTGTGTATCCTGGTAATCTATATCTGTTTGTGCATTTCATCTATCAGGTGCAATTTTTCTCCAGAGAAAAATACTGAGGGACAGTCTGTCATATTAGCTTTCTTCCACTGCATGCGCTGACTTTAGGCTCAACCATAATTTTACAGTTAAAATAAGGAATGCTCTTAGAAGTGGCTAATCACTTGGAAAAGTGACTAATTGTCCAGGGAAAGATATCTGGATGCTTTGGACCAATGTGAATCAAAGGAATGTCTTCTAGGTAAACAACACAAAGGCACCATATTTCAGTTATCTGAGCAAATACCTTCTGGACATGGACAGATTATAATTGACCCAAAATAGAAACACTCCCTACAGGATGCAGTTGCCTTAACATAAGGGTCCAGTTCCATTTTAGATACCTCAGTTTACCCTCCTTATATTCAAGCTGCTTTTCAAAGAGGGCCCAAGACTCCCGTAGATCTTGTGTTATGTATGCAAGTCTCACTCAGTTGGTTCCCTTATTTA
Organism: Perdix hodgsoniae; assembly: GCA_035772895.1. Lineage (NCBI taxonomy): Eukaryota > Metazoa > Chordata > Aves > Galliformes > Phasianidae > Perdix > Perdix hodgsoniae. The sequence goes on from JAPSGF010000027.1 coordinate 4,349,377, forward strand.
TTGCATCTCAGCTGAGGAGACACCTGCATTTATGCAACTGAAACCCATTCCCATGTCACAAGTCCTTTAAAAATCTTAACAAAAAGATGTCTCCACATTACATTATTAATAGAGATCAAAGACTTACAGAAGTAACGGTTTGGTTTTTGGGAACATGGGGAATAAAGTCATCAGATGTTTTCTCTACTCTTGGAAGAATTCAATTATTACATACAGATTTTTTTGTACCACGAATTACAATACAAAAAAAGTCCTTGTATGCACAGACCTTCATTATTTTTTTCCATTCTCAAGTACCCACTTTGATTATTAAGAAAGGCTGAAGCAACAAAAATGAATGTCTGTGTCCACAACGCATCCCTTTACAAAGTCTGTCAGGATAATGTGATACTGGTGTGAGAAATTTTAGAGAAAGTATGGTGTTAAATTTATAGTGCATCTTCATAATATTCCCATTTACCTCCATTACTAAAAGTAAAATCTCTTTAAGTCTTTCATATCACGGAATTAAATCTTTGACAGAAAAGGTATTTCAGAAAAGCAAAAAAAGGTTAATTCTCTGAGCACTTACCATAACATGCACGTTTGCTTAAAAATTCTTATTTTTCATTTGAGGAAATAGTGCATTGTAAATATAGCTACTTCATTTTTTATGTATGGGATTATTTCTCTATTTTTAGGTGAAGCTCAATTACATGTGTTTTAGAATAGATAATTATTTCTCAAAATGACAAGGGAGCATACTCAAATTAGTGTAGAAAAATTACAGCACGCACTGATTGTTTTCTTTCTCTCTTGAGTTCTTCCTGGAATAGTCTGTATAGTTTAAGAGAGAAGTCATCAACCTCTGTGTAAATACCAGATCTGCTCTTCCAGGTCTCCAGAGGAGTAGAAGCCTCAATTAAAGCCTAAAGTTCCAACAACAATATTCTTTGTGTAGGTAGTTAAAATGCATAACAAAGATATCAGCAATATTAAGCATTCTCCATTAAGCATGCCACCCTATTCTCAGCCTTCCTGTTGCGTTAGACACACTGCGTGTTTCTCCCTTGAAACAGGGCCACTCAAAAGCAGTGACTGTTGCTAGCACAGGATACCTGGGACACGGTGCTCCGTGGCACTCCCCAGACAGGGAGGGTGATCACTGCTGCTGCAGAAGAATATGTGATGAAACCATTTGATGTCTAAATAGCAAGGCGTGCCTCGCTAAAGCAGCACAACAGAAACAAAGGTGAAGACGGAGCAAGGGTAAAACCTAACTTTTGGAGGCAATAAGAAAGAGTGAGGAAGAAAAGGGAAGGATAAGCAGGAGAAATTAGGATTAGCTGGGAGGTGATGAAGAGAAGGAGAAAGTGGTAGCAAAGCCCCTTCGCAAGAAAGAGAATAACTGTTATAAAGGATACAGCTGCCATTCAAGGATTGAAAAAAAAAAAAAGGAGGAAAACAGAAGGTCTAAACTTGCTCCAAGTTTATGAAGTCTTATTAAAGATGCCCCCATTACAGGCCAAGTCACACAAAAGAGCCCCTTTCCATCACCAAGGCAAAGTTTGTGCTTTGGAATACACACAAAGTGAGAAGAAACCAAAGGTAGTGGGCTACTTATCCAGCTGCCACTCCTTCTGGTCCTTTTGCACCATTTACTTATGAGGGACAGGGGCTACTGTGAGCATAGCATCACTTCTAAGCACCGTTGTTCTGAAAGTTACCTAAAAATGCTGGGACATGCTATCCATTGACATAAATTTATCCAAATGAAAATCTAGCTGGATACTGCTTTTCTAAAGATTGATGCCTGATCCAGACATTGGTATTAGGACTATCCCTCTCTAAAGACAGCCTCAGTGCCTGTGCCTGGTAATTATATTTGAAATTATGTCTAAAATGTAAAATAAGTGGTTGCAAAGCTCACAGATTTAATTCTGCGAAATAATTCCCAATGGGAATAATTTAACAGGAATCTGTGTAAAACTACATAGACAAAACATGGAGAAGCGTTGGTACAGAATCACTGATGCTTTAAACACACTTGGCTAATAGCACTAAGTATGCACAGCAAACTGATGAAGATGTTTAATTGCCAGTTACTGTTATCAGTCACTGCCTAAGTAGTAGGTATGAGAAGCAGAAATCCATCCGGAGCACTGTAGTTAAGTATGGCAACATGTTCCAGTTCTACACAATATTTATTCCTGTGTGACAATAATGCTCTTATTCAAACCTACTTACCAGTAGGTATCAACAAGCTAGTAGCTGAATTTGGCCAGTTATTTAGGTATCAAAGATAACAGGAAAAAAATAAATACCTTTTGATTTTTCCATTCCTGATTTGTTAATATAAGAAAAAGTGCATAGACAACAAATAAGTATTCCTTCTATCCAGTATTCTCTTAATTTCCATGACACTTTTCTCCCAAGTCCAGCCAGCCCTTTCTTTGTACAATCATTACAACAGTCCTCTGAGAGCCATCAACAAGTAGGTTCAATGTGCTGACAGCTGCAAGGCATCAGGCATCAAAGTAGTTATGTTCAGCAAGGCATTGCTGATCATTTAACTCACTGATCTGAAATTATTGCTCTCTGATAACAGAAAACGTAGACATGAGTTACTGTGTCTGATTTCAACAAAGTATTTTGTAGTTTTATACACAGATTAAATATTAATTCTGTTCCACACTGTCTGAAATTCAGCAGAGCACCACTGATAGCTTGCAGCTGGCAATTATAATCAATAAGAAAGGAAACATCTGGAGTTCAGAATAAAAGAGAAAAAGAGAAAAGAAAAATCAGCCCCTTATGCTACAGTTTTCCATGCCTTTTTTTTCTTGGCTCCCTGTTATTATTCTCTCTCATACCTTTCTTTCTCATTTTATTCTTTTTCAAATTAAATAGAGCTTCCCAGTGAAATTCCTGAGCTGTCAGTCCATTCTGAATTCTTTCTATTGTTTTGTTTCATCTCTCGTGTTGTGAACCCTCCAGGCCGTGTTCAACTGCACCCATCTACTTCTGTCTTTCATGTTTTTTTGTTTTGCTTTTCTGCCAAGAATTTTGTTTTATAGTGTTTTTATTCTGGCTTCAATGCCAATACCTATATTTTGGCTTTTATAGTTTGTTTCAAAGTCCAGAAAAATGATAATATTTAAGTGATATTTAACCAATGCCTTTTTGTCTAGAAACTTTGGAGAATCACAAAATCACAAGGTGGCTGAGGCTCATAGGGACCTCTGGGTCCCTCTGGCCCTGCCCCTGCTCCAGCAGAGCCCCCAGAGGAGGGTGCCCAGGCCCATGTCCAGGCAACTTCTGGAGATCCCCAAGGAGGAGACCCCACATCCTCTGGGCAGTCTGTGCCACTGCTCCATCACACATATAGCACAAAAGTACTGCCTCATGTTCTGAGGAAACATTCTGTGGACCAGTTTGTGCCCTTTGCCTCTCATTCTCGCACAGGGCAACGCTGAAAAGAGCCTGGCTGTGTCCTCTTTGCACCCTCCCTTCAGGTATTTATAGGAATTGATGAGATTCACTTTGAGCTTTCTTTTCTCCAGGCTGAACAGTCCCAGCTCTCTCAGCCTCACCTCATAAAAGAGATGCTCCAGGCCTTTCAACATCTTTGTGGCTGGACTCTTTCCAGTATATCCAGGTTTCTTGTTCTAGGGGGCCCAGAACCATGCTCCAAGTACAGCCTCATCAATGCTGAGTGGAGAGGAAGGATCACCTTCACTAACCTGATGGCAATCCTTCACCTGCAGGTAAAGAGAGGTGAACTTGTTGCATTAGACACTAAGCTTCTGCTGCTGATGCCTGCTGCCACTCAGGATTTGCTTCCTAGGTAGTTTGGAGGAAGGAGTGACTTCTGAATAAGAAACCAGCTGGAATGCAGAAGATCTGGATGCTGGCTCTTAGCTTTTTTACTAATCTTTTTGTGCCTCAGTTCAAGCAAGAATCATTTTCCAGCTTACAAACATTAACCAGAATAGTTCAAGTAATGTCTATTGGTTGTTAGACATAACACTTCAACTGTTGAGCATAGGCAGAAACATGCAAGGTGCTCACTTTATTCCAGAGTGAAGTGACTATTTTCTTTCTCAGTGAGAAAATGCTTGGGACCTGAGGCAAATCACTGAGATCTGTCTCCACAATGAGGTACGTGAGCATTAAACTGCTGGGGAAATCAAATGCCTCTGTGGTACCACACTTGATATATCGTGATGCACCTTAGTTGTTGATCATTCTCCAAATCTGAGGCTTTGGTGATGAGGTTCTACCATGGGAGGCGTTAACCATTGTAGCAGTAGTTCTCCCAGGACCGCTGTGATTTGCAGTAAAGCTCCTCCAGGATGCTGACAGAAGAATAAGACTGTTTAAAATCTCATTTTCTTCAAGTTCAGAAGTCATCATTTCCTGTTTGCGCTGCAGTTGTTACCCATTTCTTCTGATTGTTCCGCTTCAAAGAAGTTAAATGAACAAAAATGTGTGCAATAATTGGATTGAATTGCAAACCTGAGGAGAGCTCATTTGGTTTCATTCCCAAGAGGAACACGGATTAGCTCTGCCTTAAAAAGCCCCTGGCATTTAAACAGCTTGAGTTATGATTTGGAGCCCAGCTACAAGGAAAAAAAAGGTTAAAACGGTACGTGTGTAATAAGGTGTAGTAAGGGGGAAAGGATAGGGCTGTGTGCAATACTCACCTCAGCTGAATGAGCTTTTCCTTGGTTTGAATAAAAATAAATGCAGAATCCACAGCAGCGGGCACTTAAATCAATGGATAGCATCCTACAGAGCTTTGTACCGTTGATATATAAGTGAAAACCCTTAGCAGCCCCCAGAAGGCAGTCATTTTTGCAGGCAAAATCGCAGTGCAAAACATTACAGGCTAAATTTTCAGAAGATTTTTTGATCTCAGTGCCAAGGCAATAGAGGTATTTGCATAAGAGTAGACCAAAACCCAGACAGATAAGGACCTTGGCTGCCTGGTGCCTCACTGTGCACTCAGCTCTGAGGGACAGAAAACACACAGCTCCTGGCCTGGAAGCTGCCACTGTCTGCAGGCCTGTCTGGAAGCTTGTCTGTTGTCCTATGCAGTCAGTGTGCCCACAGACAGGGGTCAGCAAGCTGTGCAGAGTGCTACAGGTGTGTGGGGAGCTGGAGAGATGCTGCTGTGAATTCTCATACAACTGTGCTCAACCAAGCATGATTTGCAAATGCATCCTTGTTGGTGTTTCCCAGGTGAGCAGCTTGCAGTAGTTGGCGTGCACAAGCACGCTTATATTTTATGTTGCTTATCAGGACAGTCCTCTCTTAGGGAATATGAAATGATTCTGCTCTTTCCAAAGGAATTTTTGTGAAGTGTGTCTCAGGCCTGACTGGTCAGGACACAGCCTGGTTCTTCCAAACAGGCATTTCCAGTCACATAATGGTGTTCCATTAGCAGCAAGCAAAGGGAAAGGAGATGCTGATGTGAAACTTACAGCAAGACTTCAAAGCTTTTCTCATCATTCTTTGGGCAGGCAGCTAAGGAGCTCAGACGGCAGTCTGCAGTCAGATGTTGGTGATCACACAGTGAAAACATCTCTTTCACAACTCATAAATATCTGTGCTTGGATCTAATAAGGTAGGGGTGTCGATATGCCTCTGCTAAATTCACCTGTGTTTTGACTGAGCTCCCTACTGGGCTGTACGCAGACAACAGAGAGGGGTCTCAGCGTGCCATCATCAGTGTTGGGGGCACAAAGAACCAGCTTTGTGGAAAGCTTACACTGGCTGACCTGAAAAACCCATCGTTAGCTCTTATAATTTTCCCTCTCTTTCAGCTGAGGTTTTCCTATGAGGCACCTTTGCTGTATTGTCTACTTATTCGTGCGTATTCATATTCTAACATAAGTAGGATTAGCAGCCTGCAAAGGGACTGCTGCTGATCTTCTGATGCCTCTTGAACAGTCAAATAAGAAATGGTAGCAAAGCTGCCACTGGGAAAAGGGATTTCTAAGGACTGTGCCTTTTTGCAGCACAGAAGAAACCCAGGGAAAACTTTGGGTGGTCAGCAAGTCTGACAGTTAAGGAAGAAGCTAAAGAGTTTCTGGAAATAGTTTTGGAGGCTGGCAGTGAGACAGAAGAACTCATTCAATTAATCCTGCTAAGATCCTGCACAGCTGACAAGAATTAACCCTGTTTGCACCTGCCTGCACACAGAATAACAAGTACTGGCTGAGTTGGTGCTGGGTATGATGGGAAGGAAGGGAATGTTTTAGCAGATAATATTCATAAAGATCATCTGCCTATTTATTGTCTTCTATATGGAGAATAGCAGCAAAGGACAAGATTAATGCCCCTAGAAAATAGTATTTTCAACTTTATTCTTAAACTCTTTCCTTGCAAAGAGAGATGGGGATTCCTAGAAAGCAGCATGTGCTAGAAGTTTTTCTGCCAAAGTAAGAAGGCTGAGCGTTAGATGCCTTTGTTCTGCTACTGAGTGGCTGGGGAGAAGTGCACAGCAGTTTCTTCCTACTGCTTGCATTGCCACGTAGCCGTCTTCAAGGAGAGGAACCTGTAAGTCCTTTGGGCTTCAGAACTTCTTTTTCTGTGGCAAATAATATGTTGGGATGTTTCATTTGCCTCAACGTTATCCTCAAAGCATGGCTCAATCTGATTACATGAATAGCAGATGAATTGTGTGTTCCTGTTATTCAGAGGTACGCAGCCTAGATGTCTCTTTAGATGAGGATTCTGATTGTGACAGCTCATTCACGTGTGCTCTTTCAACACAGAAAAGAAAATAAGTGTCATCTCCAAAATCTCTTCAATGAAAGTGATTGACATGTACAATGAAACTCCACTGAACTCGACTTCACAAGTTTGTGTTTGCTAAGCTAAGGCTCCAGCACTCATCAAAGTGTGATCGGGTTATTCTTCACACTGCAGGAATTACAGGTATTTTCAAGAATAATTCTCCTATATTTGAACTACTGAAAAGTGGCATTGCTGCACGTTATTTTTCCAAAAAACATACGAGGTACGTCAGATGGCTACATCTCTGCTCTGCTTTTTTCAAAGAACAGTAAAAAAAAAGGCCAGTGGTCAAGAAATCACCATTCCACACAGAAGTCTGCAGTTACTTTAATCCTTTTGCTTACATATAATGTGCAGGAATGAACAGTAGAGGGTGTCAGCCTAAAGGAAAACTATAGTCCGTTGTATAGAGTATGTTCTTTTGTCATAAATAGCAAAAAAGGCACTCCCTGTGAAGCTGTGGCTCTGTATAAAGACACCAAAGGATCCATCCAGTGTCTTTTCTTCAACACCAAAATAAATTGCACACAAATCCCTTTTCCCAGCCTCAACAAATTATATAATTTTCCAGTGCATCAGTCACTTAGATCGACCAGGAATAAGTGTGTGGGCATTTCTGAATGTCCCCATAAGTTCCTGTTCCTTTAGGTACCCCAGGGGCCATGATTGCCTCTGAGCAATGCTGTGGGAGCATCTGGCTCCTGGCAGGACTGAGATGCCAGCAAACAGCCCAGTGCTCTTCTGTGAGGCAGTAACTTCCTTTCTCATTTGCTTTGTCAATCTGACATGGGAAAAGAGCCGTGGGGCCTTCTTTCTTCTGCTAGTGTAGCAGAAAAGCAAACACAGGGAGCAAATGTGTCAGGTGAAAATGCACACCAGCAGAGCACAGCTCTTGGAGAACCTGAGGCTCCCTGTGCAGGTGAAACCTCCTACCCATGGGCTGCAAACTAAATCTGCTGCTGCTTTCTCAGGCAGGAAACTGCTGTTTCTATTATCCAACTGAAAGAGCTGGCTTGCCATCAGAAAGTGTCCAAATAATAGTTATGTTAATGTTTTCATGTCATTTATGACTGTATTTCAGACTTGAATGATTTTTCAATGCACGTTGCAGGGCAGATAAGTGTTCCCTTGGTGACATTCTGGGCAGCAGCTCATTAAATGTTTTAGGGGCATCTTTTGTGTTGTGCCTTGGCATCAGTAGGTATGCCTTTGTTTTCTAAGAACAAAATTATTTCTTCCACTTTTCTTCAAATAATCGAGCAGTTTCTTTTGGATATAATGGATATAAGCAGACAAATCTGAGATGTTCCATAAGTATTCACCAAAAGAACGACTCCACTGACAGGGCTCAGAGCTCTTGTGTGTGCCAGGGATTATCTGTGGATATAGTATTCATGAGCATCATATCTACACCCCAAATCACTGGATATTCCTTCAGCTCAATTCACCTAGATACTAAATCTGGATCCTGGACACCCACCTCCCCCTCATCAGGGGGGTACATTTAGATACCAGCTCTCAGAAGAAAATTCTCAAGTGTGGCTCTCACCTCTCATTCAGCTAATATTCTTTTGCACACTTTAGTACATAGAAAGACATTTAGGTCACTGATGAGGCACATTTTTCAGGTAATGTGTGGTGAAAAGTATTGGGTGAATATTACTGGAATTAATTGAAGTCATGCACATTGGTGTCTACAATGCCTGTAAAAACAACCCCTTAAAGTTATTTGGGGCCATGATGAAAAGAGCAAAACTGCAGTGCTATTGAGCACCTCTAACCCCATTTCTAACCCCTAACCCAAAGCCCTAACCCTATCCCTAACCCTAAGCCTATCCATAGCCCTAACACTATCGATAAGCTAACCCTATGGATACCCTACTGCACAGCTCACCAGAAGGCCCAAGCCCCTGTAGAAGTACCCATAAACTAATCCAAGGAAAAAAAAAAAGGCAAAGCAGCAATGGATGAGCGTGTGCACATGTGCAGGATGTAATATAAAAATATACAAGTTATGATTAAAAGTATGGTAAAGGGTCACTTTCTTTTTGATTACTCCACCTTAGCTACTACTCAGCTATTCTCAGGTCTGTGTTTGCCAGTTTCTGCAGAGTGATTAGACCTGACCTCACCTTTTTTTCTGGCTTCTTTGAAGTTGGAAAGAGCTTGCCACAGCCCATATAAAGCATGTACGCACAAAAGCAAATACCCAATTCCAAGTATTCAAATTGAAGTGCTGTCTCTTGTTTGGTAAGGGAAAGTCTGAGATTCTTTCATGCTGTAAAGGAACTGCATAAAAGAAAGGTTGCTGTTAAGCCTGGGCAGGAACCTTCTGATGAAAGACATTTTCTCCAGTGATAAGCATCATAAAATACATGCACATGAAAACTACAACCTGACCCCATGTCAGCCTTCTTGATATGAATGAAAAACAGGGAATAGGTACCTGAATCTCTATCTGCTTGGGAAAAAAAAAGGGATACCAAAACAAATACTGAAAGGTGTAATACACTCTGCCGTGTTTTCTCATCTTTAGGCACACTATGAGTTAATCTACTGTATCCATTGTCATCTTACCTTTTTATGGACGTCGCATATTCAGCATCCATGACCTTCTACAACAGCAATCCTGACAAAAATTTGCCTAGCCCTTGTATTTTGTATGATAATTTTTATATTTTCTGAGATTTTATAAGCATAGCAAGGGCAAAGCTCCTTCAATTCAAGGTGACTTTCATGTTAGATCAATGGAAACAACAGGAAAGAACAAAGAGGCAGCACCTGCAGGTGGTAAATGAATGCAGTAAGTATGAAAAGGCTTTCAGAACAAAGCCAGGCTCTGCAGACAGGCAGAGTACATGAAAAATGTGAAGAATAGTGCAGAGAAAAACAAACATTTACAGCTATATTCCCTACCTGTATTCATCATATTGCCTCACTCTACACACATTTCTCTTGGTAAAAGATTTGGTTTTCCCTTGGTAATTTTTTCCATTTGGTAATTTCAGGAATTGCTGGTAGTAGGTAAGGAGACTGCTCATCCGCAGAAGCCTCTCTCTGTGTTCGTAGAATCAAGAAATCATAGAATCATGGAATGGTTTGGGTTGGATGGGACCTTACAGCCCACCCAGTCCCAACCTCTGCCATGTCCAGGGCTGCCCCCACCAGCTCAGGCGGCCCAGGGTCCCATCCAACCTGGCCTATGCCAGCGCCTCACCACCTTCTGAGTGAAGAATTTCTTCTAAATATCTAATCCAAATCTCCCTTCTTTTACTTTATAACTATTCTCCTTTCTTCTATCACTATGAGACTGTGAAAAACGTCGGTGTCTATCTTGTTTTACAAGCTCCGTTTAAGTTCTGAAAGGCCTCAATGAGATCTCTCTGAAGACATCTGCAGGCTGAACAAGCCCGGCTCCCTCAGCTTTTCTTCACAGTAGAGGTGCTCCAGCACTTTCATCATCATGTTCCCAGCAGACAATCCCTCTCACCTCAAGCAGGCAGACTGGCTCTGCAACCCACAGCTTTCCAGAGTTGCAGTGCCACAGAGCCATGTCCTACTCCATCTTCCAGGGCTGAGAGTTGTGGTGACACCACACAGAGCCCCAGCTGCAGCTTCAGGCAGATCCTAACAGGACAGAACTATATGAGAAGGATGCAAACATCAGTGATTTAAGTTCTTGAAAAGTCATGAAAAGTCTGACCTTGAAAAGTCATCATCTGCAAGCATTTATGACTAACCGCAAACCCACATTTTGGTTTCAAGTACCAGCAACCAAGATCTGCTTTAACTTTGAGACTCATTATAGCTCCAGCAGTGCAGGCTGGACCCCAAGCCAATGCAGGCTTCTTATCACCAAGGCTGATCAATGCAAGCTCAGTGGTGCAACAGCCACCTACATGTGGATTCTGGTTGACCAACAAAGCAGAAGAAATCTGCCTGGAAATACTAAAAGAGATGATCAGGAGAGGTATAAAAAACTGCAGTACGTGTGAAGTCAGATATGCTATGCTTTGAACTCAGAATACATCCCAGGATGAGGTAAAGCTTGGCTGGAGCTTGTCATTACATGGAAACAAAGCTTGGTGCATCAGTCTGATCTGCTCTGTATCTTTACAGTAAACCAAGACAGATCTGCCAGAGCGTTCAGGTTGGTCTTCAGTTTTTCAGCTCTCACACACCTCAAACACACAGCTTACCTCAGTGTAACTAAAGATGCTGGAATTAGCTACAGTCCTAAAATCAAAAGCTTTCCATCAAACTCTGCCATAATTCCTCCTGTGAAATTCAATGACACTAATTGTTTTTATTTTAAAAAATGAAACCGAGAACTGTCCCAACATAACACCGCAGAATGTGTCCTGCATTTTCCAACATCCTTCTCACAGGAGCCTTAGGGTGATGTGGAAAACAACGAATTAGAGGAGTAGCTGCTCAGATGCTGCAACACTCTGCACTGAGTTCCTCAGGGAGGATGCTGCCCAGGGCAGGGAATGATGCTGGAGGTGGAAAGGTTTCCCCTCCTAAACACGCTACAAGAGCAGGAGAAGGACACACAAACAGGACAAGTACCATCTCAGTAGCTGGAAAAGAATCACAAAGACAAGGCCTGAGCATAGCTTTAGCCTGTCCCAAAGCTGGATGGGCAACCCAAATCCCAGCACTTTGTGTGAGGCAGTATGAGGAACCAGCAACATGGGTGTTCAGTGATCTGGTTATGCTCTAGTGATGCAACATGAAATTAGGCTGTCCTGGTCAAAGCTCGGCCATCTGGCAAACCTAATTGGAAAATCCATCATGTTGACAGACTGCCATAATAATAGTTGCCCTTTTAAAACAGACTGGGGGAAAGAAACAAGCATATAAAAACATAACCTCCTGTACATCTGCAGCATAGTGTGAGGCTCAGGACAGAGGTTGGGCTGTGCAAATAGACCAACCAGAGTGTTCAGATGAAAAGAATAAATCATCCTGACAATTCCCAGGTTTAATATGAAACAATGTAAGAAAACACTTAACCAAACATAGGCAGAAAAAAGGTCTTGTGGGCCCCAGTAGGGAAAATTAATATGTTATCCCACAACAGGTGTTTCTTGAGGTTAGAGTGCATACCTAGAAAAGAACAGTGAAATGGATCCTTAATAACAGTGAAAAAGGAACCCATCCATTTCCTTCCATATTTCTGTAATAAATCAATATTTGCACATGGCACTTACAACAAGCCAACAGTGATTTATCACCCCCTCTATGCAGAAGGAGAATTCAGTATTCAGACTTCCTGTGCTGCCAGTTTTGATCCTGCACTTGGTAAGTATTCCCATCTATATTTTTGACAAATTTCTATCGCATCCAGTGGGACTCTAAGATTAAGTTTTCTTCAGCCATTTTTACAAGGATATCCCAGTCTTCGTCACTGCAGGTGGCATACAATTTATCTGCCACATATATTTGAGCAGTATGCATGTGCAAAAACCCTAACCCTAACCCTCACCCTCCATTTTGTTCATGTCATTGGAATTGAAACGGTTCAGCTTCAACTATGCAGAGGAGACACAGGTGAAACGATCATATGCCCCAAAGCAGTCAATGTTGAATTAGTCTAACCGAGGCACATTTTCAGCTGAAAATATGAGTTGTTAAATTTCAAAGTTCATGTGATTGCAAGCAGTTTTAGAGGAAGAGTTTCATTTTCTGTTCACTAAGATATCTTTTCTACCAAAATTTGTATGGCTTTTCCTTTTTCATCTCTAGTGACTCCCTATGATGTGGGACTCCATGTATGTGCCAGCTCCATTCTCCAAGAGGAAACTCCAGGTCATCCTGAAGCAGATAAGGAAGATTACCCATCGAACAGAAGGTATCACAAACTATTCAAATTTCAGCTTCCAGGACAGACCATTTCAGAACTACAAGGGGTTTTTCAGGTTTGAGTCTTCCCTGAATCATGCTAGGCAGAAATTTCAATACTCTCTCATATATCCCATCAAAGAGTTCTGGCTGCAGGGTCATTCTGGCTTACACAAACTCTAAAATTCTTCTTTAATAAATAAAAATATCTGTATGCCTGCCTTTTTTGCTCCACACTGAAACAGAAACAGGTATGAAAAGCTCAATTTTTTCCCAAAAGTGACAGCTCATTTTTCTCCAGGGAAACGTTAGCTGCACAGACACTGGATCGTACTCTCCTGGTCAAGAATACACCTGAAAACATGAATATATACATCTGCCTGAATATTGCACTGGTATCTAAAGTCAAGCTTGTGAGAATTCTTAATGTCTATCTAGGCTGATATGCCAAAAATGTTCAGAATCTGTCTTCACCCTCTGAACAGAAAGCCCTAGACAAACCAAAGGTTAGTGCCACTACATCCATAAGTAATACTTCAGTTGAGGTGAGGATATTTAGTGCCACACAAACAAGTCCCCCCTGCCATGTCCCATTTCAAATGTCATCTTGGAAAGTGAATTCCACATCACATTTTTTTGATAGAGACTCTAACAGTGATACTTTTCAGCAGCACAGCTGGCACTTCTTATATTTTCTTTCATATCTCCAAAGTAAGTCTCCAAAATGATAAATATTTTAGCACGACCTAGTCAGTTTATTTTTGATTCAAGCAATAAAACTTCACATCTGTACGTGCTAAAAATCTTTCCTATCTGCATATTCATCCATTCCTCACTAGCTCCTTCATCATGCACTCTTATTGCAGCTTCCTTTGTTCTTTGCTGTGGTGCTGAGGCTGCACTGCCAATCCTTGCTGCTCCAGGTTTACTGCAGTAATTCTGGTGGTGTTGCTTTTACTGGACACAAGAGACTTTCTGCAGAAGAACTGTACAAGCAGCAGGGATGCTCTGGTGAGCTGGATCTTGAAGCAACCAATGGCAGCAGAGCTTGACACCTTGATGAACACCAGGACGATGAAGTGCGGCAAGAAGGTGCTAAGGGAGAACAGGTACTGTTTAGTGAGAGAAAACAGTGACCCTGCTCAGGTATTATAGTCCAACATTCCCCCCACACACACGTGCACCCCACACACCCTGCAATTTATCCTTGAACAAATGACTCCAAGACTATGGACACAGAGCAATAGTTCTTGACTTTTTTCTTTCATTCTCACAAGTTCAAACCAGTTTGCTTTTTAAGTATTATCATCTTGTAAGCCTGCAGATGGGGTTTTTACATGCCAACCTTTGTTTCAACTCTTCATTGGGAACCACCATCTCCTGGCCACTGCTGGGGACAGGGCACCAGGCTGTAGGACCTCTATTGGACCCACTGTGACCATGCTCAGCTTCTCTGGTTTGCTATTAACAATACTGTGCACACAGAAAGTCACATTTTACAATCATACTGAATGTGAGCATCAACTATTAAGCACCCTTCTGGCACAAAAAAAAAGACAATCATAATGAGTATCCAACGACCAGAAGCAGTAGAAAAAAAAATGAAAAACAAAAACAGACAAACAACAAAAACAAAACAAACAAACAAAAAAACAGGAAGAAACAAAATGAACAAACAAAAAAAGAAACAACACAAACAAATCACAGAATCACAAGATATCCCAAGTGGGAAGGGATGTATGAGGTTCATCAAGTCCAACTCCTGGGGAAGAGAAGCATATACGATATTTTGATGTCATTCTCTGTCGTTTGGGTTTTTTGTGGTTTTTGTTTGGTTTTAAATGATCATAAGAAAAACCTGTACAGGGGAAACCAAAGCTGGGAGGTAGCTGAGGAACAAAGATATGTACACAGTGAGAAAGCAGCAACGCATATGGAGTACATGGAGGAAACAAGATACAAGTATAATTAGTTTTAGAATTGTTTATCACGTTTACCACTGAAAAATCCTGAAGTAAAAAGCTTGATAATCATGGAATCACCAAGGTTGAAAAAGACCTCCAAGATCATCTAATCAGAAGTGTGCCTTTGAAAATCATCTTCTGCATGCACAACATCAGCATTTAGATATATGAAAGGCACATTTTGGTGCTTCTTGAGCAACCTAAGAGACAAAAATCTGAAGTTCACCTGTGGAAGGTTCAGGATATTTCTTGACTGTATTTGTACTCTGCAATACAAAAACATTGCTGAACTAAAATACTGAAAGCTACTGCTGCCGTACTGCTACATTAAAAAAAATGAAAGACATGCTGTTAAAAGACTGTGCCCCATCACACACTATTCACAAACCATTCATTTTCTTTAGACAGTGCACAGTCTCCCTGTGTACCTTCCCAAGATGCTGAAACAAACCATTCTGGTCTTGCTATAAGAAACTGGGAAGAGTTGCCTTTGCTCTCCCACCTCACCAACGCTTCAATGGACCTGCATCTTCTTCCATTGCACATATGTATGCTTCCATCTGTATGACAGTATAGCCGATTCCCACTTGAATACACTTTCCTCTTCAGATGAACAGACAGCATTGACAAGGAGAGAGCCGTTGTGGGTAAGTTGTAACATGCTATCAACAGAAAAACAAAAGCTAAATGTGAAGGCTGCTGGAGAACCCTTGGCAACACGCAGCTGCTCTAAGTAGCAGATGCAAGCTTAGTTGGACTGATATCAACTGCTTATTAAACAAGCCATGACCAACAGATGGGAGCACTGCTTTATAACGATGGCTCCAAATGGTGAATGAAC
Source organism: Perdix hodgsoniae (assembly GCA_035772895.1). Taxonomy (NCBI): domain Eukaryota; kingdom Metazoa; phylum Chordata; class Aves; order Galliformes; family Phasianidae; genus Perdix; species Perdix hodgsoniae. The sequence continues at coordinate 4,364,812 of JAPSGF010000027.1, forward strand.
TATCTGCAAAATGAGATTGGAAAACAAGTGGGTGCTAAAAATGTGAAATCCTGATGTGGGAAATGCAGCCAATCCCCCAGACTGCCAGGTGCCACAGCTGTTACACTTTTGAACTCAATTCAGCTGAACTAGATTTGCCTCAGAAAAGGACGGAAAATTATCATTTTGAGAGGTCTCCCACCTACCCTATATTGGCAGTTACAGTAATCATCAGTGTAATTGCTTCAAGTCACATCTCATTATAAACTGGAAAGATATTTGAATTCTGCTAGCTATGATTTGCTAGTTTGTCAGGCCCTGCAGATCATTACTGCGTATCACACCTGTACTTCACTCAGAATTTTTTTTCTGATTCAGTTTTTAACTAGACCACCATTTTGGAAAATTAACAAGGACATACATGAAAAGAACATTCATTTTAGGCATTACACAACAGAGGGGTGACTAGTAAGACAGGAAGAATTTTTCTGTGGAAACAAATACATATTTTTTAAGTGCCTATAAAAATCATTGCAGTTGCCAATGAGAAAATAAGGATTTATGATCTTGTTCAACCAAATAGTTGCATATTAGAGCTACACAAAGATTCATTGGCTCTCTTAAAGTTAGCAAGAATTTGCCAGGACTTCACTCTCTTATAAACAAACAAACTGAACTAGCTAAAACTACAGTAGCAGCAGGCATGGACATTAAAATAATAATGTGTTAAATATAATAGTTCTGGAAGAAATAATTCAAAATTACACATCCACACAATAAGGAAGCCAATATACACTAAATACAATACAAGTAATTGAACTTTATTAATTTCTGTTGTTCTGTTGTTTCCCTGAGTAGGAACAATAGGAGAGAATTATTGATTCCTCAGTAATATTTTAGCTCAGAACAAACCAAATCACAAACAATTCTAAATTCTCCATTAGTTCACCCAATAGCCACAGCTCTCTGGAAATCCAAGGCTTCATGGAAATGAAAGGCTTCATCAACCAACCATGTAAGAACCGTGTTGCTGAAAAATCCATCTCTGTGTTGGGCACTGCTCAGTCAAGTCAAGAAGTTACTTTCTCATAGTACACAACAGGAATGTACACATGACATGAGCAGAATTTTTTGCTGGAAGACATGCTGATTAACACATGGATGAATTACATAACACAGACCAAAGATACATTAGTTAATATATATATATATAAACACTGTTGAAACAGATGTGTGTTGCACATCTGATACAATTTACATAACTATGAACACAAAATACTATGAAATCATTAGCATAGTTTGAAAGTGCGACAAGAAAGCACCCAGAAAGGAAAAATACACAATCCTATGCAGTGATTATATCAGAAAGTATCTGATAACATTCTGTGAGGATGACCACCCATCTTAAACATCTTAAATATCTTTATCATCTCTTTGACCTTCTCCTTTCTAATGAAAGACTTGCAAACAGAAATTTAAGGAAAAAAAAAAAAAAAAAGCCAACAGGGTCTATGGTGCAATCAGAAGAGGTCAGGGGATCCTCCTCAGCACATTCAAGCTGCATTCTACCTTCAAGTCCTGACAGAGTCCTGATAGAATATTATGAAATTATTTGGTAAAGCTAAGCAGGATTAAAATGATAGATATTCACTGCTCTTTTCATCTTTCTGTTCAACCTGCACAAAATCAATAACAGGACTTTGCTGATCATATCAGCATTTCATATTTACACAGCATCTGCATCTCAAGACATCCAAGAGAGAGGAATCTGGGATAAGTGAGTATTTCCAGGCTGATGAGGCACTGGGACAGGTTGCCCAGAGAGGTGATGGATACCCTATCTGACTGGACAGGACTCTGAGCAACCTCGTTTAGCTGTAGGTACCCCTGTTCATTGCAGAATAGATGATCTTTAAAGATCCCTTCCAACTCAAATGATTCTGTGATTCTATGACTCTATAAAAATCCTGTTATCTTTCTACTGACAGTAGTCTCATTAAAAGGAAGAGCTGGCCGTGGCAAGCTATGTCATATCAGACTAGCCCAGGTCTCTACTGGATTAGTGACAGGCAGTACAGATACTGATGTCTGCTTTAGCTGAGCTAGCTCAGACACTAAAAGCAATTTAACCTTAAAAGCATAGAGCTCCATGTGCAATAATGTAATATCTGAGGTAAAAAATGTACCTTTCATCTAAAAGTAATAAATAGTAGAAAGATCTCAATTTTCAATATGCTTACTAGCAGATACTAAGGTTGATGTTACTGCATCTTCACTGCTGCTATAAATGTTTGGGAATTAAGGTAGGATATGCCAGAACATGCTTTATTCATTTATTCCCTTTGCTGTGGAAACAGACAAAGAATAATCAGTGTGAAGAATGGTTTCCAAAGGAGGTGGATGTATGCCATCACATAAGACAAGGGAAAGCAGACTGGTCTAACACCCGGAAAAGACAACAGAACCCTAGTTTCTTTTGTGGGGGTAAACTAAGGCCTATCAGACCTGTTTAGTCCTTAATACTTATAATCTAATTCTTTACCTTCAAATTCTTCTTCATTGCTAGCCAATGAATTTCTTCCTCTGTGTTTTACCTCCCTCCTGGAGACAAGCAAAAGATCAGAGTCCATCATTCTCCCCCTGGCATGTCTTTTGTCCTCTGCTCTCCTCTTCTTTTTCTGTTTTCCCCTGTTCCCTTTCACAGTACTTTTCTCTGCTACTTCTCCTCCTTCATTTCCCAAAGATGAGTGCAGACGGTGCTCTGGAGTCTCTTTATCTGGGCTAGAAAGTTAGAGAAGGAAATACACTAAGCTCACATATCATAGACTATTTAAAATCCTTTTTAATATGACTTAGATTTTATTGTCTCCCACATCCTACACTGCTGACAAGAGGACTTACCGTACTCTTGAGCATTTAACAAGGATATGAGTGCATTATAATTTAACTTCCTCTTTAGTTACAAAATATGGACAGAACAGCCTAAACTAGCATGCACTGTTTCTCTCTCGTCTGTAAATATGATATTCCTTGCTAACATATTACATTCGGTTACTTATCTGAAAATACTCTGGACAATGTCCTTGTTAATCTCAATCCTAATACAGTTCAGCAAGAATTCATACCTTTCATAGCCCATTCCCATACCATTGTTGAACTTCCTAGGATTTGCAGAATAGTTGTGACCCAAAATGTAGTTACAGATGTCTCCCTGACTACACTAAGCCCCACGTTATCAGAAGTGCCTCAGAACTGAAACAAGAGTTCAGGTACCTGGATTTGCTGACATCAAATGAGAATGGTTCCTCAATTTCTGGCTCAGGCCCCTATTTCTATCTACCTTACAAAGGATTTGGGCAATAACTGTCTTTTATGATGGGGGCCCTGATTGTGTGGTGTTTTATGTTTGGAACTTGTCGGCTACATTTGCAGAGCCCACAGTTATTTCTTTCTACTGTGATGGCAGAAAAACACTCCAAACAGGCAGTGCCTGATGACATTAAAATAATAGGATACACATCAGTAGCTCTAAAGATTACTGAATTAAACACAACTCCTAGTACACACCCAAAAACAGACATCAAAAAGACAATCCCAAATAACTCAGAGTGGAAGATTTGGACAAGCTGTTGGAATACAAGAGCCTTGTGCACTGTGTGCTCTCTGTCAGCAGGGAAGCATAGGCTTTCCGTTTCATATTTAAGTTCTTTATTTCTACAAGACTTAGCATAAAAGAACCATCTTGCTTTGAGCTTCTGATATCAGTATTGCCATTAAGCCTTTTGTTTCCATTCTGATTAAATTATGCTTCTGCTTTGTTTATTTCTAACAGCAACATCAGTCTGTCCTTCTTAGATCTGTGCATGTGGATGAGCAATATGCTGCACTGCTTCCCTCTGGTCAGTATGACACGAGAGGTAGGTATCTCACTTAGAACATAAGGAATAATAAATTCCAGCTGGATGCACACATCCATTCTCCCTGAGAACTGGAAACTCCAGCTCAATCTGCTCTGCCATAGCATTGCTAATATTAGTAACTGATTAATGAGTCACTAATGAAACAGTTATTTAATGGCTTTGAATGTAAACCTCCTTGTAAAAGGAAAACAATCTTTCAATGTAGCATTCTGGTTACAAAAGCAAACAAATACAAAGTAAAATCATGGACAGTACTGACTTTTTGTGTTGCAGCCACTGAGTTAATGTAGTCAGTGTCCAGAAGAGGACAGTATGTAGTCTACATGATACTACAGTAGCACATTAAGCAGAAACAAAGGAATGGGATTTCACAAGTACGTGGCTTTACAGAGAACATGAAACCTAGCTGAAAGCACTGCAAGCAATAGCAGAACATTCTGAATTAGTAAGTGCATTGTCAAAGACTGTCTACATGTAACTCATAAAGCAACTCACTGCAGAGAGTGACAGCTCTAAGAAGTGGGAAGTTTATAAGACTCTTAACTATACAACCTCTAGAGTACAAGGCTTCTATTGATAATTCTTGAAAAAGATGGAGAGAAATATACTGCATTAGATTAGCAGATGCAAAAGAGCAACTGCTGCGATTCTGGCAGCAGAATTGTTGAATACTGTGGATCAGCACTAACCACTGAGGTTTTTATTGGTACTTTAACATGCTTCACCCGAGTTCCTCAGGTTAGGTCTATCTACATTGACTGTATGCTAAAAATTTGCTGTTCATGTAGCGTATCCAGTGCCAAAAAAGGACCCCATAAATCCAAATGGCTCAAATATGCCAAGTTTAGGGATGCAAGTAGCCATCTAAGGTAAAAGTCTTGGTTTTAGATGCTCAGCTGTCTTCATCATTTCTCAGTAGCTGTCAAACTCCTCACCACAAATTGCAGCATTCAATATACATCCATAGAGCTAAGGCACCTCAGCTCCCCTCTCATAACTGCCAGACATTCAGGTTTTACTGCTCTGAGTCCCTTTGTGTATCTGGGCCTCGTTGTCTTTAAAATACAGCTGATCAGACATAAGTGAAAGCATTAATAACGTTGCTTGGAAGTACTTCTCATGTTCCTTTAATATGGGTAATCTGAGGACAACCTGAACAGACTCTGTCCTCAAAGACAGAGACATTTTACAGGCCAAATACTAAAACAGCACGTAAGTTGCCATTTCAAAAATCACTGTTTGTTTCTAAACGCTACAGCTGCTGAGAGAAAAACCAGAGATGATGTAATGAAAATTTCAGACTTTAAAGCTTCGGTGTGATCAAACATTTGGCTTGTAAAATTTATGCTACTTTGGGTTATGTCAAAATCTGTTCTATTTAATTTCAAGCCTGCAAAATGTATGCTTTAAATGAAAATCTATTCTTTTGGGCTGTGGGAGCAATATTGTTTGAAACATTTATTTCTTCTTCATTAATTTAACTTCAGCTATCTCTACAACCTGGCCAGTGGATATACAACCAAACCTGTGATCACAATCTGGAAACATTATGTAGAAATTCACATTTTGGCAATCCTGCAACAACTTCAAGCCATGATGTATCTCTAGTGTTTCCAAAATGGATATAGGACAACAAATTGCCAGGTAATGAAGTTTGCACATGCATGCAGGTTGGATCACTTGCTTACACATTAAGAGCAAACCAGATCATGGCAGCAGAAGAAAATTGCTCATGGAAGTCTGAAAGCATAGTTGAGCTGAAAGTGCAACATTTAGCATTCACATAAAGCAACTTTCATATTTTTACATTTAAGCATACTCACGTTATAGAATCCACCCTCTGCACCATTCTTATATAGCGACAGGAGAAGGCATATTTGGTTTGGCTGATTTTAATAAGGCAACTTCTTACGCAGTGTTCCTGCTGTAATACCATCAACATTCATTTAATTTAAATCTACAGCTCAGAAACAATGAAGAAATATATGTGTAAAAAGCCAACAGTTTAATGCAACTGTAATCAGCCTCTAAAGATAACATTTTCAAGTACAAAGTACATTTTCTTAATATTGCACAAAGAAAAATGCAGTACAGTATCACAATGGCTTACAAACAAACGTTGTGAAATGAAATGAAGATTGAAAACCCTGTGTTTCTCATTAGCAGCACAGAGCTTGCGAAAGCCACCAAATGAACTATCCTACAGGATTTTGCATTTCGTATTTTTTATATTGGCTCTACATTGGGCCCTGAATTCTGATTTACTTTGGTTAGACAGGAAATGAGTCAGAGCTCATTAGCCTGTTAGAAAATTATGTCTGTCTCATCAAAAATGGAATTATTGTAACACAATTGCCAAAATAGTTTCATTTTCTAGTCATACTTACTTTCCTGTTGCTGAACATCAGAACTGTGTAGAGTTTAGCACCCATTTTCCCCATTTCTGGTGTTGCTATGACAATGGCAGGCACATAACAATAATTGTTCCCTGTCTGTGTCCCAGTTCTGGCAAATACGTAGTCTCCCACCTACACACCAGGAAAGAACCACATAGCTAGTGAACAAGGCACAAAATTAAATATTAAGAAATATTTAAAAGAATCATCATTCTGGTGTGTTCCCATGCTTTAATATGAATCTTAAAAAGAAAATGAATTTGGTCCTTGCATGTACTGATCACTCATCAGCAAAAAAAAAAGAAAAAAAAAAGAAGACAAAGTCCTACTAAAGGCACCAGGACTCAACTACCAAGCTGAACAGAATGAGAACACTCTTGCAGATCTTTACCACCTTGAACTTTTGTAGCTTAGTGGGCTTTTAAACTAACGATGAGAATTTCACGTTATTGCATATACAACAGTCCAAAAACCATGTTAAAAATGGAGACGGAAGCTACATTTTTTAACTTCAAATTCTGCAGACCTTTTCTGGAATAGGATGCTCCCCTCACAGAACACCAGGAACTACCTGGTCAGGATTTGCCTTCATTCTCAAGGGAAAAGCAGTATGTCTCTAGATTTAACTACATTTAAATATGCTATCACTAAAGACTCTCCTCTGATATACTATCCTTTTTTTTTCAGTGTATTAACAAATAGACAAAATTATAACGTGTATTTGATGTCACAGAAAATACAAACAATTTTTCACCTGTAGATATGTACATGGCATGGCACCTCCCACAGGCACAATGAACTTCAGAGGTACAACCCAGCTCTCCCCATGGTTGAAGTCAACAAGTGCGCAGGTAGAACTGATATACTTTATCACAATTCCTACAAGAACAACACTATGAAATACTAAAATTATTTTTATCTCTTGTCATTTTGTAAAAAAATTCTATAGGCTGTTAGAGATCACTGAGTTCAGATGTATCTATACTATATTCTTCATTTGCATTTAGCCAGGATAAATTTTACCAAGACAATAGAGGAATTTTTCCCTCAAAAGAAAGACTTAAAATGCATTCTTAATAACACCATAAAATTAAAACAAAGTAGCCAAACAAGTAATGTTTCACCAGTAAATACTTAAAATGTGGACAAAAATATATACCTGGATAATAAAATCCTGTGATGTCTGATCTTGCAATCACTTTCTGGTTTTTGAGAGTCATAAATATTCTGCCCTTTTGTTGCTTTTTAGACTTTGACTTCATAGTGTCTTCTTCAAGTCTCTGCAATTTGATACAATTACTTTTGTTTTTTTTCTTTTTCCACAACAGCCAATCAGCCCAAATCTATCCTTTGGAGTCAGCTAAAATTTAGGGAATATAATGCTCTGAACACTGTTACCATTCACAGAATAGCTATAAAAAGAACACTGTATATTACCAGAAGGACTCATGGATAAGATAACCTGTGAGTTTTCACTATTGAATCTCATTTCATATGATCACAATAATACCTGTATTTAAGTGTTCAGGCAGAAATTTACCTTGATGAATCATGGCTGTGGCTGCCATTTTTGTAGGAAAACTTTTACAAGGTTGGACAATTCATATTCAAGAATGAGGTAAGGAAAAATCTACTTATCTTTATTCCCAGGTAGGTGTGTCTTCAGAGCAAACTTACCTTTAAGTTTAAAAATAACTTTTTATTTATTTTTTTTAATTTAGGTCTACAAAGGTACATTTGATTTTGATACTTGGTTTGCCCTTTTGGTACTTGGTTTGCCCTAACGATCAATAATGATGTAAGAGATAGGAAAAGCTTTCACTAATTCACCTGCTCTGTTTTGATATAACTATCACAAAATTATCACATTTTTTCTTCCATCTCTCACAAAAAAAAAAAAAAACCAAAAAAAAACCCCTCACAAAAGATACTAAAAATATCCCCCAAATAAGCAGAACACACACAAAGAAGGACATATTTTAAATGGAAGATGTGTCGTTTCTTTCCAGTTTACTCTTTACCCCTATGGAATATTAATTATACCACCACTTCTGTTTTTCCAGCTCAGCCAAAAACGAAGGCCCTTCAGAGCACTTAGCTTCTGCTTGAACCTGCCAAAGGCTGATTTGACTACAAAGACTTACAATTCCACAGACACAACAAAGTCTTTGGGTAAACCATTTACTTCACTCTAAGGGGACAGCTGGTGCTGAATATTTATTTTAAACTAATTTGTAATGCTTGACTAACAACTTGGGCAACCTCCAGTGGCCCTCATTAACTCAAGTGCTAAAGAGTACGTGAGCACCCACAGTGAAGGCTTCAAGCAGTGCCGAATCCAGGTGGCTCAGGAAATCTGAAGCCAAACCCATCCCTCTTACTAGCACATGGCTACTCCCAGAGTGCTTATTTCAGGAATATCGTTGTCCAGGATTGCTGTTGCAAAAATTTTCACCTGAATGATTGGGATTTCCACTCTGCTTAGCTGTGCTTCTGATGAAAGAAATGCATCAAACCACACGGGGTAAAGTCAACTTTGTTTCCAATGGCCAAAATCTGCTGTATTTTACAATTCTCTTTCAAATACATTAGTTTTTGCACCTTCCTACTGTAGCTGAGAATGGATAGGAAGATTATCCACAGGCTTCGTGGCTTAAACTTTGGCAATACACAAATCAAATACCTCCAGAACCAAAAAAACCACTGCTCTCCAGTGAGATGATGCCAGTGGCAATGAGGCCTTTCTATGTAGACCACAATCCAGTTTCATGAAAGAGCCTAACTTTTTGTAGCTACAATTTTGTCTGTTCAACAGATGACTCCATTGATGACAATGGAAAATTTGACCATACATTTCTAAGGAATTAGGAAAGTCAGTTATTACTTTCTTGTTGTGCTACTTGGGATGCTCGTTTTGCCTCGTCTCCATAATGAGACATCAGAAGAAAGGAAAGACATGCCAAGATGTTTAGGAAGTATATGAAATGTAGAAGAGGTGTCAACAGCTGGCAATTAGTGATCCTTAAACAGCATGGAAGAATGAGAAGTGTACAAATTAGAGCACCAGGAAATAAAAGAAACTGCCAACAGAGAGACAGAATTTCCATTCTAGTAAACAATCCAGTATCTGCTATAAATATTTCACTAGGAATGATTTAAAAGATCTGACACACATTTTTTTCACAAAGAATGGAATCAGTGAGCTGCTAGAGATCCCTTTCCACCCAAATAAACATGCTTTACAGAACATATTATGCTTATTAATCACTTCAGATTATTTTTATCATGTGGGTCACAAGCAAGCATTAGCCTTACGAATTCAAGCTTATCTTGTGGGAATCACAGTACTTTTAAAAGTGTCTCCTTAGTTAGTTAGAATGGACCCTTAGCAAGGAATTCAGCTCTGTTTGTCTGCAGAAATGGACGTCTATTTACAGAAACACAAATATTTAGTATGAGGAGTGCAACAATCAGATTATGGCCTTTAGGGACAGGAATACTTTCCATGAAATTGTGCTGGCCATTAACAGGATGCACAAAACTGACCTGGGAGCTATTTTTGAAGAACAGTAATGCCAGGACCACAGAAGACCTGAAGTGGTCTAATTGAGAAACAAAGGATCTTGAACATCTCTTACCAGGTGAAACATCATGCTATAAACAGCTTTATAATTCAGTGATAAAAGCAATAAGAAATGGCAGCTGACTGTTATGCCTGGCAAGTTCAATAGAGAAGCCAGACAACGTATCTGATGTCAAAACAGTAACTTATTACTTAATACTACAACATATTAAATGATACATTCCTCATTTTTAAATGAAAGCGAAGTGCCATATTGAAGAGGAAGATTTTGCTCAACGTGCACTTTAATCTGCACATAAAGAAATATCTGTAAATAAGGAAATAAATACTGAGTAGACTAAGATACAGTCTACAATTAGCCCTCCAATTAGGCAATCATCAGTTTTCAGCATTTTATATTTTGCTTGATAATAATTGTGCTTATGGCCCTGTGCAGATGGGTGTCAGCCTCTCTCAACAAAGCACTGCCATAGCCTCCCTGTCACAGACAGAAACAAACAGAGCATCCTGAACACAGCTTCCTGCGAAGGTCAGAGCATAGTGGGAGAACATTCAGTTGTAGGCTTAAAAAGAAAGCTCCAATAGCAAGGACATCCAAAAAGGATTACTGATTCTTTTAAGAACTTGTGAAGGTAATTAGGTACACTCAAAAGCTAAAAACTAAGATGTTTTGAGTTCAGTTTAAAAAAATGAGAAATCTGCCTTATTGATAACTGTGGATTTTTCTGCTCGCTCATAATCGTAGTTTTCACCAAGTGTCATATCTTCTATTTTGTCAGACTAATGTAATGTATTTCAGCTGGAAGATTACTTTCTAAACCCATTTTGTAGATAGAAATCACACTTGGAAAATCTTTTGGCAGCATTTTAAAGAGGCTCCACAGTTTTTTTTTCTGTTTTTTTTTTTTTTTTTTTTTCTCTCCATATAAACAGAATTCTAATTACATCTGCATTTCTGCCTCTCACTCTTAAAGCTTTTCAGTTGCAGATTAGCTATTACTGAAGATGGAGCTCTGATTAAGCTCCTAAAGTAGGTTGACTCAGGATAAGAGATTGCAGTATGTTAATCACATCATGTCTGAGAGCACACATTGGTGTTTCAAGGCAACACTAAACGTACAGAGTCAACCAATGACAAATGAACCTATTTCTGCTACTTTTGTATTGGGCCATTACATGGCATAGATCAATCAACAATTAAGATAACCATACAGGCAACGTAGTTTTTTCAGATGAATGTAATATGAATAGTCTTCTATTTTCTAAAGACATTGAAATGTTTTCAAATGTACTCTTAGTGGAACAAATTCTCCAAAATGACCAAAGATCAAATGCAATCCTTCCCTTTATCATTTATTTTCATACATGGACTGTATTATTGTAATACATTCTTGTCTATTTAGTTTATATAATTCTTTTAGTAACTTATGTCAGTGTATGTGAAAACCACAGCTCATTGTTAAAACTATTGTTGATGCCAATGAAAAGAAGGATATATTTCAGTCCAGAAATGTCAGATAAGAGATTACTTTTTTAAATACTGTCACTACATTTCTATGCATAACATACTATGCATAATCTACTAGGTAGCACACAGTGATACTTGGCATAATTCACAAGTAATTGTAAATTCCAATTGTACGTACCCCTTCTCTGCTTCAAAGTCACACCATAGTTTAGTACTGTGCTCATTGCAGTTTCAGCTAACTTAACTCTTCACATTGATGCATGTGTGTATGTACATATATATATGCATGTAGATCTCTATGAACATACATCAGGGCAATAAAGAACTATTATCATCATTTGGTTATGATTTCCATATGTAACCATAGACTTCTTTCAAAATTCATGATATCTATGCCAACTTTACATTCAAGCTTTGTTAAAGAAAACTCCCTCACTCAGTAATATAAAACAATGAAAAAGAAAATGAATTTATTAATGTGAGTTTTATGATGATTTCTCTATTTGTTTTTACTCATCTTCCTTTAGAAGCTACAACATTTGAGAGATTTTCTTCCTTAATAACTTCCTAGAGACCTTATTTTAATACTATCAGAGTACAACTCTAACCAGAAAGCTGTTCTGCAGAGCAGCAGCACTTCCAGTGAAGTCCTTTTTGATGGAGGTTTTTGATATAAATAAAAGCCGAAACCAAGTAAGAGATGGTTTGAATTTTTCAGAAGTACTCTGAATTTTAAAGCATCGAGTGTACAAAAATCTTACCACTGTGGAATGACAATCTGTTTCTTTAAACTTAAAGGGATGTTCTTAACTTCCTTGAAAGTTCACTCGCTCTTTAGTGAAACCAAAACTCAGCACAGAAAATTGTGAATTTTTCTTATTGAGAACAAGATTTTAAGCATTCTCTGTGATTTTAACAACACACACATATATTCCTGTATATAAAAGTTACTGTGCAACATAATTTAAAGGTAAAAGCATTAGTATGGAATCATAACAGGAGAATACAGCATTTTAACCTGTTTCCTGAACATACATTTCGCAGCAGAAAAGTCTAACTGAAAAGTATGCTCAGTGTACTTAGGCTGTACACTTCCCAGAATGCAGAATAAAATAACTTTCTTAATATTTGTTGCTGCAAGCGTTTCCATGGGCAATTCATTAAATCTCTCAATAGCATTCCACATAAAACCTGAGGTTCAACTAGGGGATGTATATACATAGGATTAATCTAATTTTTCAAATTTCAGACAGTTTTCAAGTACCTAGTCTACTTTCTACTAATGTGTTAAAGGAAGGGGGAGAGGCCTCTGGCTTGCCAAAAGTAGGTGTTCACTTCTGGATGAGATGAACAGCTCTCCAGATGCAACTGTCTGTCAGCTCCATTCACAACAATGTGAGATTAGCTACCTGTAGATGCCTATGTTTTAAGGACAGCTAAACTTCTGTGTCTGCGTACAGAGCTAAATCTCATCCCTCTTCTTTCAAACTAAAGATATCACAATGAAGATTACAATGAAGAGTTGATATCACAAGATCTTTTATCTCTGTTTATCTGGCATTAATTCAACCACAAGCCTTGTATCATAATTGCCTTTCATATATCTCTGCTGCCCTTGCAGAGGAGATAATGATGGGCTCTAGATTCCTATGGTGCTTTCAGCTGCAGAACTCTCAATTCCCTGGTACTTCCAAAGAGTCACGAAAACTTGCTCTTTTTACCTGCTTACCTGCTTTCCCTGTTTCACGGAACTGGGCCAAACCAGCCTGTAAACTGTTGACATTTCCTCTACCCATTTGTATAGCATCACACTAAATGCCAAATGGGTGAAGTATTAGCACAGAACTAAATTATTGCAGAATACCTAAGAGAAATATCCAGGGGAAAAAAAATGTCCTTCCAATCTGTACCTTTTTACTTTTGCTGATGTGTGATTCTGAGCTCTTCTCAGTTTCCTTTTTGGCAGCTTCCTGAAGATCAGAGGCTTGCTGCATGTATGTTAATGCCGCCAATATCTCATCTTCTAACAGTACTACGTCTTCATAGGAAATTGGCCATCCCAAATTCTCTAAAGCATCCAACAAAGCTTCCTTATGCTGCATGTATTGAACTGGCCCATCCTGTTCAAATCTAAGTAAATAAATAAATATATGTAAATAAATAATTATCCATGGGATAAAATTTTATTTTGACAGTACTTTACAAATAGAATCCCATAATTCAAACTTTAAACGCAGAATAAGACATGAAAGTAATGCAATCTATATTCTGCATGCCACAAATTCTTCTATTTCATACAGATGAGTTTAGCTAAACAACCGCATCTGCCTTAATGATATCTCATAAGTTGAAATCTATAGAGCAATTCAAGTGGCTGATCATAGGTATTTGATGCCATAGGTATTTAGCTGCCCTAGAATGTCTTAGGCACCTGTAACTTAATGATATGATGCAGAAATCATGGAAATCCTTACTCCTTCTAGACCAGCAGCTAGGACAAAGTAGCAAGCATTTAGATAGTCTAAAATGGCACCAGATCCCTATTTAAGTCCTGACTTGCCACATCAGTCTTGACTGATGACATCAAAAGAGAGAGAATCTGCTGCTGCTTGTTCCTCTCAGTACTGCTCTGCTCACTTTTTACTCAATGACCAGAAGTTTGCTTCCATCCAGGCTTCAGGTGACGTTTTCGTCCTCTACATTAAAGAGCCACATTGAACTTATACATGAAAATCTGAAGAAGATACAGTTATTCTCTTGATAAACAAACAAACTAAATGTGGAGAGCCTAACAGCCGAATGGCTGCAAGAGAAGGGACATGATACAATACACTTAGTTAAGATCTAGGCCTCAAGGTCAGCATGACCTTGAAGACAGAGGTTTTACAACAAAAGGATGCAGATCCGGCCAAAACTAGTACCTCAGGCAGTTGTAAAACTAAGATAAGGAACAGAAGAATGCAGGAGGAGATAAGGTGGTCGCTTAGCAATAGTAACGTAAATGGTTAAATAACCAGTAAGGACGCTTGTAACCAGCATATGTATGAGCTTCATTATGGTATCTATAAAATGTACGTGAAATTTGTAATAAACGAGACTTGCTGACCATGATAGCATGAGGCATTTCTCCCGCGGCATGCAACAACTAAACTTCCAAAACCCAGCACAGTTAGAATTCTTTAAATCTGTAATTGGAAGTGAGATATTTCCTTATCAAGTTATTAGAGTCAATATTCTGGCTCTTCTCTACAGTTTTGCCATCATTTAAAATGTGAAATCTAGATGTATTTATGCATCTGTCGTATCAACACATACAATCATGGTGATGTCTACTGCATTGCCCTATTTCTTCTCACTGTTAATCTCTCTACTCCTCTAGGAAATGATTTGTAATGAAATTATACTGGCTGGTACAGTTATTTACTTAGATTGTGTAACTGAATCCTTTATTCATCTCGAATCAATGTCTAGTTAAATTATCGGATCTCCTGAACTGAATTTCTCAAATATTTTGTACACAATCACGTTATTACTTCTCCACTAAATACAAATTTCTCAGGTAGCATGTGGTAACCTTTCAGTAACTGTGAGTGAACTAGGGGGTCCTCAACCAATTCTTTGAGGACTCCTTTGACCAAGTTAGTACAATTATTACCCCCTCTCCACAGTTTTCTAAGGATTTTGGAAGGATTTTGTCATGCTTTTATCATATATAAACGTGATCATTTAAATAACAAATCTGGAAGATAAATAGATCAAATATTTCAACTTTAATGCACCAACATTAACCAATTATTAATTTGTTTACTCTTTACTATTTACTATTTGCTATTAATAGTGAACATTACTATACTGCTCAAGCAACAGACTTCACAATTGCTAGATTCCTTTATTTCTCTATATACATGACTGGTCATATCTTACCCACAATAAAATATTTTTGGCAACACCTTGTCAACTATACACTGTTTGAATTTACAAATAGCTATTCCCTCTATTAGATGTTATGCTGTTCTTTTGTTTAATAGGCTTCATTTCCTCTCTGCACTGGGCTGTTTTTTGTTTTTTTTAGCCAAAATAGTTCTCCTTGTTGATGACAGAACTGTGTATTTTTGTTCATGAGCCCAAGTATTCTTAAAAGCTTTCTGGTGTTTATCCCCATTTTTCTGCCTGGAATATTTCCGACCCATTCCATTTTCATTATTTGATTTTCACTTTATTTTCTGAAGTAAACAGATGCTACCTTCATTGATGTCAGTTCCATTTTCACAGCCTTTGGTTTTCTAAATTAACATAGAGGAACAAGCCAGTTACTGTTCTACAACTTTACATTGTGATATACCACAGTGGACCACTTCTGTAAGGGTAGTAACTGAAAATGTAACTTACAAACCAGCCACTGATGTGCTGTTTACTGGATGAGAGAAGATCTAACATGATGCCCAAGGCCCTGCCACTTCACACTGATTAAGAATAGATCAGTTCAAAAGGAATGCAAGTCTTTTCCTTTAACCAGTGCTGCAAGAAGGTGATCCAGAATTTAATATCACTACACACCACCATATATTCTTGAAACAAAGGTACAGGCATGAAACATCTGAACATGATGGTTGCAGAAATAGTAATAAAAAGAAGTGTCGTATGTTTACGATCAGCCTTTCAGAGGTAAGTTAGAAAAACTAAGAGTGATAGCTTACTTGTCTCTTTCCTCCTGAGACAGTGCTCTCCAGATAAGTAGATTTAGGCGCCTATTAAAGAAAGCAAAGCAGGTTTTTTTGAGGGAATGCAGTTCTTTGTGCATTTGATGAAGTGAAAACAGCAAACAAATACAGTTTCTTAAATTATCTGCACTGATTTGTATCCCAACAGTGCTGTATCATCAAATTGTATACTTAGCACTCAGCTACGAAATTATCAACTGAAAGAGATGGGAAAACAGCATATTCCATCAAGTAGCAACGTGACTGTTTCAGGCTCATGGAAGGATTAGTGGTAAATGCTATTGCTTCCTGACATGATTTTGTATGGGTGGTTCTATCCAGAGCCAGTAAGCCAAATCAAATCCTAGAACTGACTAAATGTTGGTTAAATTCTTCCAATTAAACAGTGTAAGAAAACTGTAGGCAACAGACACATGGAGAGCAATGCTAATTGTTTTTCTTCTGCTAAGATAAACCCTTAGTTGGGCCATTCACATTTCTACTTCATTACATTCTGGCTACAGAACAATTACTGACCGGCAAACAGAAGTGATTATCCCAAAGCATTGGAGTTTAAAAGCACCACTAAACCTTCTGCTTTTGGTTTTTAGACATTAATAAGAAACTCTTATTAAACCATCTAGCTCACAGTTTTTCTGTATTAACAGTTAAAACAATTAAGCCATCACTCAATTACTTCATTTTACACTACAGACATAAAGCCCTACAGATGATCCTAATTGCTGTAATTATAGAAAAACAAACTCCCTTTCAGAATAAAAGAACAGACTCATTGTTAGAAAAAAATCTGATAACAGTCATTAGACTTTAAAAAAAACTTGCTAGTTTTACTGTTCCACGTGAAAAAGGCCATTAGCACAAATTATGAACATGAATTTCTTCTTGGCTAATTGTATCTACTAGAAGCCAAACCCAAGCATTTTTAGAATGCAAATCACTTAGCTCGTTCACAATCTGCAGTTTCAGCATGCTCCACTGACTATTTCATGCTTCTAAATGTGCATGCTCATAACCACTTCATTTATAAAAGCCTCTGGCTATAGAAAGACCACGCATGTTTTGAAGCTCCCAGTCTGTTTCATCTTCAGTACTGGATCTTCGTTTTGTCAGAGCATGAAATATCTGCCCTCGCCACTTTTCTACTTCTTAAATTGTTGAAGCTAAGGTCAATCTATGTATGGGAAAGATATTGTCATGCTTGCTTCTGTTCTTGAAACCTGCATGCCCTGACATATTGTCTCAGCTGTAGGTGTCAGAATAAATCTGTGACTAGTCACTATTGAAAAAGCTGAATTGCAGCCTTTTAAAAATGAATTACTGGAGAAGTAGTGTTGAATTTACAGAAAAATGAATTTGTCTGGGTTGCTGTTTCACATGTAGTGTATTAGAAACAATGAGTCTTGTTTATATTGTAAATGATCTTTTATTGTATATACATCTGATTCATTGAGCTCTAAGGGTAAACATGTGAACTGTACTTTCAGTCCCCAAACTTGAGGGAGGAAAGGAATAGTACTGTGAAAATGTTCCTCAGGAAAAGATGGTCTTTATTAAGCAGAAAACATATATTCTTTCCTTCAAAATTGAAGTCAATAAATATTAAATATTCAGTAGCAGAGAACAGCAATGAAAATTCGAAAATTCTTCAGAAGTTGTTGTCAAAAATATACTACTTGCCCACCCTCCGACAAAGTGAGTGTCAAATCCCTACTTCTCTGCATTCATCAGCCTGATAATAGCAGCACTGTCCCCATAACAGAGCAACAACAGAATTTTCCACACTGAATACCATTAATATTAGACATAGCAAGAAGCATCTATGAATCGTAATTCTCCATTTTTACTACAAAAAAAAAAAACACATGCATTTAGCAGGCAGAAGTGGGAATGAAAAACAGAGGTATCACATGCTTAAAAAGAAACTGGCATTATCTACTGTGGTTTTTTAATTGTTCTTCATTTTGCCTAAAGAAAATAAATAGTTCTCCTACATGTTGATGGTTGATTAAAGTTTGCCAATGTGTGGAATCACCAATGTCAAGCAAACAATGTGTGTGCAAGTATCTACTAGGTAAGAAAAAATTGATTTTAGACTGCGAATAGGATACACTTTTTATGACTAGACTTGCCTTTCATAGGATTTAATTGCTTGTTCCAACTTCTCTTTATAGGCATCAAGATTCACCGCCTGAGGATTAATTAGCGTGATCCGCTTCTTGTCATTGCTCAGATGGGCCAATGATAGTATCTATGGTACAGTAAGAGAAAAAGACATCATTTATCATACAACTTTTCCTCCATCAGAACAACAGAACGCTCATGAGTCTAGGATCCGAGGATCTAAGGATCTAGTAAAAGGATCAGAACAGACAGAAGGAACATGGGAAGGCTGTGGAAAGAAAGCTCTGAGCACTCCAAAGGAATGGTGACTGAACATCAGGAAGAAAAGCCTGAATTCACTTATTTTCAGACTGTTAATATCATATTGTGAAATGATACAATCCTTTCACACAGAAGTTGCAAATCAATTATTGCAGGACGAGGTAAATCACAATTAGTACTAGTTAAATGTAGATAAATAAGTACACTTAAAAAACTCACTCTAATAATGAAAAGAAGCATGTCTATATTGTGAGCGTATTTCAGATTGTACTGCTTTAAAACAACACTCTCTTGTACTTGCTAGCATCTAATTCTAGCAGACACATATAGTAATTTATGTAGTGTGTATTTAAGTGTATTTAACACTCTTATCCTGGAGGACTGTGTTTTCTAAGGAATTAAAAAACCAAAGCCAGAGAGAGATTTTTGGCTACATTGATCACTGATCACCAAAAAGAGAACAAGGTGGGTATCACTCACTGAAACTTGTCTCAATTGACTACGGTAGGGGTTAGGAACCAAATGAGTTTGGTCAGAACCAGGAACCTCCATCTCTCTCAAAGCTCACAACACATCATCCTCATAAGGCAAATTCACTACTTTAGTACATCTTAAAAAGACAGAGAAAAGGGTGCAAAAGGATGACAGAAAGGAAGAAAGATGCCTTCCCATCTCTCAGTTCAAAGTCCCATCATCCTTCAGCCTTTTTACTTGCTCAGCAGTTCCAATAAGAAAAGCATTTATTTACCAATGTTATGATGATTATTTTGAAGAGAAAAAATAAAAGGGAACAGAGAAGGCAGAGAATGCTGCTCTCCACAAAACTGGCTTCAGTACATATGGCTGAACAGTAAGCTTCTCCAAGTGTAATGTCAAAAAAATGGATGAGGTTAAAGTTAAATAGAACTAAAACCACTGACAGGAGGGACAAGGCAAGCAATCAGAAAATAAAGCAATAAGAAGACTGCTTTAAGCAATAACAAAAAGCACTTTTCAGTGCTTTTGTGTGCATATGTGCATGTTTGAATCATCACAACCTAGCTGGTTTCCAAATAACTTCTGAAGAACTGTTTTTTCCAGCAAGTGTGACTTCCATTCCCTATTTGCAGCTGGTTGTTGAGCTGCAAATCTCTCTTCCAGAAGATGTCTGATTTATAAATCACTGTCATTTCACTGCCAGCCCACATAAAAGCTCCACGTGTTGGATTAATTTTAAAATCACTTAGAAGCAAGATTAATGGGAACATGCCAGTGAAGTAGACAGACGAGGCAAATCTCTGCTCACAACAGTTAGCTATGCAGTCTGGCTACCTCTCATTTCCAGGTGAAGTTCAAAAGATGGAAGGCAAGGAACTGAAAGAACCAGCCTTATACTGCCCCAGTTGTTTGCTATGTCAGCCCAACTAAGTTTACAAAAGTTCAGCAAGGATTCACCATGCAGAAGCCCTCTGTCCCAATCCCATAAGAAATTACCAGAGCTTCTGCAAGTACAAAAAGCATTACTTATTTACATATTTAATACATTTTGGAAAAAGCTCCAAATAGATTGTGGAGGACAGACAAATATAAACAGATTCTTATAATATTAAAGAACAAAAGTGGAACAGAGTGTTCTTAGCAAACAGTAAATTTTAAATACTAAGCGTACTTTCAGAGAATGGAAAGTGTTCACAAAGTCAACTGAAATTTGACAGATTCAGCTGAAAAAAAAATGACAAGGAGGCTTTTTTAGTGCCAAAATATTTTGTTATTTTCTAAACTAAGTACTTTCATATCAAAAGAAGTTGCATGTTTCAGAACAACTTTCATTTCAAAACAGACAATTTGAAATTCTGAAGACAAAACTAAAGCACAATAAGTCTAGAAAAATATTTCTCATTTTAGACTGATAAGAAGATCTCTTGTTCTGGCTGAATTTGAACATGACTATTTTGGTTAAAGCACTGAGCCAAAAATTCACGACTTGGAAAGCTGTACTGAAGATGCCACAATATGAAACACAGATGGTTCTGTAGCAAAGGTTTACTTCAGAACTACTATAACGTAATTTAGATAAGTCTCCAATAGATTTATTTTTTCTGGATACAAATTCGATAGATATTCAACCTCTGAAACATTTAAGGTGAAACTAAAAGTCACATACAATTGAAAAAATAGGTTAGCCTCTTGTTAATGAATTGTTGTCATGGAAACCATTTTACTTTCTTCAACTCCAAGGTGAGAAAACTGCTCACAGGTAGTCCATCATCACTGCTAGCAAAGGCTGAGAATAAAAACTATATTATCCCCAGAAAAGCAGTCAAGAATGTCTGCATTCCACAGCAAGAACACTAAGGTCTCAGAAGAACGAATGCAAAATTGTCCATACATTTATGATCCTCAATGAAGTTTTGCAACAGGGATAACTGAGATAATTCTTGGACTGGCATAGATGACCTCCAAAAGTCCCTTCCTAAACCATTCTGTGATTCTTAATTCATCTATCATTGTCTCCTGTTCACGTTCTTTAGTTAATCTCAGAACCTGTCTTTTGCTTTTCTTTGACATGCTGGCATGAGTCTTCAAAAAGAAAGTAATCCATAGCTCACAGGCTCTACCACTTCTACCTTATTCACAACCTCAATTTGTTTTTTTTTTCAAACTTCCTGTGTCCTGCTTCAGATCCAGAAATACCCATCTCTCTGCATACAGAACAAAAATTTTCCACTGTCAAAGAAACAGCATTTGTATCCAATTACTGGGGATTATCAGTAAAAAAAAAAAAAAAAAAAAAAAAAAAAAAAAAAAAAACCTGTCAAAAATGATACATTTTTTGAGTTTCTATTCCAAAAGAAAGTTCATATTTAACTATCTAGATTCTATACAGCAGCTGGTGATCCTAAGAACATTGAAATTAATTCAACCCTGAATCATAGAATCATAGAATCACCAAGGTTGGAAAAGAGCTCAAAAATCATCCAGTCCAACCATCCACCTACCACCAGTATTTCCCCACTAAAACATGTCTCTCAGTATAACATCTAAACACTTCTTGAACACCTCCAGAGATGGTGAATCTACCTCTTCCCTGGGCAGCCTGTTCCAGCACCTGACCAGTCTTTTGGAAAAGAAATATATGCTAATATCCAACCTGAACCTCTATTTGCTCAACTTGAGGCCATTCCCTTTAGCCCTATCACTAGCTACGTGGGAGAAGTTGACTCCCACCTCACTACAACCTCCATTCAGGTCACTGCAGAGAGCCATAAAGTCTCCCTGAGCCTCCTCTTTTCCAGACTGAACAATTCCAGTTCCCTCAGCTGCTCCCTAGAAGACTTGAGCTCCAGATCTCTCACAGATTCTTGCCCTTCTCCAGACACAATCCAGGCCTCAATGTCTTTCTTGTAGTGAGGGGCCCAAAACAGAGCACAGCCCCACAAGTGCGGCCTCACCTTAGCTGAGTCAGAGGGGTGACTACTTCCCTGCTCCTGCTGGCAGCGCTGTTTCTGATACAAGCCACAGTGCCATTGGCCTTCTTGGCCACCTGGGCACAGTGCTGGCTTGTGTAGAGCCAAGCATCAACCAACACTCTTCCCATTTCCTCCACACAGTCTTCCAGTCACTCTGCCCCCAAGCCTGTGGCATTGCAAACTGAACTGCTACATTAGTCTAGTATAAACTCACATTAAATGCCATTAGAAAAATATCTGTAGCATAGTCCTTGCTGAATCACAGTTTTGAAGTATTTTCAAAGACCACTATTTGAAAAGATTATTTTTGCAAATAGCAGTTCAAATGCAGCTCAGGATTATTCGGAAAGTATTCAAAGGAGTCTTCATTTAGAAAGGTGGAAGAAAGAGTCCTATTTAGTAGTTGTATTCAGAAGAAGATGGAGAAAGATGTGAATGCTCAGAGATCAGTCATAAAAGTTATTTGAAGATCATACTTTTTTTTGTTTGGCATTTCACTTACGGAAGATTATTTTGTACAGTTTTTAACCACTGAATATATGATTAAAAAAAAAAAGACAAAACAGCTATTTTCCATTTGAAATGGGAAAAAGGCATATTTTTGAGTGTTTCCAATACAAAATCCACCTTCTTAATTATTTTAAAAAAAAAAATCTTACACTTCAAAAAAAACCCTTAGAAAGATTGAGTTTGACTTAGTTTTAAAGAAATCAAGGATCTGGTTTTGCTTCCACAATATACATGCTGTTATAAAACACATACCTGAATTCAAAAAATAAATACAATTTTAAATTGTACATATGTATACATGCTGTAAATATTTTACTTAGCTACATATCACATCCTGTTCCAATACATCTTGTGTATTCATAATTATTTAAACAAGTGCTGTTCAGTTCTTTCTTTGACTATTGTTTTTAAAAGGAGCTTTTTTCATTACTTAAAATGAACTGCAGTGTGTTCATCAGACTAACGTAGCATTCATAAGAATTTATTTAAAGAACCTTGACACAAAATGGATTTCTCTTAAAGGGAATGGCAACTACATTTTTGTAATACAGGATTCATCATGGATTTTGCACCTTCAGAATCTCATAATTCTTTACATCTATCAAAATTAGATTTTAATTACTGAAATCCAATTCTTTTTAAAAGGTCTTTAGAGTAGACTTGTAAAACATGGAAATGCACAAACCTATGTTTGCAGTTTTTGTGTACCTGCACAGTATTCCAAATGACTTTATGGACCTAAAATACAGTACCCCAGTGAATTAATATGAACGAGAAGTGACTGTGACCTTCAAGAAATTGCTGAGCACCTGATGGCTGCACACTGCCATCAACTGGTATCTGTGAAAGAAAAATACATAGCTCTAAAACTTAAAGAGTACAGTATGCATGAAATAGTATTACGTTTTTTGTTCTTCCTGGTAGATGAATGAACAGTACACTAAACTTTTAGTGCACTTCAGCCATCTACAAGGAACATATACAATGCAGTAATGAAATGCATGGAAGTGAGTAAAAAAGAAAAAAAAATCCTTTTAAAAGCAGTATTGGGGTTTATTTTTGCTTTGAAACAACATAAAAGCTTTACCTCATCAAATACTTTTGAAAATACATGCTTGTCCAGAATTGGGATGTATTTAGTGCCATGGGGGACAGCTGTAGGAGCTAAGGCATCCATGATGGTGAGCCGCCTAGCAACCAGGCCATGAGTCTTCAACCAAAGAGCTGAAGAGATATCTAGAGAACTAGAAACAAGAGATTATAAGACAAAGGTAGAAGTGCACCTGAGAAGTCTGAATTCTCTGGAGAAAAATATAAAATACAAATTTTGTGATGTGATTACATATGTAAGCACATACCTTGTAGATGTCCTTTTTACAGTTTTCTGCATTTCCATACCTGAAACAAAACATTTGCATCACATTATTTTACTGTATTTGAGCACATGAAAGCATACATACACATGCTAACTGAGGAATAATCTAATATACTTATTCAAGCCTACTCATAGTGTCATAAGGAATACAGAGTAGCATCTATTTCAGTTGCTAAATTAATCAATGAAAATAATGTTTCCTCTGTTCCTTGGTACTTGATCAATAGTAACAGTGTTACTGTATGTCTCATATATTTTAATTAATTAATGAGAAATCCTCTAAAGTAGATAGTGAGTAACAATTTTAAAAGAAGACTTGGAATTTTCTGTTTATTTATTTCCTGTAACTCAAAAGAAAGACTGATGTTAAAGTCTATTCTGCAGTTCAAGATGTAGTACAAAGTACCATCACTAAAGAGATGACCAGGAAAAGATAATTTCATATATACCGCTAGGAAAATCTGTATGCGTATCTGAAGTACTAAAAAAAAGACTGAAAATGAAACAGTGAAACATAAAAAGTCAAACATCTTTAAGTATTATAGGTGAGGTTTTAGAACAACTTACAAGATCAATCATAAATTTCAGAGCTCCATGAATCACCAACAGGAATGAAGACTATCTGGATATATACACAAGCCGGATTGGAAGTACTTTTTCTATATAATCACCATTCCCAGAGACATGCTTTTTGCCCAAATGTATTAACACCAGGTCAAACTCCACTTATATTGGTACCAAACTGTCACCACTGGCTGTTCTAGCCCCAAATATAGTACAAAGCTAAGAATTACTGTATCACAACAATATATTAACGTGCCATGACAAGAGACTCTCAAGAACTATTTACCCCACCGATAAGAAATCACTGTGATCTCCTTTCATCAGTCTAACACACAGTGCCATTGTATGACAGCTGACACATACTGCTGTAAACCTGCTTTGGCAGTGGCAGGAGTATGGCTGCAATTGTAAGGACCTTGTTACAATATCCTCTTGTGTGTCCAGCTCCCTGCATCTCTGTTGAGCTCTAGTGCTTCTCACTGTGGGTATACACAGTGTTTACTTAAAAGAGGCACTATTCATTCCAAACATATCAGGAGAAATGCTATCAGCTGCCCTACCCAGAGCTTCCTGTTGTGTAAACCTGCCTTTCAAAACAGTTGTGCACTTCACACTCTTTCTGACAGAAATGCTCTTTTTTTCAGGAGATCCTCTTTCCTCTGGGCTTTCTTCCCTTGATTTCACTCCATGGCTCAGGATTCGCAGCAGACTTGTCTTTGTTTGCTCTGCAGGTGTTGAAAGGGAAAGAAAGAAACAGCAAGCTTGTTTGTCAAATACATGCTGGGGATTTTTGAGTTCCTGGTTGCTATCTAGTCCCAATTTTTAAAGAACTACACAAGACCTCAAACACAACATTGCTTCAGTGCTAGTTTGTACTTACCCAAGAATGAATTCTTTCTTCACATAAGCCAGGAAAACCTAATTCAGACTGGCTTACAAAGAATACATCAAAGAGAAAGTGTTACAAGTATAATAAGCAAGAACATTAATGCAAGTAATGTTGTTAACTAGTAAAACATCAACCAGCTCCTTATTTTCACCAGCAATGTGTTTACTTGGTATGAAAAGAATTAAGGGTTTAATACATTAAAGAACTGCTAACAGTGACTTCAAAATGTTCTGTCAACATTGTTTAATCTTACATTGCAGAGAATATGATGGAACATAAATAAACAGACATTTGTCTGATTTATGTGAGTAAGCAGTTGAAAGGAACTTAGGAGGGAGGTGATAGGACAAGGGGAATGGCTTAATCTAAAAGAAGGGAGATTTTGATTATGTATTAGGAAGAAATTCTTCACTCAGAGGACGGTGAGGCGCTGGCACAGCTGCCCAGAGAAGCTGTGGTGCCCCATCCCTGGAGGCGCTCAAGGTCAGATTGGATGGGGCTCTGTGCAGCCTGAGCTGGTGGAGGGCAGCCTGCCCATGGCAGGGGTTGGGGCTGAGTGGGCTGTGAGGTCCCTTCCAACCCAATTATTCTATGATTCTATGAGTGAAAAGCAGAAATTATGAAAAGTTAGTTAGAATTTTAGAAAGATGGCCATTTAAGGCTTCGCCAAAGACTTCACCTGTTTCTCCAGCAAGGGATGGTTTCTTCTTTTATAAACAGACTATTTACAAATTAGTGAATTAATTCTAACAAAAACTACAGTTCATTTCAGTCATACCTGCAAATAATGCTTTCTTTCTTCGGACAGAACTCTCACCATTGGCTTGCCAGACATATCCAGTACGCTGACGTGGGCCCAGTGCTGGCTCTTGTGAAGCACAGCACAGCCTGCTGCAAAGGTTGGTGCTCAACTCTTCCACATGTTCAGTCACTGAAGACAAAGTATGTGTTGGCTTCCGATTGCTGACAAAAAGAAGAAACAAGTGGTAAATTACTTCAAGCATATGATATCACTGGTTTATAAAACACTAAGTAGAAGACTTCAAAAAGTATAAATATACATTTCAAACATTTCCAAGAGTGCAAAATATTTTCTCAGTTATTCTAGTTTGCATTTTAAAAGGGAGCTCAAAGTAGGTTAAAATATTGTTAGTTTTTTTAACTATTTAAAAGTTGAGCTTGAGTCTATTTAAAAGATCTTTGTTACCTTTACCATCATGCACAGTTTTAATAAGGTCAGAGTGTTCTGTAGTAGCCACTTTGAATTTCAGGGGAAAGAGCAGACTTACTCTCAGCAGTGACAGTAACTGACATGTATAAATATGTATATATGCATATAAATACACACTCACCAGCAGTAGTAAATGTAAAGAAGGGAAATTCTGAAACAGCTACATTTTCATACTGAGAGCCTACCTTACCTTCTATACATATTAAATCATTACATAGGACACTCCACTTTGGATTTACTTTGCTTAACTTTTAATAACATTATTTTAGCACACCATTTTTAACATATTCCTGTCTTAAAAATCTGATTACTTGCTTTTTGTCTTTGTACTGTTACTGCACATAGTAAGTGCACGTAAGTACACGGCAAGTGTAAGTACAAGGCAAGCTGTTCCCTCCTTTTTATTAATGCTGCTCTCCTATAGAGACTATAATTAGACCATAATTAACTTTATGTTTGAATCCAAGTCTGTCTTTTCTCCCCAAATGGAAATCAGCATAGTCGGCCACGCGGAAATCTTTGCCACAGTGGCCCAGGAGTGTAACTCCATTATGCTGTAGAAGGACCTCTGTTTGAAATGTCATTCTTGGCACCATAAGACTTTCAACAAGTTCTTTGACTGATGCTGAACATCAAACTATTTTTAATGAGAAGATCTTCCTTATCTCCTGGTAAAAAGCAGAGATAAATATGGCACGAATGTACAGAAATGGAATATAAGATCAAAAATATGACAAAGCAAGCTGAATTATGATTGCCAACAAAACTCTCTTTTAAACAAATACATTTGTATGTAATTTCTGTTTCAGTTAGCGTATTCCACTGAGTGACATTCTAGTCATAAAGCACCAGTTCAACCCATGGACAATAATTTTTCTCAGTTCCCTAGGTTGAAGGGAACATCTTTACCAGAAACAGTAAAATATTCTTATCTCTTTGTATCCATTATTCCATTCTACTATTTCAGTTAGTCCATATTCTATTCAGTTGGACTCAATGATCATGAAGGGTCCCTTCCAACTCAGAACTATATATGATCCTATAATTTGAAACTACTTATTATTACCATTTCAGGAATCACAGTATTAATACATTTTTCCAAGCTTTTCTTTTCATTAGTGTAGCTGTTTCTTAAAACAAACAAACAAACAAAAAAACCACAATCTTTTTCTTTAAAGAAGACAGTATCAGAGTTTACTTAAGACAGTGACAAAGGAGAAACTTAGCAAATAGTTCCTATCTCCTGTTAGTGTCATGGCAGTACGAAGACATACTTATTCTCTGTATTATTTTCTTCTTTATAACAATCCATCATCAGACATTCAGCATGAAAAGTCTTTACTTTCTCTAGGTCTTTTTCTCCCTGTTCAATCTCTTGTTTTAACAGACGTATATCTTCACTCTGTCAAAGTGAAAATCAAATGTTTTATTATAAATATTCCCAAACAGCTTTCATTACTGAACTGAACTGAAACTATGCAAGCTTTGATAATAATAATTTTGAAAAAAAATGAAAAAATAATAATTTTTGAAAAAATTTGCTCCTCTGGACCCATTACAAGAGCTCCATGCCTTTCTTGTGCTGAGGACCTCAGGTCTGGATGCAGTACTCCCAAGTCTGTTCATCATTTTTTCAGGTAGTCTTCCCATTTCCTAAACCAAAGTTTGTTTTATCCACTTTCTGTAAGCATAAAGTGTATAGCAGAACAAGACAAAAGTGTGTAAATAACTGATGTCACTCTTCAGATCACGGTCATATCACATCCTCTCCTGAAAAATGAAAATGAGGAACTTCTTCAAGAAAATATTGTAAGTGAGCTGTCTGGGAATCATTTGACTGCAGGAAGAAACAGGAAGGAAATTCCAAAGATGATGCCTGTACGACAGGCATCCCCCCACAGGGCCAAAAGGCCTGACGCAGACAACTCAGTCTCTAGCTCTCATCTTTCCAGCACACAGTATAACAGTCCACATCAGCAGCATCACCAGAATTGGCCAGTGCAGTCTCTGCTGTCTTCCAAGACATGGAGTATTTTCACATCTTCCTTATTTTAATTACTGCCTGCAAAGTTCTGAATTGCCTGCTACTGTCTTGTTGTCAGGGTTTCACTTCCATAATTTCTAAAATTTGGAGCTAATTAAGGGAGTTTTAACTTTTAGATATAAAAAGAATATGCTTTAAATGGGTGTATCTGCTTGTCCATTCAGAAATTTTCTAGTGGGAATTGTTAGATTGAACTCATTAGTTATACTTGATAGGCCAATGCTATTCTAGGAATTTTACTCATTATAAGTTTCTCCCAAGTGGCTATTATTGTAGAGCAAATGTTCAGCAAAACTGAACTCTACAATTTCTCATTTACTTGGATGACAGAAAGCATGGTTTAATTTTAAACAGAAACTTATTTCTGAGACAGTGCTTAATTTGGTCTATGTGTTTGGGTTTTTTGTTTTGTTTTGTTTTGTTTTTGTCCTGGGGTATTGCTGTGGAATTGCAACGTGTGTCCTGTGGTTCCTTCAACAGCACGAAGAGGCCTACAGCCCACCCTGGTAATGTTCCATCTCATCTGATCTCAGAAGCCAAGATGGGTCAGGCCTGGTTGGCTGGTACTTGGATGGGAGACCTCCTGGGAATAGTGGATGCTGTAGGCTTTATTTTTTAGGAGGGCCATTAAGATGATCAGAGGGCTGGAGCACCTCTCCTATGAGGAAAGGTTGAGGGAACTGGGATTGCATAGCTTGGAGAACAGAAGGCTCTTGGGAGACCTCATCGCGGCCTTCCAATACTTGAAGGGAGTGTATAAACAGGAGTCGGAATGGCTGTTTACGATGGTGGATAGTGATAGAACAAGGGGAAATGGTCTTAAAATGAGACAGGGAAGGTTTAGGTTAGATATTAGGAGGAAGTTTTTCACACAGAGGGTGGTGATGCACTGGAACAGGTTGCCCAAGGAGGTTGTGGATGCCCCATCCCTGGAGGCATTCAAGGCCAGGCTGGATGAGACCTTGGGCAGCCTGGTCTGCTGGTTGGTGACCCTGCACATAGCAGGGGGTTGAAAGTAGATGATCATTGTGGTCCTTTTCAACCCAGGCCATGCTGTCCTTTTCAACCCAGGCCATTCTGTAATTCTATGAAGAATCAAGCATTTTAACTACTCACATCAGTAGATGTTGCAGCACCAAGATCAGCTGAATAAACGTTGTAATAGTGAAACCGTC
This sequence comes from Perdix hodgsoniae, assembly GCA_035772895.1. Classification (NCBI taxonomy): domain Eukaryota; kingdom Metazoa; phylum Chordata; class Aves; order Galliformes; family Phasianidae; genus Perdix; species Perdix hodgsoniae. The sequence continues at coordinate 4,394,498 of JAPSGF010000027.1, forward strand.
CCCCTGTTCTAGTAGAGAGTTCATACAAAAATTTATTAGCTTCTGTATCATCACAGTTGAAGGATACAGTATGAATGGGAATTTTAGGGTGATGCTGGACTTGAGCCAAAATTGTTTGAGAGGGCTGAAAACCAAACAAACAAAAATGTATGAAACAGATAGCATCTAAAAGTGAATTTAACATAATAAGGAGAATGTGTATAAATTTAATCAGCCATACTATTACTTAGTCACTGATAAGTATAGGTGGTTAAAAGTATGCATTTTGCATGGATTGACTTTTTCATAATTTTATGAAATAAGCTAATTTAAATCTGAAATTGAAACACTGACAATTCATTAGGGCACAGGACACTCTAATCAAACTAGAATTAAATTATAATCAGTACACTTTGTTTCTTAAGTCCAAAAATAAATTATTAAAGCAAAGGAAATTAAGCTACTACATTGGTGTTTAGAATCACTACATGTATATCACTAGATAAAAATGTCTGATATTTTGATTAAGTTGATTTATTTCAATGACAAGTTGATTCAATACTAGAAAACAAAACAGAGGTGTAGAAATAAGGAAAGCTTGCATTCCTCTTCCAATAAAGATACAAAAATTATGGGAGAAAGTATAAGATCCTGTATGGACTATGCTGAAGGATTGACAGATCCTTCAAGAAGCTAATTATTGACTCATTCTCTAACTTCTGATAATATTATGGCTCTTCAAACACTGTCATAAAGCTTGATAGATTTGACTTTTTCATGAGATTTCCCATATATTTGTTTGCTGAACTTTAATAATGAAAGCAATCTTGGTCATTCTGCACTTTCCCTCTAAAAAAAAGTCATAAAATCCACTATTAAATAGATTTTAAAAGTATGAATTAATTATTATCTTCAAAAAAATATTTAATGCAGAGTCTAGGTGTATGTTAAGCCTAATTACTCATTAATAGAATATGAATATATGCTCCTAGCTTGCAGAAGTGCCTAACAATGCAGATTTTTTTTCAGATACAAATTGGTAGGTTTTAATATGTGACAGCCAATAACAATCAACCCGCCTGCAGAAAATATTAAAACTTAAACCTAAAATTAAAAACAACACTCAAAGATATAAATTGAAGTCTCTCATCTGCTAATTTAAATGAAGTTTATGTTTTGATATTTAAATCACTTTGAAGACCTTCCTCCTGGGCCATCTTCCTTTTATCAAGAAAAGCAGAACAAATAGAAATGTGATGTTATTAAAAGTATTTTAGTAGAAGTATTAAACTTCTCTTTTCTATCAAGGCATTATTTCTGCAATATGCTTCAGTAATTAATTTTATATGCCTCCAGCCCAGTGGTTTATCTAAATAAAGTCAGGATTTTGCTTCATATCTGCCATTTAAACAAAGGTAGATTTTCATTAGTAAAGACTTTTTGAAATTATGCTTTCTGCTTGCTGGGTAGTTTTAATATTTAATTGCAACTATATAATGGGACCAACATTATTTTTGTTATTTTTGATTCATGAGAGATTTGCCCTACGTGAGTTTTAATACAAATCTTAAGTTTAGATGTCAAGATCCAATCTTCATATTTAATCAATTACCATATCCTTAAGCCAGCTAGTTAGAAAGGTCTACGTTATCATGCATCAAAGACTGGGCCTTGGGAGGAGAGCTCTAACCAAAGCCCTTCTCAAACAGCACGTATCTCAAATACAATTTTGAAATATTATGACAACCTCCAAGAGACTCTGCTCTGCAGGTGCGACATTCATCTCATACAGTTTGCTTCAATCTTCTGACACTATCAGTGTAACACCACACCACTGTATTTTCTGTTTTCCCATTTCAAAAATACCTGGTCAGGTCTCCCATCAGTCAAAAGATAAATAGCTTGAGTGTCAGTATCAGCAAAAGCAGTCTGGAGAGCTTTGAGTGTATTTGTGGAACTTCCAACCTAACAACCGAAAAGAAACAGACAAAGCAGCAGTTATAAATGCTACCAGTTCTTTCTCTCTGTTCTTAAATTCATGATGACAGCATACCGATTCAAGGGGTATTCTGGAACTGAAATTAGCAATAAAATGGTGAAAATGCTTACTTTATCAAAGTGTCAACATAGTATAATTGGTACCAAATTGGTATTCTGTAATTATGCAAAAATATAAAACGCTGTGCAACAACAATATGAGCTGTAGAAGGAAATGTAATAACTAAAAATACAGGGTAAAGCAATAATGTGATACCTAAAATGTTTATGTTTGAGTAATTTGTCATTCTCTTGCGCAGTTAATGATCTCTTTTTTCTTTTTAGAGAAAATTCAACTCTACATTTACTAAAATGCATTTCACAGCTTAAATGAACCAAAAAACTACAACTCATATCTTCAGATTTCTACTTTTCAAACACTGAGTGTACAAGCTTTCCAAATTTAAGTGAAAATTAAGGTTTTTTCAGAGTGGAAAACTGTTTCATCGAATCATGGTCCTATTCTTTTAAAGTAAAATCCCTAAAAGGGAGTTTTATGCTAATATAAGACTGAGCATTGGTCTTGACAGCAGTGAGGACCATAGTGGTGTGAGAAGAGACCCAGGATCCACGTATTTAATGCATTGTAGAAGATAAAAATAAATCACTGATGTCATGCACGTAAAATTATGTTAAGAGGTAAAATTATTTCCTCAGTTCTATTAATTGTGTTAAAATTACTCCCATTTCATCCTTCTAGCAAACAGTTTTACTAGAATGGGCAGAGAAGGTAAAGCAGATGAAATAGGTACATTTTGGAGGTTACTCAATGTCTACATAAAAATATATGTCCCAGGTGCAATGAAAGTTCAGATGCTTTATCATCCTGTTTACTAATCCATAGAAAAATCTTAACAGTACCTACCTACATGAAATACTTATGTCTGAGCCATAGTCTCATTTCTCATATAGTCTGAGCCATTTTCTTTGTGTTAAATACACCTAATATTCCCAATATTTTAACAAGCGTTATAAAATTCAAGACACACAGTACCTGTAATTATGTGTGAATTGCCTATCCTGGCTAATGATAGATGGCTTGGAACTTATTTGCAACATAACTACTACTACTATATCATGGGAAAGAAAGGTGGATGCTGATGATTTGAGAGAAAAGGCTACGTACCTTATGATAAAAGCTGTTAGGTTTCTTACTCTTACAAATACACACTGTCTATAAAAGTGTTTTTAAAAAGTTAATGTGCTTCAATTGTGTTTATAAACACCATCCAGATTTTAAATATTATTAATTCCAAAGGGGTTTTTAAGTTCAACAGTTAGTCTCTATTTATAGCTCAGCTTCTTCATTCAACATCCTGGGACCAAACTGTATAAAGTAAGATCAAAGGATCTGCTCTGGTTAATATTCCAGAGTGATATTCTGTTCATTTCAGCTTCCATGTCAGGACAGCTATCTGATCTTTTTAGAGATTGCACTGCTTTAAAACAGACTAAAAGATCAGCAGCAAATATTATTCACCCTGAATCATTCACCTCTTGTATCATTCCCTGTGCTTTTCAGATGTCTACATCTGAACACTTGAAATGAAATTTATAATCAACAATTCACAAATTTGGCCAGCAGCAGTGAAAAAGGCCATTCCCAACTGTATATAAAAGATGATACCAATTTACACTAGTTCAAAGTCTTATGAAACTTGCACAATGCAGTGCTGTGGTATTCGGCTTCAACAGAGCCAACTTTTTAAGTCTGAAGGTAGGCAGTATAATTAAGTTTACTAAGCTTAGCTATAAGTATTCAGCAATTACAGAGGCCACACCAATACTTTCTCTTCTCTGTGCATTTGTCTACTCACACTTTCTGAGAATACAACCTTATTTTTACCTTGCTTTGTAGTCTAAGAGTTACTACGTATTTTCCTCAATTCCCTCATCCTCAGGAACTCCACAGTTTAGTCTGAGGAAGGGCTATATATTATGTAAACACTAGTGCTGCATGTTAGAAAACTTAACATTGGATATATTTGTACTTCTACCTGACTGATTCTCAGTCCTCTGCTGGAAACATTGCTGTCAACATTTGACACATTAAGTGCTCCTGGTGCTGCTGACAGATGCAGTCAGCCTGGTGCCTGATTGGGGCTGAGTACAAGCATCTCAACTCTGTTTCAGGGAAAATTCCTCAGCTTTTGGCCAATGTCAGAAAAAGAGTATTGGGCAAATAGAGAGATGTTTGGTCTAAATTCCCTTGCTCTCATATTCCTCTGCAGCTCAAAGTCAGCTGTCTGTCTTTGTACCAAAAGGGACTAGACGTGCTCCTACAGCTCATAAGCACAGCTGGCAGCTGTACAATTTCCTGTATCAGCTCTGAGCTGTGAGTCTGTCAGTTCCAGCCCTCATAGAGGCAGCATGCCCGCAGCAGGAGTTTAGAACCAGGATTTGAGTACTGTCATCATTCATGAAGAAATCAAATTTGCTGGTGTTGTAGTTATTAAATGTAGCAAGCTATAAGTAGAATTAATATAATCTTAAAAACAAGCCCACTGTTAAAGGATAATACCTTTATTAGATAATAGCTTGTACTCAGATCTACTGAAATCTATTTATCATCTGTATATTCTCAGCTTATTCATGTAAAATACCTTGTGAATCCAAAATTAACCCAACCATACAAAAGACACAAATATAACTTTGTACAAACATGCTGCATGGTAATTAGCTTCCATGTTACCTCAAGCCCTTTTATCCAAAGCCAAGCATCTTGCAAATTCTCCTCATTAACTTCAGCAAGTTTCTCTTGCCACGCCACTGCTTGGGAACTAAATTTCACAAAATTAAATCTCTTTTTGTGTCTCAATTGTTCCTGCAAGAGACAAAATCTAAATTTTACTCAGTGTTGAAAGAAAGAATACTTGTATCTTGAAATACTGATCAGCAAGACCTCTTTTAACTCATATATAGCTGATTATATTATTACAATAAAGTCTAATACTTAGTTGTGGCATATAGACACAAAGAGACAGACAGACAATAGATGATTTCTGCCTGCAATTTTGAAGATAACTTGAACTTCTATGTTTAAGTTTCCATTCACTCATATTTACCAACTATTCTAACAGCAAATGCCTAAGAGGGAAAGAGAGCAAGGAAAATAGGCATGAATATCAGAATAAGGAAAATATTATGACAGCTTAACAAAGTAAAACAAAACAAGGCATGATTTTGATGAGGAGAACAAGAATCAAATGCAGAGGCCATGAAAGGGAATGAGGACAGCAAGACAGAATTAAGAATTTGCTGAAGCTGCTTCTGGACAAAAGTTACAAGGAATGAAGGTTGTGCAAGCTAGTACAAAATTCCTGAGCCTGGGATCTCTGACTCCTTTTAATCACCGTTTCTGTACAGTTGCCTGTGAAACCTTCTGGCACAGTATCTCATCACTTTCTACGTTGATCTGCTTAGAGGACTGCAGCATACTACATCCTGCTACTTACACTTTGCTCAAAACTTCTGTGTTGCAGTTCTAATTTTCTAGCTCTACTAATGATTGCTATCAGTGTTAGGCTGATAGAATTTTTATTTTTATTTTTAAATTTAGTTTTAATTTTTTATCATGTCAAGAGTCAATCACGTTTTAGCAGTTTCTCTCAACTAATAATGACGTCAAAAGACGTCACTGTAGATTTCTAAAACATCCCACATTTTCCAGTACACACTGCTTCTAAGGTACTGCTGTACCTTGCAAGTCAACTTGCAAAGTTCTGAATGACTGTGTAAGATGCAAGCAAGCTCAAAATGCTCTGTGCTCTCTACTTTCCAAGTAGGAAATACATACACAAATCACAACATGCCAGCGGAGTTGGAAGACACTGCTTAAAAATGAAAATGAAAATTCCAGAAGGTCTTTCATTATATTGTTTTGCTGTTCTATTATTATTATTATTATTATTATTATTATTGTTGTTGTTGTTGTTGTTGTTGTTTTGGGGGGAGACATTTTTAATATTTTCCTCCCGATTTCTTTCAAACATTTGTAGAGATGCACAAGAAAAATAATTAAGAAAAATAGAAACTAAAAATATTTTTTGGAATACCAATTCCAAAACAATAAAAATGAAAAATAGGGTAACAACCATCCAGAAAAGGTCAGCCTACTCTAAAGGGCTCCTCAATCTTCAGAATCATCACTTCATCAAACCTGTATGAGCTGAAATATTTTCTCCTTCACTAGTGGCAGCTTGTCCTTCATAGACTGGGATGTATCAATAAGAATATAGACATCATCTTCAAACACATTCCCGAAGAGACCTCTGCTTCCTTGTTGAAGCCACTTAATCCTGAGCAAGGAAAAAAGACAACAAACAACGATATGTAAGATATTGAGAGAACTGTGTATTGTCACTGCTGTGCTTTCTATTCCTGTTCCCTATGCACTGTTACCAATCCTTTTCATGAGTAATACATTGACTCTGAGGTGCCGATAACCTGCTGCTATGTAATAATGCAAGACAAATTTGTTTTCTAATTTCAGTAGGAGTTTGGAGACAAACAGAACACACAACAGACAAAAAAAAACCAAAACAAAACAAAACAAAACAACTTTATGTTGTCAATTATCCAGCAGTTTGAGCTAGCAAATCCCATGAGAAAGTATTTACAACTATTGCCCCTGTAACTTCTCCAGCTTGAACTCAAGAAATGATTTAAGCATATGCTATTACGCCTCCTTTTTCAGAAAACCACTTGAGAACCTATTCTGCAAAGAACTTGATCGCTTTGAAGAGTCTTAATGTAACACAGATGCTTCAATGCCTTGTTGACCTGAGGCCTTAAACACAGACTTCATTTTACATTTTAAACAGGATTTAAGCATGCCTGCTGGTTAAATGCGTGCAAGCATGCGGTTGTATACAAGAGCATTTCCTCAGTAATGGCTGCAACAGGTCCAAATCTAATTTCCCCTGAGAGTCATAAGCTACTTGACTACTCCGAAACACAGGCATTTTAGCAGATGGAATATAATGGCCCTGGGAAAATTACTGCTCATCTCCCACAGAGGTTTAAAAAAATGGTATCACAGAAACTTAAAGGAACCTATTACATTCATTACTGACAGGTATAATACCATTTGTCATTCCCCCAAAGCGTTTGATGAAGTCTACCAAGAGTTTTTAACAATAAAACAAACCATTCTAAACAACAAACCCATAATCTTGGCTTGGATTTCAAAAATGTAAGCACACCAAAGTGTTTTACCTCAGATTTTCTTTTCACAGTATGTCAACGTTAACCCAAATATAGCAAGTTGAAGATAAATTAAAAAGGGCAACAAAACCCTGTTTGATCCTGCTAAGTATATTCACGCTCTTATATTTTGGCAGAGATGTGGCAGTAAAACAAAAGTTCACCTCCTGTTTTAATCAGTGAGACATCCTGTTGTCCTAGTATACAAAACACAGTTGCAATATTTAGTGATAATAGTGATATTTAGTAATATTTACTTTTGGATCTACAGAATCCATTTTGAACATTTTGATCTCTTCTTTATGTAGATATAAAAGCTAGGACTTATGTAACATATAATGGAAATACCCAAGTTGAAATTAGACAAAATTCCTTTCCAGATAATACAGAAATGGGTCACAATTCAATTGAACTTTACCTGGGGCATCTTCAGGACAGATAAATCAGACTTTCTAATTGCCTTATTTATTTATTTATTTATTTATTTATTTATTTATTTATTTATTTATTTATTAGCCTTCCTATGGAACTTTGGAGTATAGCTTGTAGAGCAAACCATGGAGCTAGCTTGAGCACTGAACTCCTGAGTAGAGGTGTTACTTAATAGCTAGCTCATGTTCTAGGCTGTTCAAACTTGTCTTCAACACAAAAATGCAAAAGAGGCATTATTAGTATGGGCACAGGCCAATCTGTGCTACTTGGTGCCAGGGGTATCACAAGGGATTCCTAGGTATGCAAGATGAATGATTCTGGAAGTTATCTGCCTTCTCCCAGTGCACAATAAGTTCCAATGCTTTTTCAACTTTCAGTAGCATTTCTACAGTGCACTGACTGACTTTGGTCTTTGTGTTCCCAAAAGAGAATAAAAGATACAGCTTATCAATTTTCTTACATGGCTACTAAGAAATCTTACACACAAGTGAATTTCTGGCTTAATATTGCTAGTGGCAGTTTACCAGCTACATCACTTTATTATGACAGTAAATGTCAAACTTTTTAACACCAGTGTAAAATAACCCAAAATGTCTTATATGACAGAACACTAACCTTCCTTCTACTTGTCTGAGAGCAGTCCTCATTTTCTCTTCATACTGCTTATATTTTTCTGTAGTAACGTATATGTGAACTACAGATCCATCTTTCCAGAAGGTGTGTACAAACTTGTCACAGTATTTAGCATGAATTACCTTCCTCTTTGTCTCCTAAAGCCAAGAAAAACAGGTTTCATGTTCCAAGGCGCATTTTTTTGCTATATCCTACAATATTTAGTAAACAGACTTCAAAGGTGCATGCTGATTACAAATCAACAAGTGCAGAAATGGATGCAATAGTGTGGTCACAGAATTTACTTCTAGCACAAGTCAATAGAAACTAGTTTTACTCCTGTAGCTTGCGAGAACAGGAGCTTACTGAACAGTGTGATGGTAAAGCTCAAGAAAAACAAATAGAAAAAAAGAAAAAAGGATTCAAATTTACTTAAAGACCTGCAAGCTTTGGAGCAGCTGGTACTAAACGTTTTTTCCTAAGGAAATATGAAGACGATGAACAAACTTTATCCAAGGCATTGCTCAAGTCAGCCCTCATTCTTCTTTGCAGCTTGTAATTGGACCAGGAAAAATAATTTTCAAATAGCCCTTTGAAACAATTTATGACCATTTTTGTCTCATTCCACTAATAAACTGACTTTAGCATAAATTCAGATATTTCAAGTTTTAAAACAAAAAATTAACAGCTCACAGGTAATGAGGGAAAATCAATGCTACTCACAGCATCAGTTTGTGAAGATTCATTCTCTGGTTTAGTTTTGATGTCAACAATTCCGTCTGCGTGACGAAATGTACAATCAGCAAGTGCATCATACACTGTGAGCTTCTGAGCTTTCAAGCCGTACTTCTGCAACCACTTCTCAGAAGTCAAATATTTGTCAAGTTTATGCTCTTCTAATGGGTGATCACCTTTGGTTCCTAACAAAGAAAATTCAAGAAAAATCTCTCATGTGGTAGGGTACATTTGAGATATGCTATTTTCAACAGGCTATGACACTGCAGTCAAAATTGTCAAACTTATGGCTTAACTCTGTCTCCTAAATTCTTTGTTAGGCACCTGAACAGTTTCAATTTTGTACATGACCATCAACACATAGTTTTGAAATCAACAAAAATGATTATGCCACTGATTCAATTGTCTAAATATGGACTTAGCAGACTAGGTAATCATTTCTGATTTTGACAGCAAAACTTATCTGAAGAACTTTGAAAAATAATCTAAATCAATTCTGAGTAAAATACAGATTTAAATAATAATAAAAGCCCAGAGATTCCTCACACTTAAAATACAGAATTACAGACTGCATAAGAAGATATGAATATCCCTAAGAATGCCTACCATATTATTAGCTGTAATAATCAGTTTCCATATTTTTCCCCCAAAACTGACTGTGCACTAGAATTTTCTGTGTCACCGATTTGCCCAAGGATGGTTGTTAAGATTAATGGAGGAGAAAAACAGAGAGAATAGTTAACTAGAAGAATTTGGATGTTTGTCAAAAGATGAAGGAAAATACGTTTTGTCACATAGACAATTTTTCATACTTGTCTGCTCAGAAGTTTTCACATCTTCAAGATTTGGAGCAGATATTTTGACTTTGTCAGTCACCTATAGCAGAACTGTGCCCCTTTGCCATTCATATCATCAATTTAGATTGTCAAGTTTAGAACTGATATGATCAGCAGAGACCTGTTAAGGTTTGGCAGCTAAATTCCCTGAAGATTACACGTTGCTCTGAACTTGTTCTATTTGCACTAACTGCTCTGAAATTAGTGGATATTTCTGACTCATCTTCACTACCTACTTTGTTGTATATAATATTTGCTTTTTGTCTTTCTTATCAAGCAATTCTTCACAATAAATCCCTTTATAACTGGCACAAAACTATCAGAAGACAGAGAACATAGAATATAAATAGCTATAGAATCAACACATAGAAGGAATATTCATATGAAGGTTGACTTAATTCTTGAATGACAAGAACACCATAAAAGATTCAGTATAAGATGTCAAAATTCAAGGAGAATCATTCAAGAAGATGAAATAATGGAAGATTCAATTGAAAATACAGTTAAGAACATAGGTTAACATTGCCATTTTCCTTTTTCAGCAAAGGTCATTTAAAGTAAAAGGCAAATTACAGGGTCTCTGGATGTTATCTTGTGTTTTTCTATAATACTGCCTTTTCATACGCTGAGTATTCTAAGCAACATATCACCTGTGTGTCACCTTAATATTTTCTCTAGTTTATATTATAGTTTACTCTATTATTTGTTACTAATATTGAATTAAATTGGATATTTTTTGTTTGACCTGTCACGACTGTTCTCATGCTTACATTTTTCATGTTGTATATGTAGAAATTTTCTGAGGATCACCCTAAGTTTGGGAATTGCACATCTGTGTACACAGGTAATAAGATCATAGAATCATGGAATCATAGAAAGGCTTAGGTTGGAGAGGAGTTTAAAGATCACCTAGCCTACCATGGGCAGGGCTGCCACCTACCAGCTCAGGCTGCCCAGGGCCCCATCTTGAATGCATCCAGAGATGGGACATCCACAGTGTTTCTGGGTAACATGTGCCAGCACCTCACCACCTTCTGAATAAAAAATTTTCTCCTAACATCTAACCTAAATCTTCCCTCTTTTAGTTTAAAGCCATTCCCCCCTGTCCTGTCATGGTCCCTGAATATAAGCTCCCTCCAAACACTGTAAGGCTGCAGTGAATTTCCCCAGAGCCTTCTCTTCTCCAAGCTAAACAGGCCCAACTCCCTCAACCTGTCTTCACGGGAGAGGCACTCCAGACCTCTGGTCATCTCTGTGGCCCTCCTCTGGAGCTAATCCAGCAGCTCCACATCCATTCTGTATTGAGGGCCCCAGATTTGGACACAGTACACCGGAGTACAAGGGCAGAGTAGAGGGGGAAGATCACCTCCCTCTTACTGCTGTTTTGATGCAGCCCAGGATACTGTTGGACTTCTGGTCTGCTGACTCATGTGCAGCTTCTCATCTACAAGGATCCTGAAGTCCTTCTCAATAGGGCTGCTCTCAACAAGTACTTCCCCTCATCAGTAATCATATCTGGGATTGCCTTGACCCAAGTGCAACATCTTGAATTTAGCCTTATTAAACCTCATAAAATTCTTGTGTGCCCACTATTCGAGCATATCCACATCCCTCTGGATGGCAACCTTCCTTCTATTGTACTAACTTTACCACTCATCTTAGTTCCATCAGCAAACTTGCTGAAGGTGAACTCAATCACATTGTTTATGTTGATAGAAAAAGATGTTGAAGAACACCAGTCCCAAGACTGGCCTTCACCTAGACATAGAGCTGTTGACCACCACCCTCTGGCTATGACCATTCAACCAATTCCTTGTCTGTCTATTAGTCCAGTCTTCAAAACAGTGTCTTTCCAGTGTAGAGAAAGGCCTTATACAAATCCAGGTTGATTATATTAGCTGCCCTTCTTTTGTCCACTGACACTGTCATTCCATTATAGAAGACCACCAGATTGGTCAGGTGTGATCTGCACTTGGTGAAACCATGCTGGCTGTCTCAGATCACCTATTCTTCTTTCATGTGCTTTAACATCTCTTCCAGGAGGATCCACTGCATGATCTTCCTGGCACAGAGGTGAGGCTCACCAGCCTGTAGTTCTCAGGGTTTTCCTTTCTCCCTTTCTTGAACACATGAGTGGTATTTTCCTTTTTCCAGTCACTGGGGACTTCACCTGACAGTCACAACTTTTCAAACGTGATGGAGAAGAGCTTAGCAATCACCTCAGCCAGCTCCTTCAGAACTCTGGGACAAGTCATCTAGCCCCATTGACTTGTACATATTCAGCCTCATGAGGCAATTTTGGACTTCCTCCACTCATAGACTTGGAGGGATTTTGCTCCCCTATCCCTCACTAAGAGGTTCACAGACACAAGAAGTGTGAGAAGCCTGACTGGCCATGAAGACAGAGAACTCATCAAGTAACTCAGCCTTCTCCACATCTGAGAAGGCCAGCTCCCCCTTTTTCATTTATCAGAGGGGGAAGACGATAAAGAGATCTGCATCACTAGCTTGATAAAATATGCTTAAACCAAATAATTCATGAGTGGGTCTTATAGTAGGGTGAATTTATTTTCTCACACATTAATTTCAGTGATCTAAGCAGTATCAACATTTACTTTATTTAGATGCAGCTAGTGACAATCATATAGAGATCCTGAGCCTGTAGACAAATATACACAAAGAGAAATTAATTTAACCAAAAAAAATACAGAGATCAGACAGCACCAGTGCAGGTGCAAGGGCAGAGCCTGTTCATGTGGAAACATTCGCTTTCTCATTGCTTGTCATTCTTAACACAGCAAGCCCAGCAAGTGTCACAAATGCATTCGCACCATTTTAAAAAGAACACAATCATTTTCCTTCTCTCACGTGCTTCACATAAGAAGTCATATCTCAGTTCAAGCAACTAGTGCATTAGCAGGATATTCAGCAGAAAAGTTGTCTCTTCTTCTCTTTTTCCTCTCCTGCAGAGCACTGCAATCTATAATAAACTGCCCTGCAGCTGAACATTTAAAAAAGGGATCAAGATGACAAAAACAGGAAGAAATGCAGACAAGCAGAGATTGCAGTTATTTAGATCAATGGACAATAGTCATATTGAACAATGCTGAAGAACTGCCAAAATAAATCACACTTATTTCATTTCTTCTGATTCAGTTTATGAAGTGATTATGTATGAAGGCATGTACTGTAAGAACATTAAAGGTGTATAGTCAAACACACAAAAGTAAACACTGAAATTAGGGCTGCCTTTACAGCTTTATTGTGGTCCTTTTGTTCATACACATTATGGCAGAACAGTTTAACTTCATAAAGAAAGCCTTGCTAATGCAGAAGATGCTATTATCAGTACAAAGAAGTGTATTATGCATTCACAGAAGAATTTATGCAGAGTAAGTCCTGTAAAGTTATGTTGCTGTCAGATGTTCAAATCCAGTTCAGGCAAAGAAAGCTCCCAGCTTCTAATCTTCACCATCACAACCTCAGCACATCAAAAACTCAGGAGACCAATCATCCAGTTGAGCAAATTGTTCCTCAGCAGGTAGTCCAGAGAAGGGTGCCTGACCCCAGCCTCCACCCAGTCCAAGTAAAAGCAATTACACTGCACAAACAGTATTGGAGCTACACAAAATCACTGATGAGATGTGATAATTCAGCCTGAACCTTACATCAGCTTACTTAAAAATACCACCAAGTAACATAATGTAAATATTCTAAAGCCAGAGGCTAATGCAGAAGATGATAATCGCTGATAGCCACAACTCCAGTCCTGACAAACCAGTCACTCAGTTACAATTCAACACTGAAGCTTGCTAGACTTTTTGGATTCCCAGCCTTTCAGTATTATAAACTTGCCAGTGAAACACTGAATCATAGAATTACCAAGGTTGGAAAAGACCTCCAAAATAATCTAGTCCAACTGTCCACCTATCATCAATATTTCACCACTAAACCATGTCATCTAAATGTTTCTTGAATAATTCCAGGGATGATGACTCAACCACCTCCTTGAGCAGTCTGTTCTAGGGCCTGACTACTTCAGAGAAGAAATGTTTCTTAACATCCAATCTGAACATCCCCTAGCACAACTTGAGGCTATTTCCGCTAGACTTATTGCAGTGTTATCATTCTGCTCCAGAGCATGCTCAGAGCACCTCCATCTATCAGGGCTGAGTAGTTTCTCCCTTCCAGGGATCTGGAAACTAGCCATGCTTGGTCCCCACTAAGTTTCAGTCCAAATGGAACATATCCCAGGCCAAACATAATGGTGAAAAGTATTAGTTTAACAAACAGATGAGAATTTTCTTCCATGTTGCTCAGTGCAATGGTTATCAGAGCACTCATCCAGAACCAGCTTTAGTCCTCTGACTTTCATTAAAAGAAGTCAAAATTATACTCCTTTCAGCAATACAGACCAGCTGTCAAGCTGGAGGCTATCCACGGAAGATCATGATGGGGTTCTTCCCCCAGCACAGTTAAGAACAAAAATCAAAGACCAGCTCAGGCAGAGAGAGAAAGCACACATACAAAAAAAAAAGGAGCTTCAGTATCTTGAAATCTAGATAATTTCTGAAGTTAGTCATTAATGAATTTAAAATGACATGTTTTAGCCTTACCTGTTAAAATTGAGCAATTTTTAAGCAGTAGTAAACAGGGGTTAACAATGCAGGATTTTAAGCAACTCTATCTATGGTTGCTAAGTATAAGCACAACCTACCTATAGTTATTTCAGAGAAAATTGTCCTCAAATCAACATGTAATCAAAACTATTCATAAATAAAATAAACTGATCATGAATACAATGGTAGCTGTTAAAAGAAACGTAGATGATACTACCTGCAGAATCAGGCTGATGAGTTTCTGATAAAATTTTCTGAACTTGTCTCAGCGTACTCCTAGCTTCCTCCAATTCTTTCCAGATCAAAAAGACATCTTCACGAACACCAGCTACTACAAAAGGAATAACAGATAGAACTTGACATTCTGTACCAATTTCTGCTTTTTATAAGTCCTTTATTTTCATGAAGTCATCCAGGTATTATTTCATCACCTTGTTCACAGGGTTCCACTGAAGCGACAAGTGCTGCTCTTAGATGGAATTCAAAAATGGGCTCAAAATCTTAACATGAGAGGTGTTTAGGCTGCTACAATGAACCTACAGAGCTGGTCTCAGACTGTTCCCACAATGAGAGGAAATTCTTTTTAATGCTCTCAAATAATAAGAAGAAAATTCCACAAAGAAATTTACATGTTTATCTCTGGACTTCATTGCAAAACCAAGCTCCAAATATTAGATCTAACTCTGAAAATTTAAACAGAAGACATTTGCAACACCTTCAATTTCCTGCAGTATATAAAAACCTTTAAAATTTAACCTCTTTTTTCCATAAGAGTATGTAATATAATTTCAGTAAGATACTTTGATTTTCATCTTAACAAATCTCAACAGATAGGCATAATTAAATGCTAAAAAACAAACAAACAAACAAACAAACAACAAAGCAGGAGTGGACACAAGATTTTCTGAATCCCAGTAGATTTGCTTCCCTTGATTAAAAGACTAAAACATGAATTTATTTAGTAGAGTACAATTATTAAAACTGAGTCACCATGTACACCCAAGTAACATATACTAAAAATGTGTTGAGTCTAAGTTGAAATTGCAATCTAAGACTATATAGAAAAAACTGTGTAAACAGTAAAAAATATATAAAAGGAACTGAATGATGAGCAATCCTAACCACAAATGCAGACTAAAAGCTATTGCAAAGCATAGCCTACTACTGAATTGCACATGAAGATGCTGAACAAGGCAAACTTTATCTTAGCATCTAGTGGTTCAGTTAATAGTCACTGGTAGTTCCCTCTATAGAAGATAAGACATGCAAACCCATGTGTTAAAGTATGCTGCCAGTAAACAAACAAACCTGATCATTTTGTTCTTTGATAAACTTCCCTGAAATAATAATTAGAATGTTCTACTAAATAAGAACTCAATTTTAATTGAGAAATGCTTTTAATTTCCAAGAAATATTTTGAAATGTGTTGTTGTACACTGCCATCTCCTGGGACTTTCCTGTACTTCAAAAAAACCTGTTTCTGTTACAGCAAGGATCAGCATTTCCTACATCACAAAAGCCACGAGTAAAGCAGATAATTCCACAACATAAAAGATAGAAAAAAAAATCAAAGTCTGCTATCATTAATTTACAAATTCAATCAAAGTATTTAATTTTATGAAGATTTTTAATGTTATGTTTGAAAATACTGAAATCAGGAAGAAACTTTCAACTACCTTTAAAATAGTATTGATGATTTTATTGTGTTTCTTCATTTCCTCCTAAGCTCATGCTATGGACTACTCGAATTTACAGGATTATTGGAACTGTCTCTGATAAGATACGTGTATTTAATTTGTATCACATAAGAAAGTATCTTATTCTTTATTAATGCTATGGCCAGCAAAGTAAAACTGCATGCACTTTCAAATACATTTAATGGAGCATATTGTACAGGACAAATGCAGGCATTACCAACTGCATATTGCAAACAGCAGGTTGCCTAGAAAACCTTTTATCTGGCAACAACTTTTTGTGGGCTCAGCTAGAAGAGCAGGCTGTAAGCAGTGGCAAGCAAAGCTACTTTCTCTACAAGGGAGGCTCACCTCCACTTCCATCTCTACCTGCACCTTTTCCTCCACATCTGAGGAGAAGCAAGAGAAAAAAGCCATGCCTTTTCAAACTGCCCCAAACCCAACACACAAACACACAGGTCACAGCTCACATCCTCCAGCTGTGCCTTTCACCCCACAGCCTGTCCCTGAAAGAAGAAAGCACAAACCTGTCTTTGACTTATGTTTCCTGCACTCACACCTCATTGCTGTGCTATTTTGGAGGCTGACTGACCAACTGAAAAGCAGTCAGAAGCCACTGCTGTAGAGGGGCAGTCCCCAGACATTCCAGGCCTCTTGGCACACCTTTCAGGCCTACGTTGCATAAAAGACCTCTTAAATCACCATGTCATCCCCAGAGAGGAAGGGCCCACCACACGGTTGTTTAACAGCCACCAGGTTCCAATTCAAAAGCCACAAAGCAGTGATGGTGATAGGGTGGCCAGAGGACACGTATGAGGGAAGCAGCCTTTACATTCCTCTGCCTTCCCCAGCCTGCACAAAGCACCTGACGGCTCGGCTGTCTCCCGCCATCACTGCTGAGGTGAGGCGTGGCCTGCTGTGCTGAAAGAAGCCCTGCCCCAGAGAATGGAGGCCATGGAAGCAAGGAAAAAGATGGGGACAGGAGGCAGGAGAGCCTGAGATAAGGGGCAGGACCGCTGTGCTGACTTGTGTTCGCTGAAGCAAAATGGTGCATCCAAGTGAAAAGGCATGGACACTTACACATGTGCACAGAAACTCAGAACCATCCTAATTTCCATTTCCCAGTTATTTAATACCATCAGATGATATTAAAGCAAGAAGCTTTTCCACACCTACCTCCCAGCAGACAAACTTTTCCAGTTTGATGAGTCACTTTAACCCATTTCATTTCATATTCAAGGTACAAAACATACTTAGAAAAAAAAGCCCATGCAAAAAGAAGCCTGTGAAACTGACAGGGTCTTTGAAATGTCAAGGAAATACCAGCACAGATGCAAATCATGAAAAACAGAAGTATTTCTTATTTCTCTGATGATCTGACTGAGGCTGTGGAAGCAAAATCTGGATGTAATGGAGTTAGATATGTTGTAAACTTTGCCTGCCTGCAAGGCAAGAGCAACTTTTTCACTGCTGGTCCCTTCCTCAGCCTCTACGTGGCAGCAGAAGACAGCAGTGTTCTGCCAAGAATCGGTTGTCAAAAAGCACCTTTGGAAGGGGAAGCCTGTAGGTCCAGAGCAGCATAGGAGGGCAGCTGTCTGAGCACCCACAGAGTCAGGCAGCAGGCATCCTGTCCCCATCTTGCCCTTCTTCCCCTGGGCAAATGGACAAAGCAAATGAACTTTGTATCCTGTGTGGTATTGCAGCTATCTGCATCACTCTTTACACATTAGCAAAGAGAGTTGCCAGGCCAAGGTTAGGTTACTAAGACTGGACAAAGCACAAGTGAGAAAAATGCAGAGGCAATGATCTTTGCTTCGGCTCAGTGGTAAAGCTTGCTACACAGTCACTATCCTGGCTTTCTGGAACCTCAAAACTGATCAAACACATCAGTCTCCACAGACTTGAATGGTACACCATTCCAAAAGTCTGGCCATGTTAAAATACACCTCTTTTCGGATATGTCTCATAACTCAAATCCTGACTTCGATCCACTGACATTTTCTTTACACATACAGTTCATCTACTCCACCACACAGAGAAATACTGCCCAGAGATGTACTATTGTTTGCACTTCAGAAGCCATTATAAATTTCAGGATCTAGCTCAAAATGCCACTGCTTTTCAAGCCCTCTGTAGCACCTATCTCCTCCCAGTCCAAGCCCATAACACAACTGTGGCCCTTCTCAAGGATAACCTTCTTCACCACAGCTTCCACCACCATCTCTCTTGTACTCTAGGACTTCAAGCTCCGGCTTAAATTCCATCTCCCTTCCACTTACAGTTCTAGCTACACAACATTGCTTAATTCTGCAGCTTTTAGCAGATGAAGAAGCTACACAAAGAATGTAGGCAGAAGTGATAACAGGAAAATCAGTGCTGAATAAGGAGATATCACCACATTGGTCCAAATAAGATTTTATGTAAGAGTATTTCTTCCACATGAAGTAGGACTGAGTCTGCCACTACAAGCACCGTAATTATTTACTGGCTTAGACCTGATTTGATTTCAAGCACTCATTCAGTGAGTTTAAAAAACATACATTCTATTTGGCAGTTTCTTATGCTTCCTTTCTAAATGACTGATCAAGATGCAAAGCAGAAGAGAAGTCAGCCCTTATCTAAAATTTTAAATAGTTCACTTCCGACTTGTTTTGCTTAGGTAGATGAAAAAGAGTGAGCATGAAGGTTACCTGTGTTTGCAAAGCAGTGTTATTCAGTGGTTACCCAGAAAACTATCAGATTTCCTTAAAATGTTTTTTTTTTTTTCCATTCCATAAAATGTAATGATGAGTTTCAATTTCCAGCTGTTGCATTTGTGGTGCAAAAAGAAACAGAATCAGAATATTCCTGTGCCACCCTCTATTTTCCAAGAAACATCACATTTGGAAGATTAGATCTCTGGTTCATTTTCTATTCATTTCCTTGTATAGTTTATGCCACACACCCAAGAACCAGTTTCAGAACACATCAGTGAGTAATCAACAATTTTTTCATTATCGTCTTCTACACCCTTGAAGGAGTCTGTGAAATGTGAGACATAGGCACGGGCCAGAATAATGTTTACTAGACATTTTCTTTTCTGAAAAGATTTTGGATTCTGCATATGACTGAAAGGCTCTGATTGGCTGCCAGTGATGTCACAAGTGTGGTTATAATACCCAGTAAATGTAGAAAGCTAATTGTGTTCCTTTTCAATGCGTAAATTCTACTCCATAATAGCAATAAGACAAAACAGACAATGCACTTCAAGGAGATTACTGCCCTTTTGAGCGATTAAAGCTATTCAGCTTTCAACTTTAGAAACAGTGATGAGGAAGTAATTCCAGTCATATAGGAGCTCTAGGCCCATCTATTGAAACAGGCTGGTGCCTGGGGGAAGAGGAAGCCAGCTTTCCCCTCTCACCCAAATGGGGTCTGGCAAAGAAGCACTTGGAGCAGACTGAAGGAGATTATTACAGCACTCTGAATTAGTATGAAGTGAGAAGAAGGACTCTAAAGTACACTCTGCTTTTGGCTCCTAAACTTTTTGCTCTCTTATTTTTGCCCCCCAACTCCCCCATTATGTTTCTTTCATACTGAATAACCACAGTCATGCTGAAGGACAGGTTAGTACACAAGGAACAAGACCACAACCCAGAAAATATGGGACAGTTAGTCCAAGTCTTAAAAATGGTGAGTCACTAAGTTCACTTTACACCACAGGTTCCCAAACAGTAAAAAGAGGCTAACAGTAATGCAACACTAATGCCCCTCAGTTTAATGGGGATGTGAGCTAGGAGAGAAAAGGTCTCACGCCTGCTGATATTTAAAAAAAAAAAAAACATTTTTCAACTGGAAAAGCCTGCTGATAAAGATATCAGACTTGACATACACGGACTCGCTTCACACCACAATCTGGTCCAGTCCCACTGAACAGTAAGGTTGACTTTTCCTGGTGGAAGTTGCACTGTGACTAAGAACCACGCTGAGAGCTTTCAGGCCAGCTCTACTCACAGTAAAATGAAAATTCTGCTTCTCCTCTGCTTCTTTCTGTTTCTTCCTCTTACATTTTTTTCACCTTTTTCCTCTCTCTTTGCGCCTTCTCTCTAGTTTTTACTGTGCTCTCCGCCTGTCTTCGTGATAAATTCAAAGCTTGAGAGGAGGAAGTCAACCATATGTGGGTTTAATTCCTTGATATTAGCAATGAACTAGGTCTTACTGATGTGGCTGTTGTATCAGATGCCATTCTTATCTCTTTAATCTCCCTTTCTGCCATAACTTTCTACATTACCACCAGCATATTAGCACTGCTGTGTTTATCTTTACCCCTGAAACAAATGTTCTTGCTTCTAATTCTTTTTTCACCTCTCTTACATTCTCACATGTATATCCTCTATTCTCCTCACTTCTCTCTTTTCCTTTCCCTCTCCTTCCTGCTGACAGCATTTCCACTTTACAAATGGAAATGTTGAAATTTATTCCCAGCCGGACCATGCCTATGGAAGATATATTTTAACACTAAGCAAATTCCTACATTACATTGCTACCTTGAAATGTCACTTAAAAACACAATTATCTACCTAGTGGCATTCTCCCTTTCACTTTTCTGGAATTCTGGGCAATTAGACCTTTTCCATCTTCTTCATATTTTAGCGCAGGTCCAGTAGCATCTCTGTAGTAATTCTTCTCAACAAAAGCATGGAATCTGTAATAAAAAATGTGTTTTCACCAGTCTGTAAACTGTGTAAATACTTTCCTAATTTAAATGTGAATGTCACATATGCAAGATCATAGCAACATACAACTTTGGAATTATTTCCTTATCTGTTCAAGATAACCAAATGTTCAATTAAAACAGTAGTATGAATGTTATCAAACTTTTATATACATGTATGTACTTTCTAATGTTTCTTCATGAAGAACATACTTTCATTTTGGTATCACTTACTCTGAGGCACATTCCTTTTCAATCATCTGGAAATTTGTTTTTAATTAATGCTCCTAACAGCTGAGCAAGCAAGTCACTCGAGATATCTGGGAGGATACTAACACCTTTAAATTAGATTATCCTTCCAGTTCAAAGCCCAACAGGAACATTTACTTCACTATCAACATACAATCAGGAAGTCAAGCAGACTTCATTTACCCTCATTCTCATAACAGAAAAGCTCACAGAGCAGGAAAAAGAAGCCTTTCTAAAGCAGAACTACACCAGAATCAGGCTTAAATCAAGAAAAACCCATCAATTCCCATGAGGAAGCTGACAACCTTTTACACAGTTATTGGCAAGTGTCCACCAGCAAGACACTTGTGGCCTCTGAACCAAAGCTATACTATTATTAGTGCAAAAAATAGTAAAGATCATGGGAATCATATTAGGAAAACAATTCCTCAGAGCACCTTGTCACAAATCTTCTTGCTTCTTTCTCTACCACGCAAGAAACATTCACTTTCCTCTTATAAAGGAGAGAAAAACACTACCCAAAGAAAATGAAGTATGGTGACCAACAATGTATGTGGTATTGTAGAGGTACCACAGTTCATTTAGACACATATCAGAATAAACATAATAATTTCCCACAGTCTTGGCTTTTGGCAGACACTCCACCTCTTAAAAGCTACTTCCAAACACAGACGGCTACAAAGGAGCTAAGCAGCTGCCATCTTACCAATCAGTCTGCTGTCATTTGGGAGATTTCTACTGTTGGAGACCTTCCCACTCTTCACAAACAACAGTGAAACAGAAAGCTACAGCAGTCATTTCACAGCTCTGTAACTGTATAGTGACTTCTGTTAAGCAGAAAAACACCTTATCAGCTCCTACTGGCCTCTTGCTGGTCAGCCAGAGTTAGGTAGTGTGGCTTTTTGTTCTCTCATTTGTTTTCCTTATTTTGATATCAGAATCAAGATTGAAGTTGTATTATTCCTTCCTAATGAAGGATGACTCTCGCTGCACAGCTGGTTCCCAGGATAAAGTAGCCAACAACCATATGGAATATATCAGTTTCCACCAACCACACTGAAAAGCAGGGTGCAGAACTGCAGTTTCACACAACAAGGCCTAATGGATAACACTACTTCAATTTCCTGTTGATCCAGGCACTGCCTATTTAGGACAGGCATTACCTTTCAAGTACATGTTTGTATGACACTTGATCCAAAAAAAACTCCACATCCTTTGCTGGTGGCTGTGGATATTCCCAAAGTACACAGCAGTATGATGAAAACTTGATATTGCCACTCTTACTCCTAAACAATTTTCAGACTTTCAAAGAGGAGCAGACGACAGACGATTTAGGATATAACTAAGGAATGGCCCTTCTTCAAGACAGTGAACACATATGTGGAGAGAGAAAGTCTGTTTGAGTAGACCCTGTATTTCAGTTATAGCTCTTAGATTATTTCCTTTGTTTATCCAGACCAATTACTGATCTGGTTTGTCTCATTTTCCTCATGCAAAAAAAAGGGATAACATTCAGGTATCTGCAGATAGCATTCGTAGCAGCAAAAAACAAGTGCTGAAATCTTATACTGAAATCCTTCTTCGTCATACCTTCCAGAGGCCAAGTGGCTCAGCTCTTTCAGAAAAATAACAGTTTCATCTTCCCTGGCATTAAAAGATACAGCATTGACTGGACAGGGGCCGTCAGAAACCTTCTCAAGAAGTAGCTGCTTTGCATCTGCTGGAATGTCACCCACCACAAAGTAATAAACAGCTTCAATCTGTCATAAAACAAACAAACAAACAAACAAAAATAAGGAATTGGGAAGACTGTTTTACATAGATAGTTGATATTCAAAGCCCTGTGCTGTGCTGAGCACCAGAATGAAAATTTGGTAGAATCAATACATTGCTTGGGTTATCAAAGTTGCAGATTTTCAGTTCTCCTTCTCATTTATGCTAGCAGTTCAGATAAAGTCCACAAAAAATTCTTAAAGTGAGAAGAGAACTTGGCCCAGAGCTCACAAGCCTGATTCTGCTCAGAACAAGCCCCTTCCCACAGAAGTTAACTGAAACCAAAGAGAGGTGCAAAGGACAACTGTGGTAATAGCCAGAAAAGGTTCTGTGCTGCATTCCACTTGGGGGGAAGAGAGAGCACTAACCTGATGCCTTTTCGGGGCTGAAAAGCAATATGAGCATTAATACCAGACATACTTTCATAGACAACATGTATTTTGAGGGTTAGGAAAGATGCGTCATTCTTTGAATGCTACCACAGGTATTTGCAGATAGTTCATATTTTTTATACTTCTGAGGCAGAGGGAACTTGGTAGGTTTGTTATGAATACATACACTTATGTTATGAAAACATCATTGCAAGAAAACAGAGAAGTTGAAGAAATGTCCTTTGCTTTTTGCTTGCGTATTACATTATGATGAATTTGGTAATGCCTGCACATGACCATGCAAAATGAATAATTAGTAAATATGCTCGTTGGTTTTTCACTGTGGAAGTCAGGGCCTATACTTAAGGACCACGCTTGCTTGGGAGCAAGCAGGTCTGTTGTCAGACAGGTATCCTGACATCACTGTTAGACAAATGCTAAGGTTAAAGAAAAGAATAGACATCTTTAATTAAAGTGTAAAGTTAACACAACACCTATCAGCTTTATAAACAGGTGCACAGAAGCAAAATAAACCAAGACTTGCACACATCTGTGCTTTGGTTCAGTTCTGAAATGTTTCCTCTGTGTTTCATCAAGCTAAATAGTTGTCAGAGCATGCATGCAGCTCTTCCAGCTGAGACCCAGGCCTTGGACAACACCCTTGTTCTGGAAATTCCTTTTGCTGAAGAGGCTTCTGATCTGAAGAAACATATGCAGATTGCACAACCACTTTTCTTTGAATTCGTTCAGATTCACATCTTCTCCCCCTCCTTCCTAAGGCTGCCAATAATTCATAAACTCGGTACTTAATAAGGGTATTAATTTTCATATTTCCGTCGAGTGCCTGCCTCTGCAGCTTCTAAAATGCTGAACTTTCTTGGGAATAGCTGATGCAGAACCAGCTCCTCAGGAAAGTAAACAAAATTGCTAACCACAGACAATTCACTCCACTTAACCATAAACCTAGCAGTACCATGCCATGAAGGAAATGTTCCTTACAGAACACTGGGGAAAAGTTCAAACCTTTCCATTTATTCCTCCATATTTTGAAATCAATAATTCATGCAGCAATCCACACAAGCAAACAAACTCCATACAGGAACAGGAAGGAGAACACAACAGAGTGCTCCTCAAAACCTTTACCTGGGAAGGAAGGTATAATAGGAGGGATGACCCACACTTTGCAGAATGCACCTGTGTAGAACTGCAAGTTAGAGACCATGGATGCATCTGCAGGAAGTATCCTGGGCTCCATCAGAAGAGGGGTGGCCAGCAGGGACAAGGAGGTGACTGTCCCCCTCCACTCTGCTCTTGTGAGGCCCCATCTGGGGTACTGTGTCCAGGTCTGGAGCCCCCAGTACAAGAAAGACAGGGAGCTGTTGGAGTGGGTCCAGAAGAGGGCCACAAAGATGATCAGGGGGCTGGAGAACCTCCCCTACAAAGACAGGCTGAGGGAGCTGGGCTTGTTCAGCCTGGAGAAAAAAAAGCTGTGGGATGACCGCATTGCAATTTTTCAGTACCTAAAGGGAGCCTACAAACAGGAGGGGAATCAACTCTTTGGAAGGGTAGATAACAGCAGGATGAGGGGAAATGATTTTAAGTTGAGGGAGGGAAGATTTGTGTTGGATGTCAGGGGGAAGTTCTTTACTATGAGAGTGGTGAGGTGCTGGCACAGGCTGCCCAGAAAGGTTGTGGATGCCCCGTCCCTGGAGGTGTTCAAGGCCAGACTGGATGGGGCCCTGGGCAGCCTGGTCTAGGATTAAATGGGGAAGTTGGTGGCCCTGCCTGTGGCAGGGGGGTTGGAGATTCATGATCCTTGAGGCCCCTTCCAACCCTGGCCATTCTATGATTCTGTGATTCTGTAACTGCAGCCTTACAGCACAGTGATCTTGAGCCTGGCACTGACAGGTCATGAGAAAAGGAAATCTAGGGACTTGCCACACATGGAAGAAAATCTCAACCTAAAGGAATGACAGGAAGAGCCAAGACTAGGGAAAAAGGAGCTATTGTTTTGGAGCAATTTCTGTTGACGGAAGCAGTTCTGAGAAATGAGTCATTTATGACTGTTCAGTGAGTACACAGGTCTTGCCTAGGACTGGAAGGGGTCTCCTCCAGCCAGCAGTACGGCCTGCGCTCAAATCGAACTGTCAGTTATAAATGATAATGACTGTATTTAGGAGTAATTAAAGTCTATCTTACATGGATCACCTGCCAAAACAGGCTCCCCCAGATTACCCGTTAGCCCACCAATGTCTAGAAAAAACAATAGATGCCTCACTGTTGGAAGAATTTTAATTTCTGTTTATCTGCACACAGACTCAGGTCCAATAAGCCTTTTCTTCACCCAGACAGTACTGAAATCCAAATATCATCTTTTTGTTTCTTGCCAGAAAATTTGTAATACACTGCAAATTGAAAATGTTAGCGTAATTTATGAAGGGGACATTTTAAAAAGCAGTCATAATAGTATCACTGTTGCACAATTTGCTCCTCACCCAGTTCCTTTCTAATATCATTTTCAAAACATCAAGGTTCATCCAGCTGAAAATTCATCTGTTCAGGGAACAAGAAAGAAACTCAAGCCAAATTTACCTTCTCTTTCAAACAGTGTCTCACAGTGAGAGTTAAGATTGGATCTGTGCACATGCATGGACTCTAATGGCAGCAAAACCTAATGATTCTAACCCATGTGATTTTCCACTGAATATGGGTGCCAGGAACTGAATTTGTATTGGAAGCCAATTTCATAAAATCTTTAAGAGTACAATTTTTAACTGACTAGCACAAATGATAGCACGTATCTTTTATGTTTTGTCACTTCTGCTATAAACGAATAATGTAACACAATACTTTGAAAAATAGTCAGAATTTTTAGTAACAATATCTGCATATGCTTTGTCTTTTTGCCCTGAAAAAAAAATTATAACTGTAACCTAGGTGATGAAAAAAATATTTCAAGACTCTTGCTGTCAACAAATGCATAAAGAAATCTCTGTACTTTGTATTTTGGATTTTAAGCACAGGTTTTTTTTTTGTTTTGTTTTGTTTTTGGGGGGGGGGGTTCAAAAGCATTTTGGTTACATTACAAATAAAACTGCTTTCCTTGTCTTCAGTAATGTTGATACTAGGAATATTTTCATGAACTTGAAACCCTGAAAAACATATATGGCAAAGGAAGTGGAAGTCGGGGTATTTACTCTTTCCTTTAATGACTGTATACTCTTCTGTGTGCTGCAAAAAAAGAAAATACAAGATTTTGCCTTCAGAATACAATAAGTTTACATAAGCAAGCCATAAATAAATGTAGTATGCAGTTATTGTCAAGAAAAACCTTCAAAATCCTCCCAGTATATTTATCTTTCACATTTCACTGGGGCAAATCACAGTAGCCAGTTTGGCACTGAATACTCCTGGATTTACTTGAAACTTCTGAAAAGATGTATGAGCTTACCATCTCATCACTCATGGCTTCCACCAGGGCTCCAGCAGGGGTGGTACTGCTGGCAGCTGTTGTGTGGTCCAGCTTCCAGAGCCACTTAACAGCAGATTTTACAGTATATTCAGAAACAGGAGCAGATTTCTCTTGCCACTTCATAAGATCCTCAGCAGCCCTGCAAGTGACATTAACTATAAATCAAAAGTAGTGAGAAAAATACTGACAAAGCAAAATGGTGGAGTTCTTCTACTGTTAGTATTCTTATGGATGGTTAAGTAATAATAACAATAAACCACATATATTTAATCTAGACTTGCAATAAAAGTAGAGGTAAAATGAAACTCTTAGAAAAATAACTGTTTTTTAAGCCAGTTGTTGAAAGCACATCCAAGAGGGCTACAGTACTTCACAGTTCCTGACTCATATTTGTCCTTTTGCTTATTTATCACATATTTATTATAAAAGCATAACTTTTTACTTTTTTTTATTAATAGGTGTACAAAAAAAAATAATCTGGCTTCTCTTTCCAAGGCTTGCTGCATGGCCCTCACATCAGATCATTTTAGCCTACTTTTGCTTTTTTTAAAAAGAGCTGGTCTTTATTTGCCCGTCAAAGTAAGATTTGTGAAGCAATGCTTTTCAGTATTTAATTGGTCGAAGTCCTTTTGTCTTTGGCATTACAGAGGTGCAAAGCATATATGCATGTATGCCTGTGTATGTATATATAAAAAGATAAAAGACAGATCTAAAAAATAACAGGTTCCAGTAAAATAATGGGTTCTAGGATCTGTGACATTCTGCCAAGTACCATTCTGAATAATTCCTTGCAAACCTAAAAGAAGTAGTATACTTTCTCAGATTCTTTTAAAGCAGTAATTTGTGAGTTATAGTGTCCTTTGTCTCCCTCCTGTAACAGATAAATCAATGAACACATTTATTGTGCCTCAATTTTGACTTAGCTTAGCACATCATCTTTGAAGAAAATATTTTACATGCTTCTTGAAAGCTAGGAAAATCATCCCCTGTTTTTTAAATCGAGTGTATCGTAAGGCAGAGAAATAAGATAGGGAAACACAAACAAATCTGTATGGTAAAGTGTGCATAA
The DNA here is from genome assembly GCA_035772895.1 of Perdix hodgsoniae. Classification (NCBI taxonomy): domain Eukaryota; kingdom Metazoa; phylum Chordata; class Aves; order Galliformes; family Phasianidae; genus Perdix; species Perdix hodgsoniae. Next base: position 4,422,274 of record JAPSGF010000027.1, read on the forward strand.
AACAACATTCAGAATCACAGTGTGGTTGAAAGCAATCTTTATGGAACCTATTCCAAATTTGTATGGCCCAATTTGTGCATCATTTTTTCATACTCACCGAATTCCATTCATATATACAAACCCAAGCTTGTGACTTCAAACACTTATATAAAAATGAGAATTTGTGCAAAGATGCATAAATTTGAATAGCTGCTTCTATTTTTCTACTTGAAACTAGACCCAGATTCATTTACTCAGGCTAAGGAACAAGCTTTTGTCTTTTGTTATGGAAATCTAGTATTGTTTCCTAGTCCTACTACTTATTTCTGTGACCATGGAAATCTATAGAAATACAAATGACTATGCCTGTGTCTATGGTACGTGGGGGAGTGTATATTCAGCTGTAAGGCAGAAAACTGTACTGCCTGAAGACACAAAAATACCCAGGCAGTCAGATGGGACCTCACTGTTTCTTTAATACTTAGATGTGTTATTGAAGTGCATTACTGCGGTTGTAAAGCATCCCTTGTCTTTCTGGCTTTCTACATGTGCTACGTTTGTGGAAGGCTTGTATCACCATTTGGTTTCTGTTAGCCTTTATCCTCTCCTCGGGGTAACAGTGTTTTTTTGTTAAATGGAAGCAGCAAACTCAGCATTACCCTGGGTTAAACTCGGTGGAAAATCTATACATATTGCCATGACACAAATCACATTACCCAAACACGCATCTGTATGATATAAGACTCTTGTTCTCCAACAAAAGGCAGACATGGACTCCTTTCTGCTTACCGAATGAGGTTAAATTTGGCAATCTGTGTCACTTGTTCCACAAGAACCATAGAAAGTGCATCACGGCATAGATCAAATTCGGTTGGAGCTGCAGTGCCAAAATCCAAAACAATGACAATGTGCCGTTCTTGAATCACTCCAAATATCAGCCGGCTTTCACTGGTTAACCATTCCAATCGCTGCTGATACAGCTCAATAGCTCCCATTAGACATTCCACAAAATGAAGAATCGGTTCTTTTTTGGCTGTCAGCTTTATTTAAATAAGAGAGAGAGAGGAACTGAACATTAAAACAGCACAAATGAAGCCCCAAGCTTAGCACAGCTGCAGTAACTGGTTTGCAAGTGCCAGATATGCCGGCCAAGGTAGCAGTGAAAACAACCCATTTTTCTCCCGCTATTTCAGAAGCAAATACTTGACAAACGTATCTAAGCCATAACAGAAAAGACGCTGCATTTCGTCCTAATTGCCTTTCATAATCTTTTTATACAAGCATGGGACACTGCCAATGGGTTGTCTGCCTTGTCTGTCTCAAGACCGGAGCAATTAGAGTGAGCTGAACAGGGGAGAGGATGGAGAAAGGGTTGCAGAACAGATGGATGAACAAACAGGAACACAGACACTTTGTACCTTCTTAGACCAGAATTTTGACTGGCTCTTAAAACGTTGCACAGCCATACAAGGGAGTGAACAGTTTGGTGCTGGGGCACTTCAATCTCCACCTTGTCTTTAGCATTTGAAAGGAAATGTAAAAGGCTTCCTATTTGTGCTATTATTTCACTAACAATGCCCAACATTACAGCTTAACTATTTAAGGGAAGGGGCTTAGGCAAATGCAGCCGACAACTAAAACCTCTCATGTCATAATTGTAAAATAAGAAAAACGTAGATTCAGCACAAAAGAAAAAAAGAAAAAAGAAACCCTCTCTGTGCACGCATCTATGAATGTTCGCTGTGCAAAAAGATATGCTGGCTTAAAAACTCACTGCAGGTTCCAGTACAGATATATCCCCAATATCTCTGACCCATTTAAGCTACTTTACCTACCACCTTCTACCCTCAACTGCTTTTCCAGGACGAGTTCAAAACCTTGGAGCTACAAATGTTTGAAAACAAGAATATTTCTCAGTGATAAATCAGTCTGCAAACTCCTTCCTCTCCTATGTTTTTTTCACTGCTCTTTACTGTTAGCTAGGGCACTGTAAAATGCCTCCCAGACACATAGCAGGCTGTCTGGAGAGGAATGGAGGCCTAGGAAGGAGTGCTCAGAAAGTTCAGTTTCCTCCTGTCACTGCCAGACTCACACAAACAGCTCACTGCACTACACCAATCAAATTCCATCTTAAAATAAAGCACTTTTCTTTTCCCACTCTTTTGCTTCTACTTGGCCAGTCCAGATTCCCATTTCTCTGAGGGGCTGCAAAACTTCTGACTGTCCACTCTACATTTATTCATGGCAGTTCACATCCATTTATTCTAGGACTAACATGACTTTCAGCATAGAAAATAATAGCTCTTCTCTGTGCCTGCAAACTGCCTTTCTGAATCAAGGGCATTCAAGTATATAGTTTTTCAGTCTTCTTTGGTCTTACCTAAATATATCAACATCAACTAAGACCTCTTACAAGATTAGCACTCCATTGCTGATCACCCCACTTGCTCTTCCAGGTACCTACTCCAATTGGAATTACTTCTTACCCTGAGGTAACTGTACATAATATCACATACCATGTTCCAAATGAGGTCTCACCAGACGTTGTATAATGACACCACTACTTTAAGACTACCAGAAATGCCTTTTCCCCTGCTCCAAACATGCCCCATGACTAAAAGATATTATGTAGATATTTCATACAGAGTTAATTTAATAAAAAAACGAGGGAATAAGGATCCTTGAAATAATTCTTTTCCCATTTTTACACCTGGTGCCTCAAAAAAGATTCAAGCTACCAGAAAAAAAACAAAAAACAAAAAAAGACAAGCCATTTGTTTTTGTAAAATCCTTTATGAATTAACTCTCTCCCCTTCTAGCTTACATGAGTATCTCTTCAGTCCCATCCATCCTCTCAACAATGGGACAGCCAGCAGCTGTTACTAAGACATTCCTTAGAACGTGAGCCCGGGCAGAGATCCAGCAAGCTCTCTATAGACCAGGCTGAGCCCTTTGTGACCCACTGGCACTGAGGAAAGCAGCATTTTGCATTGGCAATGACAGCACATTATGTTGTTTAATTTCAGCATGCCCATTTGTTTTATTGACTACAAGTACTTTAAAAACAAAAAACTGAGCATCTTCTTTTTAAGTGTTCTTTCTTTCAAAACAGAGTAAATGTTGCTTAGAAACTGCAGCCTTCTTCTATAGAAAGATTTACTGCAGTGCTGCACCAAGACAGGAGTGTGAGACTCCACAAGGAAAAACACAAAAATATATCTAGCTTCTCTATTGCTATCACTAATATTTCAGAAAACAGAAAAATATATATATATATAGATCAAAAGATAAAGTTCTCACACAACAAATGTATGTATTTCGTGTCATAGGGAGACTTTATAGTCAAATCATTCTACTTACAGCGATAAGAAGTTCTAAATGCACAGGGAAGTTACCACGAGTCAGTTCCACTTACATTATACACGCTGCCATCGTGTGCTCTCTTGTATTGAGGAAACAAACCATCCGCATACCGAGAAGCCACAAGTTTCCCCAAAGTGGTCACATAATCTACAGTAAAGGTTACAAAAGAACAAGTTGTTAATCATCTGGATCACTTTCACAGTGTTCTGTTTTTTCGAAGAGCACGCAATGCAAAGTAGAGTAATTCTTGCTCTTGTTACTGTGTGCTTTGCTTAATATCTTCCTATAGAACTGTAGAATCAGAATTCAGGGAAACCTTCTCAGAGGAATGAGAAGGATTCTTTACATATATCAGGCTTTGAGTGAGAGGGAGCTTCTCCCATAGCAAAGTACATCTGTCCTTCAGGTATTCTCCAGATTGACGTGCATAGCATCCATTTATGAGGCACACGCATCCGTACTGATCTCTGGACATTAAGAAATTCATGGGAAATTCTAGTGACATTGAATTATGAGTTTTTTCTGACAGTGTTTATGTTGGAGTCCTGAGGATGCCAACACTCCTGGGTTACCCTGATCAGCCTCACCTGGGGCTTCCACCCACCCACAGGGTGCTCAGGCCTGGGCACCGTCTTTGTTTGGCAAGGTGTGCCTGCTTCAAGTCCTGGTGGTGCAGGACTCCTGGCTAGATCTCTCAGCCCTGTACTACAGCCTTGTCTCCAAGCTTGTCTCTGGCTCCATCTCCTGTTCCTGGCAGCACTTGGACTAGCATGACTTTTAGCACAGAAAATAATATGGTCCATATACCATTTTTCAGTGAAGACTGAGAAAAACAAAGAAGTTTGGTCTTATCTAAATACATCAACATCAACCAAAACCTCTTACAACATTAGCACTCCATTGCTGATCATCCTACTAGCTCTAGCTGGACCCTAGAGCTGGTCCATCACCTCACCTAGTCTGGGAGTGTCACTGGATGCTGTTAGCACACCCTGCTCTGCCTGCTCTGCTCACATGTTGCAGGGCTGCATCCTGGTCAACCCTGCCTGGGCTGTGGTTGCTTCCGCCTCCTGGCTCACTTTCTCCTCCTAAAGCTGCCCTGCACTTGCCTCTGCCTACCAGTTTAGTCACAAGTAGGGGGGGAAGCACACTGAACTATTTACAGGCAAAAAATAATCCACATGACTTTAATAAAAGAAAGGTTTAAGCAATTAAACTTCTGTATTATCCACTTACCTCACAACAGAACTTGCAAATATTTGTTCATCAAACAAAATACAAAAACAGGGACAGATAATGCTGGTCTCTTACACAACTAAATGAGTGCAGAAGTGGGTGCAACTAAGGAAAAGGCCGCTCTCTGCTCTCTTTCAGTAGCTAGAAATCTTCTGCAGTAGTTCCACTGATAGGAAAACATTGGAGGGGGGGAATATTTAACGTCACAAAGCAGCTACTCTGTACAGCATGCTGCCCTGCTAAGTTAGTACGTTCTGCTCCTAAAATTACACTGTAAAAACATTAACCCCGCTCAGCAGCTTCTTTTTCATCTACAGCACACAGGATTCCAGGATCTGTACTGTTGGTTTTTGAATGTCCCATGGCCACAAGCCAGCTGACATCTTAAATTATGCAACGTAGAACAATTGCAATACATTACAACTCCTACTTCTCAGGCGGTAAGCTCTTCAAAGAAAAGAATATTTTACCATGCCTTGCAAAGCACTATTATGGCAGTGATTAATAATTATTAGCAAACTCTTCCCCCTCCAGCTGTCAGATAACTGCAAAAGAACATTTTTCTATAGCCTGATTTTGCACAAAAAGCAGCCTGTATTCTAATCAAATTTAACTGCTTTCTTGAAGCTGGTTTCCTGGAAATAATATTCCCGAACAAGTTGGCTAGCCTGGATGATTAGTAGATTTCAGATTATGGCACTGCATATATTACATCTGCCATCTAAAAATGGGCAGTCTCATGGGGTATTATTTGCAGGCAAAAGGCTAACAGCCTCAGCACTGCACGTTAGTTCCCAGCTGTAGCTAAACTATGGAGGATTTGAACTGGAGCCTGAAGAAAGCAACTACACAATTCAGTAAAAAAAGCCTTTTTTTGGGTACTGAGTTTTCAGATCAAAAAGGAGACGGATTTCCACAGTTCTCCAAACTGGCAACACCAGAAACAAGGGATACAGCTTCCCTTTCTGCCATTGTTGTAAGATAAGAGATGATGTGAGCATCTCCCCAGTGGACACAAAGGTGCAAAATGAGCAATGCACTGAAGAAAACTTTATTCTAATTGATTGTTGATTTGTCTATTACCTTTCCTGTGCTGGAATCCAATTTGTGACAAAATCTGGGACAAGGTCAATTTGTTTCTCTTGAGCCCATGAAGCTGAAGCCATTCAGAAGACGAAATGAGGAGCTGTATATCCATGTCCCACTGACTGTCTGTCAGACTCCTTTCCTTCTCTTCTGACTTCTTTTTGTGGTCCTCATGGAAACTTAAATTCTCAAGGTCTTGTCTATACTTTGAATCAAAGGCATCTGCTGTAAAGAGAAATGGAGGGATAACAACACTTACACTTAAAAAAAAAAAAAAAGATTCACTCCAATTCTTTGCTTTCTTTACCATCTACCACAGTACTCTCTACGCATATAGCTCAGTTCTTGTTTTCTTTTGTTATACTGGGCAACAGTCTTAATCCAGAAGGCTGCTCTCAGTTCTACGCACATACTTACTGCTATCCCCCCTCCATATGTTTTCACCTTCAGTTTATTAAAGAAAACATCTCTTGTATGCTGAAATCCAAGCCCAAACAAAGCTAAGTCCAGTTTGCCAGTTGGCATTTCTTCCAGCTCCTAAGACACCTATCCTAAATCTTGAGAATGAGAGTTTGTAGGAGGCATCTAAAGAGTGTCAGAGAATCACAACTACACACTAGTATGTGTATGTTCAACATCTATCATAAGCAACAACACTGGTAGCAGCAGATCCTGATTTTATCGAGAAGCTGGAGAAACTCCCTGTTCTCGCATCATTTATCACAATTGCAAACAATGGCACTGGTAGCATCTGCTCCAGGCTGTGATGGATCATCTGTATGCACAGGATCCCTTGGACATAAAAGTCCATTTTCAGGGAGCATAAACAGGAAGGGGAATGGCTGTTTACGAGGGTGGATAGTGATAGGACAATGGGGAATGGTCTTAAACTGAGACAGTGGAAGTTTAGGTTAGATATCAGGAGGAAGTTTTTCACACAGAGGGTGGTGACACACTGGAACAGGTTGCCCAAGGAGGCTGTGGATGCCCCATCCCTGGAGGCATTCAAGGCCAGGCTGGATGTGGCTCTGGGCAGCCCGGTCTGCTGGTTGGCAGCCCTGCACATAGCAGGGGGGTTGAAACCAGATGATCATTGTGGTCCTTTTCAACCCAGGATATTCTGTGATTCTATGATATTAAATTCTGCAGAATAGTGAACGTATTGCAGCACTGATTTACATTTGGCTGCGATATCTCCACTTGAAAATGGGAGCAGAGGCAGATCAGAGCCTGGAGTGGCCAGGGCAGAAATGGAAGTGATGACAACAGTAACTTGCTTGTTCCTCAGCACAGAGGCTCTAGGAGGACTTTGGTATTTCCTGTTCATTCCCAAAATACTCTGCTCAATTAAATACCCTTGCTGTATCTAAATTTATTTTCTGTGGACATTCAATGTTTCTGGACATTTTCCCCCAGCAACAACACTATCTGGCATACCCAAGCCCTCCACTTCCCATTTACCACAAGGCAGAAGAAATGTAAATACACTGTGTGGAACAAACGGCTCCAAAACATAAAGAAGGTACTTCGATCCTTAATGACTAAAAATAACCCTCAGATTGGTACGGAGTACCATGGAGAACTCACTGCTGAGATCAAATACTATAACAACTGACCTGGTTACAAAGGTTCATTTGACAGATTTGTTCCTCAGTTAATCACACAGAGAGGAAATGAAAACGTATTCTCAGAAATCATTCTTCAGTGAGAGCCTTCTGCTTGGGGCATGCTTGCACCAGCTCCTTCCCAGTCAGCAGTGCTACCAGCAGGGTGCTGGGCTGGCGTGCCTGCAGAGGCTGCTGGCATCTTACCAGCCCTCCTCCTACACTCAGTACAGAAGCAGTAACGACAGATGTTAACTCTAAAGAGACACAGGTGAAGGTTTGCAGCTGCTCAGGCTTTGTTTATAGTCAAGCACTGCTTATAGTCATTTGAGCAGTTGTTCCCAGTTTCCTCCTCAGAAAAAAAGGCCAGCTCAGCACCCTATACATAGCATTGGTGAGACTGGCAGAGCTTCAGAATGCTAGCAACACAGCTAGCAACATGCACACCACAGTTTAGCAAAGAAAATTCTACATCACCCAGGAAAACACACAATGTGTGTAAAAGCAGTCCTGAAACACTCACAGTCACTCCAGGCAAGTGTCTTAAATGGGTTGCCAGTCATGGTGGATCTCTCAATTGATAGCTCCTCTTTGCTTTCTTCTTAGGAACCTGTGAAAATTTTATTAAAAATGATATAATAATCTGTAATAATGTCCTTAAGAGCTCAATATGATCTGGAACCAGCTGCACACAAGCCCAGGCAATAATAAACTGCAGATGATTAAAGATTTTCTCCACGGAAAACAGTACGAATTAAAAAGAAAACATACCTCTCATGTAACAAAGGCAGATTTGACATGGACACGCTCATGCTCTGAAATGGGAATGTGGGTATTGGTAATATGGTTTCTCTTCCTTCCCTCTAAGTTATCATTAAAAAAGAGCCAGTGCAGAAGTTTCCATGCAGATATGCTACAAAAAGGAGTGTGATGCTATGGCCTACCACCAGCCCATTGCATTATATTCTATTATTGCTTTGCATTATACCTTACTTTTTTTCTAAAATCCCATTGATGAGTAATCCTGGCAGTATCTGAGACGCAGTTTTGCGAAGAAATTCATAACTTTGCCTGTACGACCACAAGATGATTCACAAAGGAAAAGAATTACGCCTGTGTACCTGTACGTGTATGTGGTATAAGGCCTGACTGTGACTGAAAGACAACATATGAATAGAAAATAAAATGCCAAAGGAAGCAAGGTAGCATATATTTGCTGAGTGTGCCATTTTCAGATGTAGCATTTTGGTTCTTATTTTAATAAATAAGATGAAAGGATAAGGGACATTTACGAATCACCAATAGGCCAGCTGCTAGCTACTGTTATGCAGCAGTTTCCTATGGGAAAGGCCAAAATGGGATACAATAATAACAGGACTGCATAGCCTCCTCCCTCCTTTATTTTTATTTTTATTTTTATTTTTATTTTTATTTTTATTTTTTTTTATTTATTTAGTTGAAGTGAACATGCTATCTATTCCTCTTGTAGATACATTTATTAGATATATAAACCACTCCAGGCTCTCTCCTCCTCGTTTTTAAGGACATTAACAGTAAGAAAAGCAAGGAGGAAGCTAAAAAGCCAGGAGTTAGAGTGCATCCTAATACCCTAGCATTCAGCAGATGCCTGCTAGCACAAGAACACCCGGGTGGTAGGGACTTGGCATTCCACCACTAAGAAGGAACATTTGCGACGGAGGAGCTGAGGCAGACAGTGCCGGCAGCGAGACTCATGCCGTTCCTAACGCGGTGCAGAAGCAGTGCTGCTACGTCCTGACGGTAACTGCTGACACGCACTTCAGGTGGAGAACAAATCCCAGACGCCATCTCGTTTTGCATATGCCCAGAGGTGCGGCAACTGATTTTCTTGTGCTTTGAATGCCCAGCGCTGCTTCCCGGCCACTTAACCGACACCTACGTGCGAAGTGCTGGCACTGCATGAAAAGGGGCACCGGAAAGGCGATGGAGCTGCCTCAATACTAGCAAAAATAGCAAATAGGAAAATAGCAAATCTACCTCAGCTCTGGGAAAAGGATGCGAGTTCAGAAATGACGCCAACCAGGAAAACCACCGACTCAGATGCTCAACCAAAAGACGCTATTTTCAAAAGGCGAGCACGAGTTCATCCAAGCACAGCTCACACCCGTCATGTGCCGCAGGCTTTTCACGGACATGGCTGCGCTTGCTGAGCCCGTACGGCCGCAGAACCACGGACCGTTGGGGTCGGAAGGGACTTCGAAGCCCACCCAGCCCCAACTCCTGCCGTGGGCAGGGCTGCCCCCCACCGGCTCAGGCTGCCCAGGGCCCCTTCCGACCTGGCAGGGATGGGACACCACGGCTTTTTCCTCGCCCCGCGGCGCCCCCCCGGGCCCGGCCCTCACCTGCCTCCGGCCGTGCCGTGGCGGCCGCCGCCGCCGCCCGGCTGTTGACCTGGAGACGGCCCGGTTGCTACGGGCCGCTCCCCCTCTCCCCCCCCGCGGGACCGGCGTGTCGAGTACCGCGCCGTTCGTTTCCCCGCGGTGAAACGGCGCTGAGGAATGAATAGCAGTGCAAGCCCTCAGGCCCCCAAATCTTGAGTTTGTGGCGTTTGCTCGTTAGCCTTTATCTATGTATTTATTTCTCTTGCCCCTCCGTTAAGGGGCTTGGGTGTAAGGAAGGGCTGTGAGAGGGAAATGCGAATAAATTCATTGCCAACAGATGCCACGATGACCGAGTGCATTTGATGCCGTAGGAATAGGAATAACATTTGCCATACATATGGCAGGAGAGTCACAAGTATCTGGATTTAGGAGGTCAGAGCTTTGTGTTCTTGTTAATTCTTAGCTTAGAGCAAGCAATTGGCACTATTTGTATTGGGGTTGGATGTTAGGAAAAGCTTCTCAGAAGGAGCGGTGAGGCAGTGGCACAGGCTGCCCAGGGAGGGGGTCAAGTCACCATCCCTGGAGGTGTTCAAGAACCATGTTGATGTCTGCCTTAATTTCAACTGAGATGGAGTTGTTCTCTTCGGAGTGTCTGATATGATGCAACGTTTTGGTTCTAGGAAAAAAACAACACTGATAACACTCCGATGTTGATCGCTGCTGCTGGGCAGTGTGATACAGAGCCAAGGCCATTCTCAGAAAAGGCCCCAGTGAGCTGGGAGGGGACAGAATTAGGATAGCTGACTTGAACTGGCCAAGGAGATATTCCATACCATATTCATGCAGGAGCTTTTAAGGGAGTTCACCTCTCTCTTTTGCTGCTTGGGTAACAGCTGGGGGGTGACGAGCAATTGCTTGTGCATCACTTGCTATATACATTCATATATAAGGAAAAGAATAATAGTCATGACTATGTATACATATACTATATATATACATACATATATATATGTATATATATATAAAATATTATATATTACCCTTTTCCTTCTCCTTATCCTAGTAAATAATTTTATCTCAACCCACAAGTTCTTCCCCCCCCCCCCCCCCAGTTCTCTCCCCCATCCCACTGGGAAGTGGGGGGTAAGTGAATGACTGTGTGGTCTTTAGCCACCTGCAGGGTTAAACAACACTCCGTCAAGGAGGGACATGGGTGAGTGGGCAACACTGATAATAGGTGAACGGTTGGGCTAAGTGATCTTAGAGGCCTTTTCCAACCTTAATGATTCTATGATTCTAAAAACAGCTGTGTGTCCTTTGTTTCAGTCAGCAGCACAGCAGATATAGCATGCTGCCGGAGAAGCCTGACTGAAAATTATTCCACTGGAATGCAAGAAAATGTGTACTATAAACCCAAATTCAATATTAAAGGACTCCTGCTCCTGTCAGAAAGCCAAAAACACAGAACAGGTTTGTTTAGGCAGTACTTGGACTGCAAATGCTTTCATTTGTCAGCATAATTTCCATCCAAGCAAAAAACAATACAGATCTGCACGTTCTACTTTATTTAACTTTATTTATGCAATCGTAACGCAATAAAAGATGGGTTATATTGTAGGATCGACTAATCAGTCTTATCTACCTACCCATGTTCAGGTGGAAACCCTCGCCTGTGCACATGGCCCAGCTATTCCATGCATGCCCTACGGCTGGCTGCAGCTTTGTGAGACAGCATCGTAAACAGAGATAGGATAGAAAAGTGCCTTATAAGGCCAATGGCTCAGCTACCAGCACCTCATTCTGGCTGGAAGCTGAGTTCCAGCTTCTCCTGCAGCTGGAAGCGAAGGTTTGAGGACGAGCCAGGACTTGATAAATGGCTCTTGATTGCACAACTATTCTCCTGAGGTATAGAAAAGACATTTATTTCTCAGCCAGGAAACAGTTTCCCATTAGGTCATTAAAAATAGTAGGCACTGAGCGTTCTCAGGATCCTCTCAGACACTGTAGTAGCACAAACTGCTTTACAGTCCTGGATGTCAAGGAGGGTGCTTTGAAAGTTTCTCTTGAAAGTTAAAAATGCAATGGGTTTATAAGTAGGTGCTCCCAAATTAATCAAATAAATATCCTGATTTGTTTCCATTTCTTTCAGTAATGGATGTTCTTTATCACACACCTGATATGACTTAGTTGGGTAGCTTTTTCTACATTATACAGAATAAGCCTATCTTCATGCCTAACTGTCTGTAAATGTATTAATCATGGATTAAAAGAAAAACAATTATATGTGCTGTAACTGCCTATGCAGAGTCTGCCAAAAACCTTCACTCTGGGCTTGGCTGCCCTAAGCACAACATGTTGCAAGAAAACATTCCTTACAACGACTGGAGCTACAGCACTTCTGATGACGCTGCGTCTGATACAGCCCGGGGCAAAGGCTGGCAAGTGAGCTGGATGTCCCGCAATTTTCCCGATCACCTGCTGCTGTTTTGTGGGCGATGATCTTCCCAGGGCAGACAGCAAGATGTTCCCAGCACATGAGGTACACGTAGCTCCGTGCTGGTGTGGAAGCCCCGCCTAGCCGCTGCTCACTGTGCGGCTCACGCTGAAGAGAGGAATGAGTTCTCCAGATGCTGCCGGGGGGATGAGGCAAGGCTGGGTAATAGAGGAGGCAGGGATCCAAGTGACTGCGGAGCAGAACCTCACCCCTTGTACCGGGGCTATAAAAAGAGCCATGGAGCTGTGCTGTCATCTGACCTTTAGGCTGAATGATGCAGTGATACAGACGGTGGAAGGCATGCTGTTATGTCATTCATGAGTGACCGCATCGTGAAGCAAAGTACTGGGATTGCATTGGCAAGCATAACGTTGTCCTGGAATTGCATTGGCAAGCATAACGTTGACGACTTGAGAATATTTCACCTATCAATAAAAGCGTTTCATCATTGTATTTTCCCATGGCTGAAAATCGGCACTGTCAGCATTTCCTCTGTATCCCTGCTTACAGCATGAAACTGTTTGCTTAGTTTTTACAATATTTTTTTTTTCAACCAAAATCTGAAGATGATGCATTCTGTATTTTCCAGCTTCATTGTGTTCTTTACTAAAAATCTTCATCATTTTCCCTTCTTCTTTTAGAAAATTAGAACAACATTTCATACAAATTTGCAGATGTTCCTTACGCATGCAGAGCATTACATGTGCTGCACCCAGGGTAACTGCTATTGTATGAATAAAGAGACTGAGCATCCCATGCTGGGCTAGTCAGGCTGCTCATAGCACTGCCCAGGGTACTACCAGGAATGATGCTTCACCAGGAAGCTTGGGGCTGTCCCACATCCTGCCCTGCAGTGTCACACTTCCTGTTGACTCCCTCTCGAGGAGGCAGGAATCAGTTGCAAGGGATAAGGAAGACAACAAAAGTTGAATTCATGTTGTCCTTATTGTACTCATCTTAGAGTGACTGACTACAAAAAGCGCATACACCAAAAAATCAGTATATCAACATAGGCAGAATGTAAGAATTAGCAAGCCAAAGACATGCTGTATTTTAAATACTGCTTTAAGGTGTATGTTGTTCTCATCCTTCGAGCTCCTCCTTAAGAAAGAGTGGCAAAGGATATGGTTGAGAGGTGGCATGAAATTAAAAAATAGGGTCTGTCTAGTGAGACAGGAGGCATGGGAAATGGCAGAAGGGAATAAACTAAAACTTCAGGGGACAAAGCTTAAGGCAGGAGAGGGGCTCAGGGGCATGTGGCTGATGTGCAATGTCGTGAAGAAGGAAGAATTCAAGCAGCAGAAGTGATATCTTTGTTAAGGACAGTGCAAAACAGATCAATGAGAAATAAAAAGCAAGCAAGCAAGCAAACAAACAACAACTAAATATAGCAGTGCTCCATGACCTTTGTATTTCAAGTGCTGCACATCTGGATTTGCCACTCTCTGGTACCTACAGAGTGTTTGTGTCTTCTGGAACAGAGGTTGAAAGATACGAACACTGCTAATTCCTTATTGCTGCAGGGTGATCTTGCCTTAGTAGTATCATCTGCATTTCTTCCCAAGTGGCTGCTTGCACAAACACAGAAGCATGCTGGCAGGCACAGTGCCCATCCTGGAAAGGCTGTACTGGAAGAAGGACCATGGGTGTGAGCTGCATGGAAGTGCTTCCTGCCTTCCTCAGCAGACAAAGAAGAGGCTGCAGAGTCCATGAGGGAGTGGGTCTGTTTGCATCCAAGGGAAAAATTTCAATGGAGGAGCTGAAATAAAAGCAAAGAAGACATTTGTTGATATTTACTTTGGGTTCAAATGCTCCATTTCATACATTTTACAGTGCTGAACATAGAGAAACATTAAAAGTTCATGATGTAGCAGGCAGATAGCAAGTTAACTATTTCCTCCAGTGAGGTTCTTCCAAAGCTCTAGGGAGAAAAAGCAGTAGTCATACAGTGGTTAATGGAAACTGATTCAGCACAGGATGCTCCTAAATAAGAACTGTGCAAATGTGGTGAATGGCACCAAAAAAAGTGAGATCTGTACAGGGAGTAACTGGTGTGAAAGCTTTGGGAAAGCTTTGGGAGCGGTGGTGTGCAAGATAGCCTCAGGATACCTCACAATCCCTGGGATTCCAGCCAACTTGAAGGCAATTTTTTGATAGGATCTCGAGGCTGAATCCAACTCAAAGGACATCCATTTATAATGAAAACAGCCAGGTTGTTTTATTTATAAATACCCCAAGCCACACAGCATTCACAGCAATCTAGCTGTGTCCTGACCCTGCCATTCATGCTCAGATCACACCATCAACGCACACACAAGGAATTATCTTACTGCATTTTATTTTTTTAAGTGCTTGCCAGTATGTTATATTTCTGTCACATTGCCTGCCTTCTGCAATGTGCATTCCCTAAAAATCCCTGTTACCATGACTAAGCCTATGAGAGGGTAGCGCCGAGAATGCTAGAAAACAAACAAACAAACAAAAAAAGAAAAAAGGACCACTAAATATTAAACACAAATACTCTGTTTCAAAGTTGCCCATCTTGCAGAGCAGAAAACAGAGAACTTCACTGCAACAGCGAAGCAGGCATGTTAAGACTTCTAATCAAGCCTAGACTTGAGGTATTCTAATATTAGACCACTGCCAAAAGTACAGCCCAGGTGGTGTAAGGAGGCACCAGCCCCCAAAGCCACTGCAGGTGGGGGCAAGCAGGAGGCAGATATGGATGAAAGCAAGCACAGTTCTGTAAGGTGGGTAGCATTAAGGAGTAGCAAATTCAGCACTACACACCTATAAATGAAACATCATCAAGCTGCTCCCAGGTAAGACAGGCTGGGAATTTTAGCAAAATCATAGAATCATAGAATCATTTGTGTTGGAAGGGACTCCTAAAGGTTGTCTAGTCCAACTCCCCTGTAAAAAACAGAGACAGCTACAGTCACATCAAGTTGCTTAGAAGATCACCTTTTGGACAGCAGTAAAAGCAGCTTTATCCGGTTTAGATAAAGTCAATCAGGATTCATCTGGTCCTCAACCAGTAAACAGACAGTAAACATATCAGCTTGAAAAAAGATTTAAGCTAAATTACTCGCTTTCATCTAGGGTATAATGTCATGGCGTTATCAAAAAGTCTAACTGGAAGTGAGGCTTGGAGGAGGCAGTGCTGCTGTGCACTGGTCCCCCACCCCTCAGGATGTGATTAGCCTCAGGTGACTCCGTTGTGGATGAAACAGGATTGCTCACAGCTCCTCACCTGATCCCGTGCAAAGTCAGCAGGGAGAGTGAGGCAGCCACTTCTCCAGACCCGCATGCACTCTGCCTACCCAGACAGTGTGCACTTCTAATAGGCAGGAAATGTTGGCAGTTTCTGCAAATTTGAAATGGTTGTGCATGAATGACTGGCAAGTCTAGCTATCAACGTTTATTCTGAGTTGTTTTCTGACCAGGCCTGTGTTTTGTGCAGTAGATTGATTTCTCTACATTAATTCATGATAGGAGTTATTTGGCCAAAACACGTGTATCACCGATGATAACTCTTTACACAAGAGGATGTATGTTGGACATCTATTTCACATATTCATAAATATCTAGTTTACATATGTCTGGTATATATGGGGCTGCATCAGGGAAGGGGAAGGTTGCATATCAGCAAACTGTTCTTCATCAGAGTGTGGCCAGGCACTGGCACAGGCTCACCAGGGATGTGGTCATGGAACTGAGCTTGCCAGAGTTCAAGAAGCATCTGGACAGCACTCTCACACATATCATGTGGTTTTTGGGTGGTGCTGCATGGAGCCAGGAGTTGGACTCAATGATCCTTATGGGTCCCTTTCAAATCATGATATTCTACAATTCTACAATAATTTGCAAAAGGTAAGACTATATATAAGGATTGGCTTTCTCTTCATTGGCAGACATACAGTCCCTTCACATCATATGGGTCACATCAGATTCTACTGGAGACATTAAAGCTATTAATGTTGTATTTTAGAACATACTGAGGTGTAACAATATAACATAGATTTGGTATTGGTAAAATCCAGAACCATTTTGATAAAACAAGAAAGTAAATGTGTTAAGAGTTTGAGACACTTTTTTCACCTCTTTTCATATTTATCTGTGCTACATTTTTGATGGACGTGTTGCTTAGCATATTTTTAGGCAGGACCTTGTGTCTAAATAAAATCAGTTCTCTTCTCCTAAAGCATTTTTTTAAATGTTGCTACCACTGAGCTCATTCAGAAGAGGTCAGAGGCTTCAGTGTATTGTAATTATTTTTCCAGTCTGAGCACAATTAGGATAACCTTCAATTACTCTTCACAACATATTACACTACCTACTCTAGCATGTATTAAAGTTTTGAAATAATTCAAAGATAACAGCTTCCATGAAATACGTGATGACATGCTGATCTCAAGCTGCTTCTGCTGGCAGGACATACATGTCTCTCAGAGACAGCCAGCACAGCTGGGATGCTGCTGGGGTGATGGATAATGTGAACTGTTGCCCTCCTCGGATTGTCACATAGGGTTTGACCCATCATGACAAGGACATGCATCACTCTGCAATGACCACCAATGGTACAATGCTGTCCTATGAATGAGGGTTCTCAATGCACAGCGATGAGGAAGAGGAAGGAGCAGTGGGATGATGCTAGATGGATGTTTTACACCCCTTGTAAGGGCTACAAGGGCTGGCAGGAGGTCCTCGGACCAACTTGCCCTATTTTGGAAATAGGGTGCAGGAGTGTAATTAAGTCAATCAGAGGAGCTATGGCCCCTCCCATTTTTCCCATTGTTTCCAGCTGCAGTACTTCTATCATAATTATGTCACATTAGTCTTAATTTTCTGTAATACTCCACAGTCGGTGTGTGCCTTCATAACTCAGGGCCCATTTTACAGATGAGTCACATAATAGTCTAAGTTATTAACTCGTTACACGGCTGCCTACAATCCCAAATTTTACAGTGTTCCGACATTGCTCACAGACTTAAAATCAGGAGCCACTCATATTACTCATTACTCAAGCAAAATAATGTGAAGAGCTGGCGTGACTCTTGTTTTACAGGGCCCCAGGCCACAGTGTTGTGTGCTGTCCAGTCAGTGTGGCCTCTTGTTCTACAGGGGTGGCTTGGAGCACCCTGCAGGCCTGCGCCTGAGCTGGGCACTACCTGCATCATGAGCAGCCCCACAGAACCCCATGGAGCACTCTGAGGTGTGCCTGAGTCAGGATACCCTCAGGCGCTAATTAAAGTCCACACACGGGAATAGGCTTCCAATTAACGTGGTAGGCCTGGAATGTGCTGTGGGATGTGGAGAGGACCAGAGGCTGCTGCAGAAAAAAGAAGTAATTGGAGTGTTTAAGTGACAAGGCCCTCGTGATTAGTGCGTGTTGTTCCATGAATTATCACCCAAGCAACTGGCTCCAGGTTCTGAAGAAGATGCTAGTGGGAAGGTTTTTCCAAGGCTTGCAAGGACCGGGCTTCTCAGCAGTCTGAACATCTGAGGAAATCAGGCTTTTTGTCAGCTCCCTTGCTCCTGGGCTTCCCACGTCACAGCATGGGAAAGAGCCAGAGCTCTGGGCAGCTTAAAGGCCTTAAGGAAAAATTTGCAAGGAACAAAACAGAAACGTCATCCAGAATGTTATCCTGGAAAAAAAGGCCAAAAATCTCCTTCCATGGGAAATCTCAGATCTCAGGGTTGGGTGTTTTTTTTTGGTGGTTTTTTTTTTGTTGTTTTTTTTTTTTTGAATGACTTCTTGTTTTGGAATTTAACTTGGAGTGGAGATTCTAAGAGTCTGCCAATTCAAGTCAGTTGTGATTCAGCTGTTACTCATCCATAAAATGAATAACTTCATGTCCTGTTTCTTAATTCATAGAAGTTTAGGATCAGTTTATCATTACAAAAATATTATGCAAAGCACCATTCAGGAGAGAAATAAGGAGAGAATCTGTCTGAAAGACTGCTGAAGCCCAAGAGGCTTATTTTTCTACACAGAGGCAATATATTTTGCTTTTTATTCTGCTTTGCTTAAGGAAGCACTGTAACAATACCTTCCACTATTTCACACCTCAAAGCTGTGCATCCTGTACTAAAGACCTTGTGCCACCAAGTTTGCCCAGAGTGCACAGTATAACACATCTGCAAATAGCAATCACACCATTATTGCATTTTCTGCAGCTATCTAGCTGGGCTTCAGATGCAGTTAAATTTTGTCTTGCAGTGGTATTGCAAAGGAATACCTAAATAAAGCTGTGGTTGTACACTGTGTTCATAGTTAGTGCCCTGTGCCGATAAAAAATGGGTCTTAACCCCAAAGAAGTTGTTGACTTTAGTCATAAAAGAAAGCACCAAAGCCAGTTGGATACGTAGCAAGCTAGCAAAAACGGTGTTGGCACTTACAGTTCATATTGTTTCTGCTAAGTTATTTTCAAGTATTTGAGGTGACGCAGGGTGACACAACAACTTTTGAATAGTTTAATGTTTCGGATGTTGTTATGACAACAATAAACATAGAAAATGCTGTTGCTTTCAAGAGCAAACAAGGAACTCTCTGGGTGAGCTGCTGCAAAAAGCCCTGCACTCCCTGCACTGACTCCCTGCTCAAGAGTCTTCCCAGATTCTTCCTCAGCCTCCCCTTTTTGGGTCTTCTCAGGGTGGGTTCAGTGAAAAAGAAGCAGCTCCAGAATCTTGCCAAGTATCTAGTTTTTAAAAATATCTTCAGCACCCCGGGAAACAGGAGCCAGGATGCCCAGCCTCTAACCTCAGTTAAGCCATTAGGCTGAGTGATTGCTGATGATGAGCTGAACACGGACACTCTGAAAGTCCAGAATAAGACACAAACATGTTTCACCCCTTCTGCAGCCAGCATGCTTCAGTGAACCTGCATGTGTAGCAAGTGAAGCAAAATTATTTTTGTATTGCTCCAACAGTCTTTCCTTTTGCTTATTTTTATGCTATATTTGCTTTGTTTTGCCTCGTCCTGTAATTTCCATCAATCTGAAGAAATTCATACTTGGAATTCATAAGTACATCATAGGAATTTTCTAGGAAAGGAAGAGGTTTAGGCAACTGGCAAGGGAAGACTAATGTTTTTGACAGACAGAAAAACAGAAGTCAGCACAGCCTATTAGCACCTTCAAGCTCTTCACCATTCTGATTCAGGAAAAGCAGGCACACTTCATTTCTTCCCTCTGTTTTTACTTGCCATTCAGTAAAGCATTCTTTTAGTAACAAAAAAGTCACTGTACTACCATAAGTGAACTCTACTTAGCTTGAAAACAACCTACAGTGACAATGCATATTTCCCAGACATTCTCTGCCGTACTTTTCACACTGTGTTCCTGCTGGAGTTAAACACCAGTGCCCTGTCTACACCACAGAAATAAATGTTTAACTGATTCATATATACTGGTGGTAAACAATCAACTTTGTAATGCGGTTGGTAATAAAAGAGGAAAGTTGAGCCTTTCACTTTTCCTGCTTTACTTCTTGGGGGACAGCAATTAACTGTGAGCACTAGTTCCAGGTACACAGAAAAGATCAAACTTTCACTGGAAGAGTGTGTTATTTTTCCAGTTGAAGATTAACTCCGTCATAAGCTCCTTCTTTCCTGAGAGGAATAGCTTTCAGATATTTGAAAACACTCGAAATGAAGACCAGCAGCTATTCTGCTGCATGAACACCCATTTTACTTCTCTTGAAGCTAAGGAATATTGTGCCCTGTAAGAAGAAATTACTCTTTGTTGTCACAGCCAGAGATATTACAGCATTTCAATAATTCTGATTTACTTGATTACTCAGATCAAACTAAGAAACTGATCTTTTACCTTACATGTTAAATACATAATCGCGTTGAAGTTTAACATGCAATAGAAAAAAAGAGGCTACTGCTTCATACTTCTGCATATATAAAAATAACATTCTATGCATGGCCTGGTGTATGGCCTGGCTGGTGCTAACGTTCAGAAAAAAATAGCACACTGACGAGCACGTGATGTACGTGCAGGTGCAATTCAGACATTATTTTTCAGTTCATTGTTGTCAACTTCACATAGGAAGGAAAGGAATGTGTGTCGGGACATTTCTATTTCTATGCAGATCACCCAGCCCCTCTTTGTTTCTGCTTCCCTCTCACTAATGGTAATGAAACACGCTGACATTCATCTCAGGCTGATGTCACAGTTCCCCTAGTTAATATTTGCAAAGCACAGTAAGATGGAACGTGCTGGACTAGGGAACTAAAGAGTATGCTTGGTTTTATTTATTCATTCCCACATCAGCAGCAGATTTTTTGAAATCTATTTCTCGAATTATACACTTATAATTAAATTCCAATTAATTACATTTGTATAGACTTTCACATTGTCTTTTGCTTGGAGTATTTCTGTAGAAAACTGCAACAACATATCTGTTTTTTTATTATTTCCTTTTCCATTGAGAGAATGTTAATGGTCTTCTAATGTCATCACTCTCATCTCCATGCACTCAGTAAAGCTGACACAAAAATGCCCAGCTCTGGGACTTAATGCTTGCATTGAGCCTCCATAAAAACACTTCTCAGGCAAAACCTTAAGGATCATGGTGATAGCTTCATTTAGCACATTCCCGAGGAACTTTCCAGATGCTATTATGAAGGTGTTACTATATTTTTAAGCTAGCTACAATTGTCTTGTGTTCTCTTTTCTGCTGTCCCTTTTGACATCTACGTGCATTTTTGATGCACGCTCAATCTTTCAGATACATGGGAGGGACAGAAAAGACTTCAAAGAGGTTCACACGTGAAAAGAAGAACCTAACTAATTATTGCAAATACAAAGAGCACATTCTCTAACTAATTACTGAAAAAGTAAGGAACTTGCCTCATTGATCATTCTGCTGAAAAACAAAGGAAAATGCGGAGTAACTGTAAACATGGAGTATCACCTACGAGATATAGGAGTCTGCTTTGAAGCAAGGCAGTGTATGTGGAAGATTATTCTCAGATTAGTTTAGGGAAGGGAGTTAGGTCCACAGCCTGCTTCATGCCATTGTCATCAGCAGTTCATTTCTTTTTATTCTTTACAGAGGGTCTGCTCTATACCACAATCAGTTTCATGAATGCGGGGCTATAAAAATTGCCTTCATTTCTAAGACTTGCTGCTGAGGGCAGGAGATAACAAGGGCTGACAGGAATGGCTGGAGAAAAGGTACCAATTTAAAAGATTTTATATAAAAAATCACATGGTGTTCAAGAACACCGGTTCCTGGCAATTACTGAAAGCATGAGGTGATTACAACTCTGCTGCAGTGGAGGTCTTCCCTTCTCACTGCTCCCAGGTCACCATTCAACACTTTCACATACCTGCAGTGCTGCGCATATTACCATTCTTTGTGAGGAAATCCCTTCAATTTGCATCAAATTAGGCCATCGCCCATTGCCTTTCCCACAAGCATAGGAAAATGTATGTGCTCTAGGAAAAAAAAAAGAGAAAGAGAGAGAAAAGATGCCTCCTTTTTTCCTAAAGAAGCATTATCAGTCAAACAAAATGTCAGAGGAAGGAGCTGACACACTTCGCAATGCAGCCATCCCTAACTGCAGACCCTATTTCTCTCCTCAGTGGCAAAATTCACACTGAAGATGGTGAGTGCCAGCCAGTGCCTTTGCCTGAGTCCTTTCAGTCCAGTGCCGATGGAGATCAAGCATTTAAGGGATTGTTTTACTGCCAGCCAGAGCTTGTTGCTTGCTGTATCTTCAACCGTGGCTTCCATCTCAGATTGTACCACAGAAATCTGGCTGCCCAGTCCTTTATTTATGTGACTACTGGCAGCTGCGCTCACCAGCTTCACAAAGCAGAACAAGGCATTTCCCAGATACTTTCTGCCATGCAAACAAAGCCAAGTGAGGTGCTGGAGGCTGGGTAACCCACCCCAGAGAACCAGAGCTGGGCGTGCTTGTCAGTATTGTCACACATTTAATTAATGTTTATATTATGATGGCTCTCACTGGCTCCTAGTCCAAGTGCCCTTTGTAGATTGGGATCTATGAAAACAAGCCACACACTGGTTTTGGAGAAGGGAAAATCATCCAATACACACAAAGCGATTTCTTAGACTGTTAATATAACTTCTGTTTTACATGTGCCTGCCTGTAGCTGGGAAGCAGCAGCTGTGCACTCACAGCAGAAGAAGGCCTTGAAAATGCTTCATGGGAAGATGAGATTGCCTCAGGAGGGTTCTTCCATGCAGAAGAGGATGTCATTGAAGAAAGTGTTATGGGGCTGTAGGGGGAAAAAGGAGAGAATAAGCTATAACCACAGAAATCATTGATAAAAGGTCTGCAGGAAGTGTAACCTACTGAAATTAAACCTTAATCTCCCTGAAAGGAGTATGCCTAAAAAGATTGATTTTCAGTTCAGAAACAGTCGGCAAGGCCTTTTTAATACCACTCACAGTAGCTGTAGTTGAAGCAGAAAATCACAGAATGGCAGAACTGTAGTGGTTGGAAGGGGCTTCTAGAGATCCAGTCCTTTGGAAAAAAGTCTTTAATTTAGATTTTGAGGTTAGTTGTGAGAGCAATGCCACTTACAGCAAACTGTGCAGTGGCTGTGCACCATACAACAGTTAGGACAGTTGAAATGATTTCTTGGAATGACTCCAGGTGCTTGTGTTGTCCACTGAACTTGTTTTTCACTCTGCATCCTCCTTTTGGCTAATTAATCTAATTGCATTTTCACAAACATTGCATTTCTCTCCGTGTATTCTCAGCCGGTGAAGGCTTGTGCTGTGCAAACTGCTCAGCTGTCATAAATGACAAGGCTGCAGCTGATGAAGACAGCAGTGATAACATCAGGCTCTGTACACTGAGAACTATTTTTAAACTTTTGCTGTGTTGAAAGGGGAGGGTGTTTCCAGCAAATATGATTGAGAGGTGGCTGGGTGCATGCTACAGATAATTTCTCATGCAAATATCGAACAAAGATGTGCTTTAGGTTCTCTTTTAACCTTGAATGGAGAAAACAAAGTCGTCCATACAGAGATGAGCATTTTTTTTTTTTAATGAAAAAAAGGAAGTGTGACATGTCATCTTCATGTTGGAAAGGATAAAATAACTTTCTGTGGTGAAAGAGGCACACGAAAATAATGTACTGACTGCAGTTTGTGCAACATAGTTCTCATGCAAACTATAGGAACTTGGGGAATCTCCCCAGGGACATGGGCACACGTCAAGTGCTGAACAGTACTGAGCCCTGAGCTGTAGCTAGCAAGAACCTGAACCCTGATCCTGCTCCCCTACAGCTAGAGAACAAAACATTGTAGCTCACTACAGCCCAGCAATGCTTGTGTCTTCAGAGTCCTGAACTGAGCTTCCAAAGGCCTTATTTCACCACTCAAGAAGCAGTGGGAAATCATACTCCAAGATAATATTTAATTTCATCAACGCATCATTCTGCAGTGATCATCACGCAGCGAGCACAGTCATTCATTTATTTCAAAAGTGGATTAAAATGAGCCTACCGCTGAAATCAAAACAAACCTTTTAAGCTAATCTCAGTAATAAACAGTCCAGTCATTTCTTTCAGGGCTGAAAATTTATGTACTGCCATCAAAAAAATTATTATAAAAGTTAATAAGCTCAGCGCTGTTAATTGATGTGTTCTGTGTAGTCCTTAGCATATAAATTCTGTGATTTTATGACATAAATTAAATAAAATTTAGGAACGTGTTTTAATTCTTAGCGCCATTAAACATGCACTGTATTTTAGGTGTTAGGGAGCCTGAAATTCACAGCAGACATTTAATGAATAATCAGATCTGGAAGATATAATATGCCATAGCCACAAAAAGAGCATGGTAAAAACCAAGCCTGACAAGTTAATTAAAAAAGTCTGAATATACTGGATGGCGAGATTATTTGCTAACAGAAATGATTTTACTTTTTTTTTTTTCCTTTAAAATTTATTTTGGCAGATAGGAAAAAAGGTAAATAAGAAATTATACAGCATACAGAGTTCAAACCTTGTCCAAAAACATGTTTAAATATTTAATGCTTAGAGGACGCGATTTCGTATGCTTTTCATACAACATTTCTTCCTCAGAAAACTCAGCCAGTATTTAAAAGCACGTTGTTATAAATGACCTGACCTTACAACACGGCAACCTAGTGAGTCACCCAAGATCATGCTAAAGCTTACTCATGAGGAAGAATGCAATTTTTGGATCCTTGGCTTCTGATCTCACAGAGCATGATGCAAACTTTGCTTCCACAAGAGAGAAAATTGAGTGCAGGCAAAAGCCTTCGCCATATCAAAGTGTTGGGACCTTGTGCTGGAAGAAATGGAGCTCCAGGGTAGCCTGTGCCTTCCTGGGACATCTGCCTCCACAAGAAAAGCTGCCCACATGGGACAAGTGACTGCAACAGCCCTACATGCACAGTTTCAGAGCAGATCTCTTTGGCAGCATCCTGAGTCTTCTCCAAACTGGCTGTGTACCTCCAAATCTACCCTCTTCTGGTTTAAAACCATTTCCCCTCATCCTGTCGCTACATGCCCTTATAAGAAGTTCCAAGAAGCCTTCCCCTTCAGGTACTGGAAAGCCACTATAAAGGCCCCTTCAGCCTTCTCTTCTGCAGACCCCAAATCTCTCAGCCTGTCCTCGTAGGGGAGGTGCTCCAGCCCTCTGATCATATTCATGGCCCTCCTCTGGATCAGTTTGAACTACTCCATGTCCTTCTTGTTTTGTGGGCCCCAGAACTGGACACAGTACTCCAGGTGGGGTCTCATGAGAGCAGAGTAGAAAAGAAGACTAAAACTTCTGTTTAAGTCTTTCTCTCTCCTTCCCCTCCTTCCCTCCATACAACAGATAGACCTGGATGCACCCTGACATACCATGTGTACATATACCCATGGGTGTATGCTTGCATGTGTATATACACATACCAGGTGGGTTTGTTTGCTTTTTTATTTTTCAGACTTGAGGAAGCCTACATTTTTAAATACTTCCATGATGGCTACAGATACAGTCATTTAATAGGAGGAGAAGGGCAAGAGTGGAAAATGCCATAAATCACTTGATTTAAGAAAAAAACTTCTGAGCACTGGCAGTGACTGAACAAAGCCCAGGACATGAGTTAGCAAAGTTTCCATTGTTTCCCACTTTGAATTTTAATATTTTGAGGTACATTTTTTGCTACTGCCAAAAAGCAGCTTGTAAGAATCTTGGATTTTCTGTGCTGTTAAGAAAAACTCATCATTTGAGTATTACTGATCTTTGTGAGCAGTAACTGACTACCAACTATTTCACCAAAAATTGGTGCAGTTTCAGGTAGAGGCTTGATCCCTAGTTGGTTCTGTAGTTGTCCCAGCCACATGGCCATGAAACCTTCTACAGCTTCTCCCAGATGGAGAGTGCAACAGTCATATTGCAGCCTGGAACTCTTTTCTACAGATAATTTCTCAGTTGACTTTGAAGAGTACTCCATTCCTTTTTGTGTTCTTTTCAGGTGCCACGTCCCTGACTACAAACAAGGGCTCTCCTGCCTAATCAGAGGTGAGGCCATAGTGCTGGGGCAGAGAACATATGTTCCCAAGGCAGGGTCTTCAACTCCAGTGTTCCAGGATGTAATGATTTGGGACTGCACTAGTAAACAGAAGAGAAGGTTAAGCATCCTGCTCAAAGACAGCAGTTTTAGTTACAGTGCAAAACCACTAGTGACAGTATATTAATATTTTTTTCCAGCTAAATAAATCTATAAACCTTTAATGATTTTTTTTTTCTTCCAGATTTTGGAACTGGTGGCAGGGGAAAAGACAGAAAGAATTCTCCTTGGAATTCAGACTTTAACCAGCATTACACTAACCTCCAAAGAAATGGAAGCCTAATTTGTAAGTCAGCTGAAGTGGATGAAGTAATTTTCATAAGAGATTCCACTGCTAAAATGTTCAGCCCCTGTAGCATTTGAGATAGATGTGCTACATATAGTATTTTTGGCCTGCCCCTGGAATCACTGTGCACTATTTCCATCTGGGCTGTTATGCCACAAATTCTGCCTCACCATTGCAAGCAGAAGTGGCACAAAAAGCAAAGCAACTCTTCTGCATGGCATCCATCTGGCTGTGGAGCAGAAAGGCACAATGCACACCAGGTACCTTGTTTCCTGGATAAAGCTGGACAAAATGTAATTGCTTCTGTGGCTTTATAAAATGCCTCAAAAAGACCTCTTAGGGAAGCTCTGCTCACACTCACCCTGAAACGCCAGCTGAGGGCACAGAATATGGTAACTCCCAGTTACTTCTCTTAGAACCTGGTTATCAAACACAATGCTGAACCTGCTGTGGCTTCCCACAGTTGATCTTAGGATACAGACATAAGGCATACCTTCCATTACTTATATAATTGCTTTCATCCATATATGGGCTACGTTGTAGAATCTCATAAATTACATAACTACCAGCATGCAGCATTCTGGTCATTATCCATCTATCATTGATGCAAAACCATGTGTTCTTAGTTGAAGAAGTCTTTACTGGTATTTCTGTACACTTCTGTCTAGAAATCTTCCTGGAAATATTCTTCAAGACTTCAAGAAATACAATTTCTATTTGTTTATCCAATACAACTTTGACTTTTCTGGACTTCACATGGATCCAGCAATTCTCATGTCAAGGAGCATTATGGGTGGTTGGTGGGATGTATGATGATTCTGGCTCGTAGTGATAATTTAGGGAATTTTCAGTACACAACAGTATTTATTTATTTATTTCCCTTCTAAATCAGAGAGTGAAACAGCACTTTACTTTCAAGGTTGCCCTACACTTTGGTATATATGACCCTCTGCCTGCAAACAGACAAACAGAAAACAGCACTAAAGGGCTCTTTTTTGGTCTGATCTGCATTATGGCCTCCCAGGAAAGATAGTACACACCACTTGGAATTTGCATTGGGATCTTCCAATTTCTTCTTCTGAGATTTCTGAAAACTTGACATGTCTGCAATATTCTCTGTAGTCTTTGAAAATTATTTACAGATGATAGGAAAAGGTCATGTAGCCTCCCCTATTCGTCTTAAGATGTTTTTCAATTAGAGAATCCAGGCAGTGTGAAAACTCAGCTGTGTCTGCTTAGCCAAAAGAAGATCACACCCAAAAATTTGTTCAGTGGGACAATGGAGCTGTGGAAAATCATCAGAGGAAGAAGAGTGGAAAGCAAAACTTTGGTTTTTTAGGAGGAGGCTGATGCTCTTGTTGATAACACATCTCAGTAATGCTGATAGAGTTGGATATCAGCAGACATTTCTCAGTAGAGCAGCCAGAAAAAGCTGATCTCTCTGTTGTAGCTACTATCCTTTCTACCATTTCAAATACCTGTTTTTAAGTGATTTCTTTAAACATTTTAAAATATAGGTGTCTTATTTTCTTCATTCCTGTTATCATAATAGTGAAATAGAAGAACTGAAAAATGCATAAGTCAGTTTTTTAGCAGCATGAAGCATTTTGCAGCATACTGGTTTCATATAGTACTCCCTGAAGAAGTGTCTATAAGTTGGTAGAATTAGTAAGAGGAACAATGATTGAGCTGTCAATCACCTTAGAAAATAAGTGCATTTATAGTTCAGTCTTTTTTTTTTTCCTTATATAACCTTGTAGGTTCCTCTTTCATCAGAGAATTTTAATGATAAGAAAAAGTTTACAGTACATGAGGTTACCTGAAGACACACAGAGTGTCAGGAGTGAAGGCAGCAGGGCTGGAGGCTGCCAAGTACCATCGCCCCCCTCTGGAAAAGGAAAACCCTGGATGGTCCCAGAGGAATGGCAGATGGCCACACACATCTCAGATCTCTTTGGTGATGGGGGATTGGTAATTCTCATGCTTGGAATGATGGAAAATGTCACTCTTCATTGAGAAAGAAATGAAGCGAGTTAGCCTTCCTTCAGAAGGAAAAAAGCACAGAGAAGGGGTCTCAGCCACACATAGAACATTTCTACTCCTGAGTCAAGAAGACCCTGTGTACTAAGGGCCTTCTCTCTCCCCTTCAGAGAAAGGAAGAAGGCAGACATAAATGAATAAAAAAACTTGTGTGCCTCCAATAAGTCTGAGATTGCAAGTCTCTGGTCACAGCCTTTTGCCCTAAATCTTATTTTATTGCAGTGGTAGATACAGACCATAAATAAAATGAAGTAAAATATTCATTTGCTTGATAACCAAAACAAATTTCTCTACCTATCAATATACTCCTTGAAGTATGACTAAATGTGGACTGATGTCAAGTGAGTCACAGAAATGATAAAGTAATGCTGTTTGTCTTTATGTGTCAGCGTTGTGCTGTACAAAAGTCATTCTACGGTTACAGGACTTGTAAAGCTAAATGAGACGGTAAGAAATTAATCTTGGTTTTCTTTGCCATTAAAAGGTCAAAAAAAAAAAAAAAGGAAAAAGTCATTACATACAATTTCTGATGTTCTGATTCTGATTCTTTTTAAGAATATCTACTACACTGGAGACAAAATCTAAACAAATGTTTTATTGCAAAGGGATTGGTAACCCACCTCGACTGGTGCCTTAGATTACAATCCTAATCTCTGACCACATGGTAACCATAAACCAGATTGGCAGAGGTATGAGTCAGTGTTCTTTCATGATGACAGTGAGGACAAGGTGGTTTGGCAAATGGCCTTGGTTGCTGTTTGCTTAACAAGGAGAGTATTTTAGCAACAAGCCTGGTCACCTAAAAACATAACTTTTCAGGTCCAGGTCCCAGCCCAAGAGCCAGATTCATACTCAGAAGAGTCATGTGAATCTCTTGTCATTGCTTTGGCTCTAACTAGGGCTTCCTCCGCACAAAAACTCTGCATGGCTTTGACTCTACCACTATCTTTCTTGGCTGTTCAATTTCCCCCAGTGGCCTCCAGCCGCCTCCAGATAGGCAAGGGGAAAAAGTAGTTTGAAATAATTAGCTCAGAGAGCATTTCCTCCAAAAGGTACTGCCTTTCCCCAGCCACCTTTCTCTACTCTGTAATCACAGCAGTGGCCTCAGAATAGATGTAGCATTTTTTCTGAGATATCTGTAATCCTCAAGTAGGAGAGCTTTCTGTCACTGAGCTGTTCTCTGAGAGCAAAGGGACAGCAGGACAGCATCTTGACAATGCTTTTGGATAGCAAGGCCAAACCCTTTTGCCATGAATTTTTGCACACAGGCTATGCATTTACAAAGAACTTGAAGTGCAGGAAGGAAAAAAAGTGGAATCCAGCTCCTTGGAAATGCCAAATGAACTGCACACTCAAAAGCAGCAGTGGGGTAGCCTCTACATAGATGCTTATTTGCATTGAGGAAGAACTTGCTGGGAGTTACCCTAAATGTCCCAAATCAGAAGATGGTTTAAGTAAAGTAGAACTTAGTTTGCTGAATTCAGAGGAGTAATATGCAGAAACTCCAGTATTGCCATTTACTTTGATAAAGTTTAGCAAAGGCAACTTGCAGTTGCCAGTCAATGAAAATAACGTAATTGGTAATGCAGTGGACAGGCTATGGAATGAGCTATAAACACAGAGACAGAAATTTGAAGGTATCAGCTGTGAATTCCCAGCCTCAGGGTGAATCATTTAGACCAGATGCAGCATTTCAAGGAATTATTTCTAGTGAAGTGACTAAAGCTTTGGAGGAGACCCAAGTGCAACATGTTCATAGGCATCCAGGAATCCCATGGGTCAGTCGAAAGAGATAATTTATTTAGGGGGTCCCAGGCCAGATGGGACTTTTGCAGATGATGAGGAGTCAAAGGCCAAAGGAGGTGGAGTGGCCCAAATGGAGGGAAGCCTCATGCAGGAAACCAAGAGCTACAGAGTTGTTGGCACATCACCTGCAATGAATGGAGTCATAGAATCAGAATAACCCAGGGACCCACAAGGATCACAAAGTCCAACTCCTGGCTCCGCACAGCACCATCTCAAATTTAAACCCTATGCCTGAGAGTGTTGTCCAAATGCTCCTTGAACTCCAACAGCTTAGGGCTGTGACCACTGCCCCAGGCAGCCTGTTCCACGCCCTGGTGATGAACCTTTTCATAATCCCCAACCTGACCCTCCCCTGGCACACCTCCATGCCATTCCCTCAGGCTCTGTCCCTCTGTTCCCCTCCTGATGAGATTTAGGTCAACATCAGGCCTCCCCTCAGCCTCCACTGTTCTGGGCTGAACACATCAAGGGACCTCAGCTGCTCCTCATATGTCTCACCTTTTATATCTGTGTTTATATCCAGCTCTTCATATATTATCTTCATAGCCCTCCTCTGGATACTCTCTAATAGTTTTATGTTCTTAATACATGTTTTTCATGTGAAGAAAAAAACAAAAAAACAGGCATGAAAGCTGGCACATACTATGTTCTGCTGAAGTGAATAGCTGAAAAGGCAAAGTCATCTCCCTTTAAACCTCCGGTCTGTGGAAGTTGGATTATATCGCGATCGGTATTTCTATTGCTACTGTAGCAAGAGTTGCCTTCATGTAAGGGCCCAGAAGGGGTTGTGGTCTACCTGAAAGAATAAATGTGCTCTGGAACAGTTGAAGCCCCCCGGCTGGAAGCTGGCAGGAAGAGAGATGGCTTCAGGGAGTTCTCCAGTTCTCCAGTTTCTAGAATGAGTATGGAGTGGCAAAGATGAATTACTCCCTCTGCTAGCTCCAAAGTAGGTCATTGTGCAATACTACTCCTAAGTGGATCTGATGGAGGATTTGAAACTACAGCTGTGCAGTCAGGTTGTCTCCTAGTCAGCATACGGCCTCACAAGGCACCAGAAATTGAGCTCTAAGAAAAACAACAATAAAAAAAGTGATTAACATTTCCAGACCTTAAGGACAATAGCCAAACGTTCCACAGCATGTCCTGGCAAAAAAGTGTGAAACATCCCACTTAGTATAAGGTGAAGGGAAACATCCACAGAGACAAAAAATAGAAGCTTAAGTTCTAATAGATGCCATTTTCATTAAATCTGCAAGAATTAGAGCATTGCAAACAGCTATAATATCAGGTGACACATCACAATGTGCCCTTGTATTTTTTTCTTGTCATAATGGATAACTGTGAGGGATTACATTGGGTAGTAGAAAGGGGCTTGGCCACATCTGCATCATCTTGAATTTCCCGTAGCGCAACTATTAAGGAAAAAGAAAACAAACCAAAAACCCTCCATGACTGCTCCAACAAATGAGTCAAATACAGCTTTGCAATAACTACAAGAAACGCAATTCAAAATAGTGGCCCACTTTACTACAGTCAGAAGCAAAATACCTTTATTGGTTCTGATTTGGAGCCTAGGTCATCCAATTACAGTGACAGTGACAAATTAAGGCAAAGTACAAACAACTGCAAAATCTGCAGAGCACCTTTCATATTCATGATATACCAGAAATATTTCAGAGAATGATAAATTATCTAACTCAAGATATAAAAACTGAAGACACCCAAGAAAACCCACAGGAGAAAGATGCAGCCCAAACCCAAGGAACTCTGAAGCTTTTTTAGAAGATTGGTTTAGAAGGTTTAACTTGTTGAGGATGTCATTGGCTTCCGCACAGAAGCTTTCAAGACACAAATTGCACATAATGGATGAGTCTGGTTGGCAGCAGCATTTTAGTCTCACTAATAGACAGAATAAAAATGAAGAATGTGTGATATCCCCTAAACTTGAGCAGGCAGTTCCACACTGGAGCCTGCAAAGACTGGTGGTCTTCCTGGAGCCACGGAGATCACAGCAATGATCACACTGCTTGTGCTTTTTTGTCAAACAAAAGAGGGAAAAGTTGTACCAGGAGTACAGAGAGCACCCAGAGGTGATGTAAGGTTTTTTTAGTAGGACGTTTCTGTGTTTGCATTATGCCTTGGCAAATGGAAGTTGGGCCAGAACTTTTACTGAGAGTAAAAGTCTTAAGATTCTACATGGTAGAAGACCACTTCCCATAAATAAAACTACAGCTATCATATAATTTTCTTTTCCAAGATACTTGCCTTCTTCTACATCTGATCCCAGCTGACAGAGAGGAACAACAAGAGTTTCACTCCACCCAGGATCTCTTTTCAAGAACTGTCCTGTAAACTATAGGGTGTGCAAGGATTATATTTTATCATCATGTAACTACACAGACTTAAAAAAATATATATGTTCAGATATTAATTGAAACATTTATGTGAATAAAAAATAACCACCTGGGGATAAGGCCTTATCCGTCACCACCTGTTCACACAGTGGAGAGCCCAGCTGGTCTCTAGTCCTGTAGCTCCCTGGCTGAACAGGGTTAAGGAGTGTGGAGGAGGTGGTGCCTAGAAGGAAGGGAGTGCCTGGCATTAGTCACCAAGACTAGGGTCTGAATCAGTTCACAAAGTACTGATTCAGCAAATTAAACACTGATGAGAAACAGGAGATGTGGCCTCAACACTGCACTGAAGCAGAAGACAGCTGGGAAGCCTCAGGTGATGCCGGAGCTGTTGCTCTGAAGTCCTTGCATGATGCAGACCTAGCAGGACATGCCCGGGCCTCCGTGGGTTTGGATAGAGGTGTGCAGGAGGGAGGCCATCCTATCTCTTAGAGGAGCCACGACCACTGGACGTGTAGGAGGTGGCCTGGTGAGCATGTGGCCACTTTCAGAGTTTGCTTTTCCCAGTCTATTTTTGCTTACCCATAGCAGAGGATGTAAATGCTTATACTTAGGCATACTGTGCCTGAGAGCAGTTGCCCACAGTTACACAAAGCAAATGTGCACTCGGGGAATGCCACATCATCAGTCCTCTGAGGGTGCATGGAGAATTAGTGCCAGCACAGTATGATGTTTGCATAAGAGCATTTGATCTGAGCTTCGTAGTGTGATTCACAGGGCTCTGCCCTGCTGGAATAGCTAGAATTTAATTCCTGTGCATTTATACCTCATGCTAGTATTCTGCTCTCCACAGCAAATGCATCAGTAACAGTAAAATTGCAGCAGGCATTACAGCCCAAGTTTAACACAGACAATTTTAATTTCTGTTTTCATTTTTCCACATATTCTTTCTCGCCATATTTTTGAGCTTACACACTGGGTTTTCCACTGCAAACCCTGCTTTATTTAGTTGAAAACCAGAATGCTAACATTTAGAATTGCAAAGTTGCCAGTGCTGTTTAAACATCCTCCTTAAAATACATAGTTTTGCAAAAATGAAAGTGATGCCTATGTATTTTGAAGAGCTAAAAATGACACTGTATTCAAAGATATGAAGCATGAAAAGAAATGACACATTAAACTATGAATAATTCAGTTTTCACTTGTTCTCCAGAAACTTACACTGCTTTCTACATAAGAAGCCACTAGAATACCAACATCAGTCATCAAACAAGTTTGAAAACTACACAGGATTTCACTGTAGGACTTCTTTTTTTTTTTCACTAGGTGAAGTATTTTCAAAAATATACTTTCTCATTTCTTCATTTATAAAAGCACAGGTTTACTATATAAATAACATTGTTCAAAGCAATGGTGTTCCCTCTTCCTTCCTTTCTGTCAGCTCAACCATTCTGTATGTCAGTTCCCTGACTCTAAATGGATCACAAGACTTATGAACACAAGAAATTACTGACACTTTGTGTTACCATTATTTTTGAGTGTTTTTGCATTCTGCATATTTTAGGAAAAACGTGCACGTAAACTAGAAGGGATGAAAAATAAATGGCTTTTTGGGTGGATCAAGAGATTAATACCTGCCAGCTCTGGATATAGCAGAACAAGTAGGTCTCAGACTCCTGGTTAGGCTACTGAATGATCTCTGCATTCTGTCTTAGAATCATAGAATCACCAAAGTTGGAAAAAAACTCCAAGATCATCCAGTCCAACCATCCACCTGCCACCAACATTTCCCCATTAAGCCATGTCCCTTAGTACAACATCTAAATGTTTCTCAAACACTTCCAGGGACAGTGACTCAACCACATCCCCAGGAAGCCCATTTCAGCCCACTCCAGCTCCTGACCATCTTGTACGGCTGGCACTATGCAAATGCAAGGGAACAAACATTTCATGCAGCTTCGTTGTTAAACAGCTGGTTATCACAGCAAACATGTACTCTGGCAGCTAATTTGGCATCTTGGTTTGTTCTTTTTTTCTCTTGTAGATTTATTTGTTCGTTTCCTTTCAAGTGTGGTGTGGCTTTCTGAATAGTTCCAATACAAGCAGACTTTGCTTAAGGGAGAAGCTGGAAGTTCTTGCCTGGATCCATCTGTCATTGTTTGCCCGAATGGTCCTCTGGGGATGTTTCTGCTCCTTCTGTTTCTATGAAAGCAGGCTGATGGCCAGCTGCATGATCCCCAGCCAGGAAGTCCAGTTGGCCACTTTTCATGTACTGTCTTCCTTCTGGCACAGCCACCTCTGGTGGTCTGTGAGGCATCAAGTCTCTCATTGAAGAGCTATTGAGTTCTCTTGAAACACGCACAATAGCGCTGTGTCAAAGTACACTACAAAGCAAAGGAATGTTGGCAATAAAAAATTACTTGTAATCTATGATTAAGACACTAGCAGGACCATTTATAACCCTGTTTTGTATGACAGCAACCAAGATCAGAGGTTTCGTCTCTTATTTCCCTATGAAAACCGTATCTGGATGAAGCTGAGTCATATCACTCTACAGATTTGCAGCAGGACTCCCTCCTACGTGAGTTTTTCAAGAACATGCTAGCGTGCTTTATTCAGCTCAGCTCACTATGACCATCTCCTCCCCATTCACCACCTAAATCACTGCTGCACAAGCAAGCCTGGATTTTGTTATTGTTTGTTTTGGAGCCACAAGAAACCCATTCATCTTTGAAAAGCTTAATTTCATTTCAAAGTGATTTTAAATAAATAATAGCTTAGAGCTGTTCTGGTTTTCTTTTTTTTTTCCCTTTAGTTTCAGTATGTTCTCATTTTTACATTTTAATTGAACAGGCCATGAAATTATATACCAAGGATGTCACTGTCACAAGAGCTGTGAGAATGACTGCCAATTTGTTCTTAGCCATGCACAACTGCTCCAGAAGCCACTGTGATACCTGCCTACTGTAAGTAACTAAACAGAAACGCAAGTGAGGATGTGTGGAGCAGTGCATGCAGCTGCTTGTGGACTGAGCTGGCTGAATGCACAGACTGCTCCGTATATTAGGTAGCTGCACTGACTAGAAAGCTAAGAACTGTGTTGATAAGTCCTGCTGAGAGAGCACTCATGGTAAATATAAGCACAGTGGTTTCATTTTCATATCAGAGTTGGCTTGTGTCCTGGTAGCTCAGAGTGTAAGAGTAGGCAAGCAACTATCCACATTCAGCCATGTAGATATAACCCTAAAGGAATGTATAGGGTCCTTTCCTCTTCAGAGAGGGCATCAGTGCCAAAATGTTCTGCCTTTTTTTGAATCCAAAATGTTTTGGGTTCTCCCCCGTTCTTTCTGTTGAATGAAATGTCACCTCCATCCTGATGCGTGTTAAGGTACCCATATCTCAGTTTGGACAGGGAAGGCTGACAGCTCTTTCGCTGCTAGTGGGAGAGCAGCACCTGGATGAAGAGCAGCTGGCTCTTATACAGAACAAGCTTCTTCAAGAAAATCAACCACTTATTCAGGAGCCTCAGTTCAGGCTTCCTTGGCACACTAACCCAACACAGCTCTTCATCTAAGTGAGTACTCTGTCTTTTGAATCTTTCAGTACTCTCCTGTGCAGCAAAAGATTGGGATGTCTGACACTCAACCACATCTCAGTTTATGCAGATCTGAGATTTGGTAGACACTGGATACAATTTTGCTGGACTGGATTACATGTTAATTTAATTCAGATGAGCCAGAGGTGGGAACTGCAGCCAGATCCCAAACTGCCTGCTACAACCTGTTTGAAGACAGTTCAATTCCCCACTGCAAATGCAGCCTCTTGTAAGAGCTTTGCAAGTGTTATTCTAGCCCAGCTGATGCCACCTCTCCTTTACCTGCCCTGAAAGGCCTGGTATCTCCTCTGAAAGGTGAGATTGAGGAGACAACCCTCCTATCTACATCAGTTCTGCTGATTCTACTTTCCCCCACAGTTTACAGCACAAAAAAAGGCAGCCAGGAGTGTTTTAAAAGAACATGAGGAGGTTGCAAATAATGCAAAACTTAGGGAACACAGCTTCGAATTATAATATTTGGTGTAGTCCTTAGACTTGGAACTAACCCTCACCCATAAATATCCCTACATTTTTCCTTGAGAGGCTTTATTTCCCAGTGTGAGAGAAGAGATCATAAGCACTGGAGACATGTTAAAAAGACATCTATCAGACCATAGCAATGAAATATCAGTGAATGTCTTTTCAAGGCCACAGAGATGCACCATGAGAGTCTACTCTACTTTTGGTCTCTCTCTTTTTTTTTCTTTTCTATTTTAACGTGCAGAACTGAAAGAGATACTTACCCACAGCAGGAAAGGGGAAGTCAGCCAACAGTGAAGAACCATAATTTATATAATCCAGCTCGGAAACAGAAATGAAAGACAGAAAAAAAGACCAAAAAAGAAGAAGTGCACACTCTAAGTCTATACCCAGAATGACATTTTGAATGATAATATGAGTTACCTGAAAGGACAGGAAAATCCAGACATTCAACTACTCAGTCTTCGTATCATGTAGCATATGACTCAGTTCAGATGGAGAAAATATCTAGAGCTGTCTGAAGGGCAAAGAGAAGAATGTAATCATCAAACACTTCAAGCTCCTCCAGAAGAGACTGCAAAAAGCTGGAGAAGAAACATCAAAAGCACAGAAGGAGGGAACAAGCAGACAGATCTGCTTCCAAATTTTAAGACATTTAAACAGATTATACCATAAAAACTTCTGCCTACCTCATCCCACATCTCATCTCCACGTGTGGATGTGTTTGGCTTTGGTTTCTTTCTTTGAGGATAAGTGGCCCAGGCAGTAGTCAGAGCACACAGGTCATGCTGCCTCTGATGTATACCCTCTTTGCGTGCTTCATGTATTGCTCCATTCAGCTCGTGGATTGAAATCAGCAGTACCTACTAAAAATGCTCTCCTATTCCATAGGTGTATCTGGGTTCTAAATGCATTATTAGCTAGCATGAAACTGAAGAAAATCAGTACAAGAGCCTCAACTGCAGGTGTCTATAGCCAAGCTTTAGAATCTGCATGGAGACAACTGGGTCAGGCATGCTGATCATTTACACACTTCCATTAAAATCACCTGTATTTTCCAAGTCTGAGTAGCTAACTAACATCTTTCCACATGGGCATATATGCCCTTTGACAGAAGGATATCAATGCAGTGATGTTGGATGTGCTCATCAGAAAAGGCACATGCAGTAAAGTATATCACCATTTTGGTGAGATCCCATTTAACCCCAAAATCAGAAGTCTCAACATTCAGAAAAGCTTTAGAAACTTAGGAATATAACTTATGTATCTGTAGACTGAATAGGGCAGTTGGTTGGTCAGCCCTCAGATTAAGCTTACTCTTTCTCTGTTTCTTCCTCTTTGCTCTCTCCTATTGCATCACTGGACTGCTTCTGCGTGCAAAGGTTGCTTTGCACAAGATACCTCCTTTTCTAACAGAAAAAATCAACATGCAGAATTTAGCACATTCATCACCTATCCATGATTCTGTGGGTACGACAGTATGATACCAAATCAGTGGCCTTGACTTTCTGCTGTACAGGTCTGCAAAGAACCAATGCCAGCCTTGATAGTAGTGTCATGGTACAAAGTTCCAGCATTCCTAAATCACTGGAGTGTATGAGAGGAATAAATATCACATACTTTGCTGTCACAATGAAACACCTATTGGCTACACCATCAGTAAAGGAATTTTGCCAGGTTGCCAAGTGTTATCTAGTCCACACAATTGTGCTTGCAGCCAAAAGGGGCTGCAATAGCCCACCCTTGGGAACTCAGTCTGGCAAGTCTAGAGCATACTAGCAAGACATCTAATGAATACATGGTCATACGTGAGCAATTCACTTCACCAATGCTGCTCTTAAGCACAGAGCTAATCTGACATTGAGGTCTTTCATTAGGCTGGGCTTTGTGGCAGGACTGAAACCTTTTTGCTTTATCTCCCAACTTCACTACGTCGCAGTGCATAGCACTATATTGAATGGTTAGGGCACAAGAACACTGATAACAATTTAGATTGAGCAAAAGTGATATGCATATCACTCCACATGGAGAGTTCATGTCACTGTACTACAGCTGACTAATAGCTAGGCTCCTCTAGGTGCCTTCACCTTTTACATATCAAACCAATATGGGTCATCCCATATCAGACCAACCAAGACTCTTGTTGCCAGCATCACGTTATGAGAGAGGGGCTGTGCTATGGCAATTGCATGACACAGATCAAGCAGAAGTAAAACATGAATTACTGATGTATGTGGTCAAAATACTGTGTAATTTCTTTTATTTGAGGAATCTAGTAAGCCAGAATCATACATTGTCAGGTTTTTTTTTTT
>JAPSGF010000027.1:4460941-4471346 GCA_035772895.1 Perdix hodgsoniae
TTTTTTTTTTTTTCTTTTTTTTTTTTTCACAGTAATGCTGAAAGGGGGCTCTCAGCACAAGAAGGTGTCATAAATGTCAAGACTGATAAGAAGCTGATCATCCCCTTATCTGAGGAAGTAACCCTGGCTTGTTACATTTAGGTTACAAAATGTGGAATTCTTAAAGAACTAAAGGGTATTTTCTTTCAATGGTTTAACAAAAATTATGACGTATCTTGGATTTTATATTAGGTGTATGATCGTATGAGTGATTAACTGAACAGAAAATAAAAATGAAACAAAGAACAAAAAATTTACAACTACTTATCTAAAGAATAAGGAAGTAAAAGGTAACAAGGGTTCGTTGAAAATAAGTCTTGCAGAAAATCTTGAATATATATTATAGTTCCTGTGTGTTGTTTTTTTTTCTTTCTTCTTTTTTTTTTTTTTTTTTTCAGAGTACCAGTTTCACAATGCCATAAATAAAAGATTGGAAACAAAGCTCTCCATTGACTTTCATCTGGCACGGATATTAAAGCAGACAGTGTCCTGAGCTACTTGTCTTCAGCTGAAGGGCTTGACTTTAGCTGACAAATCCAGTGGAGTACCCAGAGCTGCAGAGTAATGACAAGTTAAAGACAAGCCACAGACTCACACAGCAGAGAAGTTCAGTTTTGGAGTGCCTGCTACTAGCTCAAAAATATAGCCGATTGATGCAAAACATTTAAGTGACACAAACTCATTTTGGCAGCTTGAGCTTACTGAAACATTTCTGAAAGGACAACGTTTTCCTAGCAGATGGAATGCTGGTATGTGCAACGTTTCTCTGCAATCCATCATAATGTCAAAGCAAATGAGGCAATTTAAGGAACAGAGGCAAGAATTATCCGGAAGAACTGTTTCATAGAAAAAGGTTAAAAGAGCTAAATACATCTAGTTTTGTTAAAGCAGAGATAGATGAAGGCATATCTTCAGTCAGCAAACACTTAAGTAATGTAAACCTTTAAGATGGGAAGGAAATACTTGGGCTTTTTTATATGGGAATAAGTCGTAATAAAGGAAAAAAGGATGGGGTAAGACTGAATATCAGAAAATCTTCTTGGCAGTGAAGAACAGGACTTGTGCACACTTTTCAGATGAAGTAATAGGAATGTTTTAAATTAAATCATTTTAAAATGAACTTGAAATATACTAATAAACAAGCTACCAGGAGTAAGTTTGTACTGACAGAAGAATGAATGGTCCACATGCTTTCTCTCTTTTTTTTTTAATTGGTTTATTTTCAAACAATTTATCATTTTCAACATCTGCCAAAAACAAAGAGAAATTAATCCAAAGTACATTCACAACAGAAATCTCAATGATAATCTAGCAGTTTGCATTTCCCACTGTGACTTTTCATCCTCCCAGCTGAACCTGTGAAAAGGCCCCCACAAACATTGCAGTGTCACCTTGATTTGATCAGAGTGCCTCTGCAGGAGAGACAGGCAATTCGAACATCTGATTATCACTGTAGGAATCTGATAGATAACCTCTTATCAATACCAGCAGCCATCAAGGTTCTGGCTTCTAACTGACTGCTCTGCCACTCTCCCAGGATCTCCTGACTCCATTGCAAAGATGGCAGGACAGAAACTGCACATCCATATTTTATCAGTTCTAGTTCCTTGCCCAGAGAAAGACTTTAGACTCTCAATGAAGGTAGCTTCCATGTTGGAAGCTGACTCTTGGGTGCTCAGAGGAGAAATATTTTGAACTACTATAGTCAGTAAATACTGCAGTCTTCAAGTACAGAGTTCTCCACTTAGGGTAGACAATGCTGAATCACAGAATCATAGAATCATAGAATCACAGAAACATAGAACGGTCTGGATTGAAAAGGACCTCAAAGATCATCTCATTTCAACCTCCCTGCAGTAAGAACCACTTAGTAACTTAGTAACAACCACTAGATCAGGCTGCCCCAGAGCCACCTGCAGCCTGGCATTGAATGCCTCCTGGATGGAGGCAGGCCTGAAGGTAGACCGATCGTACATCTTCCTGTGTTCAACCTACTATTTCTTACCAATCATGCTAACAATGTTGACAATAACTACAGAGCTATGGCTGCCTATTACAAAGTCTTTCTGACATGTTCTGCAATAGAATTGAGCATTTTTTCGTCTGACTAGTCAGTTGTTGAACATCATTATCTCAGAATTCACAGTTTGTTTATTTACAGAAGTACATTTCAAAAATTATAATATTTTATATTCCATAATATTTTATTATGTTAGTAGGAGACTTTTTTAGTAGGTAGACTTGCATTAAAAAAAAAACACAAAACTGTTCAATGGGCTCATATAATACTGTGATACCCAAATGTTTGTATTTGTATGCCCAACACACATCAACCACGCAGCTTGGAGAGCCTCAAACTTGTACAAAATAATATAAGCCAGATTAGCTCAGAAATAAATTAACAGAATGTCTTTTGCTTTATCATTTACAGACATTGAACCATATTGTATTGTTTTGTTTTTTTTTTTCCACGCAGAACTCTTGACTGAAAACAGTAGGAGTTCTGGATAAAGATGAAAGGAAGAATATGCACTGTGAGCAATTTGTTTTCTAAATATCTAATAATATCTTTTGAGAAAGACATTCTTTGTATAGAACAATTAAAATTGCCTGTATTTTTACACTCTAAGATTTAAGATTCATACATACCATAATGGTAGGACTCACAGTTGTTCTCCTATTTACTTCACAGACCCTCTATTTTTTCTTTTTTTAATAACACAGTTGTTATTTCCATTTTTATATGGAGGCAGATTTTACCATCCTTACATCTTAGTTTCATTAGAGTTCCCATTCATTCTAGAGAATGCTCTGCAGCATGAATTAGAATGAGAAAGTCTGGCTGCTCGGCTGTGCAATGTTGGG
Organism: Perdix hodgsoniae; assembly: GCA_035772895.1. Lineage (NCBI taxonomy): Eukaryota > Metazoa > Chordata > Aves > Galliformes > Phasianidae > Perdix > Perdix hodgsoniae. The sequence continues at coordinate 4,463,846 of JAPSGF010000027.1, forward strand.
TTTAAAATAGAATTGGAAAAAGCTGACTTATTTTCCCAGAAAAGTAATGTGTATACAGTAGAAGCCTTGTTAATAAAGTAAAAGCAGGATTATGCGCTGACTGTTGTTTGCCTTTCTAAGTTCTTAATTTGACTGCGTTCTTTGATTCACATACCTGTTCCCCACAGAAGTCCACATGTGGCTCCTGCTCACAGCATTGATCTGGCTTCATATTTACTGTGGTTTGAGTGGTTCTGAGAAATGTTAAGAGGGACTCACGAGCTTTCAAGTCACTCATTCACATATGTGCTGCTTCAATGCAGTGGTTAAAAGAAAATGCACTGTGAGACATTAGTATTTACACTCAGGTCTTTAATTCAAATCAATGTCTTCCGGAAATGACCACCGTTATTGTGAAAAGCTTTGATCCTATGCTACTGATTTTCCATTTTCTCCTCAAAAATAAACTTATCTGATGCTATGGCCATAGTTCAAGAAAATAATAATATATGCTATTTCAATGTGCCTTTGGTGTATTCAGACAATAAGGAACAGCCTATACAACAACTGTGTAAGAACCATAACAAATGTAACTATTTTTATTTAGTCTGAGCATCAGTAAGTCCCTTTGAGACTCTGGATCTACCATACTATCCACATCTATTATGTTGCTATGGCAGCTAAAATAGGACCTCATCTTTAAGAACTTTGAGCCCAGTCTAAGATGTTGATCTTGTAGGGAAGTGAATGACTGAAGAACAGGGGTGCATGCAACACCCCTGGATTCATGGCTCCTGCCAGCACTGCTGCAAAGCACCCAACGTTGCCTCCATTTGATGGATAAGCACCATATGTATATGTAACAACACATGATCTCTCCGATTGCACATTTGCTTCCCTCATTTTACAGATCTAAAGACCACAGATATTGTTAAAATGGGTAGTGGTAAGTTCCAGTCTTCCTCAGCAGATGGATGTCATTGTATTCTCACACTGACCCTCGTGCTCTACCTCAGAGCGTGGTGCAGATGGGTTTGGGTTTGGAGGGATCCCCAAAGGTTACCCAGCTGGGGGCAGGAACACCTCTCATAGACCAGGCTGTCCTGGGCCCCATCCAAGTATCGTGTTCAGTCCTCGGCCTGTCGCTGCGTGAAAGACACTGAAGCCCTGAAGCGCATGCAAAGAAGGGCAACAAAGATGTGAAGGGTCTGGAGCACAAACCTTGTGGAGAGCAGCTGAGGGAACTGGGATTGTTCAATCTGGAGGAGGCTCAGGGGAGACATTATTGCTCTCTATAATGACCTGAAAGGAGGTTGTAATGAGATGGAGAGCAGCCTTTTCTGCCAGGTCACAGCAACAGAATGAGACATTTAACACGTTAAGTTGTGCCAGGAGGGGTTCAGGTTGGACCTTAGGAAAAATTTCTTCTCAGGAGAGGTGATGCAGTGGCACAGGCTGCCCAGGGAGGTGGTGCAGTCACCGTCCCTGGAGGTGTTCCAGAACCGTGTGGATGTGGCACTGAGGGACGTGGGCAGTGGGCATGGTGGGGGGTCAGACTAGATAATCTTGAAAGGTTTTTTCCAACCTTAACGGCTCAATTAACGTTGTTACCAATGCCTGCACTGTGTGACCCAGCACGAGCAGCACTGCCTACATCCCAGCCCAGCAGCCTCCAGGATCCACCATCAGCTGGAGGACGGATGGATGCAGATAGAAGGGACAACTCGTGGGCAAACGCGTCCAGGGCGGCAGTCACCCGTAGGCAGCCACCGGGCCGACCCTACCCCACCCCCCATGGCACCAGCGAGCCCGCAAAGCGCTGCAGGAAACGGCGCGGCCGCAGCCCTCCTGCCGCCATTTTGAGAGAGGGCAGAAAAAACCTCGGTGCGGTCTGCGGGGAAACAATGAGAGAAGCGCCTGAGCCTTCAGAGAGAGGGAATAGCGATGAAGGGGCGAGATTACTAACGCTACGGACAGCTAGCGCTTGCACAAAACGCAGAATCACAGCAAAAACAACAACAGTAAGGAAAAATAATAAATAATAAAAGAAATCACACAAGGAAAACAAAAAGCAAGAGCAGCTCGGAATTCCTCAGTAGAGGAAGAGGCGTGTTGCCCACACTTAAAATGGCGCCGCCTTCCTCCCCTCGTTGGCCCCGCCCCTCGGGGGGGCGGGCGCGTGCATGCGCGCGCCCGCGCCGCGCTCCTCCCGCCTCCCGCCCCGCCCCGCCCCGCCTCTCCGCGCCCCTCCCATCCCCGAGCTCCTCCGCGCGCGCCCCGCGGCCCGGCCGGAGACGCGGCGGACCCGCACCGGCTGCGGCAGCGCGATGACGGCGCGGCGGGAGGCGGCGGCCGGCTCCCCCTTCCCTCCGTACGGCGGCTGGGGGGCGGCCGCGCTGCGCCTCGCCCTGGCGGTGCTCCTGCACTCGGCCCGGGCCGAGAAGGAAGGTGAGTCCCTCGTTTCCCTTCTTTTCTTCTCGTCGCCGCGTCCTCCTCCTCCGGCCGCGGCGGTTGCGGCTGTTAGCCGTGGGCCGGTTGAAAGGCGCCCCCGGGGCCTCGCGCCGCGCTCCGTGCGCGTGGGGAGGGGGGAGAGCCGGGGGAGGGGGGTCGGCGTCGCTGACAGCGTCGGGGATGGGGGCCGGGGCCGCGCTTTAAAGAGCGAGGGGAGGGGGAAGGAAAAGAAAAGAAAACAAACAAACAAAGCGTCGAGCTGGCTGCTCCGCGGCCGGCTTCCAGCGCAGCGAACGGGCGGCCAGAAGTTCGTCGAAAGTCAAGCGGGGGACAGGCGGAGGAACCGCGGGGGTCGCCGTCTGGGCGCGGTGTGACCGCGCCGTGCTGCGGGGAAGGGAAGAGCAGAGCCTCGAGCGGAACGCCGCGGCGCTGCCGAGAGGGTGGCTGCTTCCTGCGCCGCCGAGGTGCGGGCTCGCGGCGCGCTTTGAAGCGTGGCTGTGCGGCGAGGGAGCGCGGGGCGCTGGCGGCTGGGAGGCGCGAGGCGGCTTTGCGAGCGCGGTGCTGCACTGCGGGGGGTGAGGGGAGGGCGAGAGGTGGCACGGGGGGACGGAGGGAGCGAAGCGGGGTTGGGATGAAGGAGAGGAAGGACGTAGAATAGCTCTGAGCAAGGAGATAACGAGCGTGTCTCCAGAGCAGAACTGAGGGGAGAAACGGGTTGTTACGGTGCGGGTATCATAATAAAGGTTAATAAGCTTTTTTTCTTTCTTTCTTGTGTAGTATTCGGTTTGAGTGATTGCTTACAGACTTGTTGTTGCAAACACCGTGGGGTCAGCATTACGGTGATAATAAAAACAATGAATTCTGAATCGCAAATGCACTTATTCATTTGGCTGTTTTCTGAGAGCGCTGGAACGGGCTGCCCAGGGAGGTTGTGGAGTCTCCTTCTCTGGAGATATTCAAGACCCGCCTGGACACCTGCTTGTGTGACCTGGTGTAGGGACCCTGCTTTGGCAGGGGGGTTGGACTCGATGATCTCTGGAGGTCCCTTCCAACCCCTGCAGTTCTGTGATTCACCATTTAGAAAGCAGTTCAGCTTCTTTAGAGTGATGGGAACATGTAAGTCTGTCTGTCTGTCTCAAGGCACTGGAATCATTCAAATACTTCAGAACTATCTATTTTTAACTCTGACTTTGATTGCATTCCTTCACGTGTATGAGCATACAAGATTTGTCAGTGATGCATGTGTTGATGTGATGGGACTGATGCCCTGGAAGTTGTGACAGCTTAGGCTATGGTGTGGCTTTGTTGACTTGTGGAGGAGCTGCTGCTTTTCTTCTACAGCCTCCCTTGGCATTCCTGGGTAAACAAAGGCAGTGCTCGATTCAGAGTTCGAATGGTTGTGGTTGAAGTCTGTTGAGAAAGTGGAAGAGATTTTCCTTTTGTTCATACAACCTGTTATTTAAAACGTATCCATTGGGTGTAGACTCTTTTAGTAGTATGCTTAAACTTACTAATAGACATGGTTCTGGATTTCTTAGAATTCCTTGATTGCCTACGTTTGTGGGCCACCATTGAAAACTTGTATTGAATGTTTTCTTCAGTGCAGCGTGTGTGTGTGTAACTCCAGGAAGAAGGGGAAAATGAAAATAGTCCAGTGGGTTTTTAAAGCAAGACTTTTCAGGTAGTGGCTTGCGAGATCCAGTCCTGCTGATCTTAACAAAGTGCCATTCTGCAAGGTTCAGTAATTGAGCATGGAAGAGGAAGGACCAGTCTGTACAGTGGGTAGGAGCTTGAAAGGAAACGGTAGTTTGTGAGAAGGAAAGGGAGAGAAGGGTGTTTCACCCTTTGTTCATCACCTTTTTTACTAGGTTGTGACAAGTTAAACATAGGAAGACACAGTTTATAAAAAGAAACGGGGAGAGGAGGGGGCGGCTGGGGGCTGGTTGAACCTAGCCAAAAACAGGAAGTTAGAAAATAGGAATATAATTTCAATCCCTCAGATGTGGACATACGTGTTTCACTAGAGCTGCAGGAAGGAAGTTGTGGAGAAGAGGTAGAAGCGAGGCTGTGAATTGTTGCCCCTGTCCTATTTCTGCTGTGCTCAGGTGAAGGTGACTGTATGATGACACTCTGTGCATGCAGTACAAATCCCAGAGAAGATGCTGCAGAAGAAGTAGTAATAGGAGCAGGTGCCCAGATGGATGACAGAAATGAGAGAAGAACAAATCAGAATATCACAAAAGAGAAAAATGAAAATGGAGAAGGCTTTTCCTCTTATCTTGCATATCTGTGAGGCAAAGTGTGGGGAAAGATGGAGCCAATGCACAGAAGTGTAATGCTTGTTTTGTGTGTCTCAAGTAGGAGTAGTAAGTTGCTTTTTGTGGAGTTGTCATGATGCTGAAGGATCTCAAATTGATGTGACTGCTTCTGGTCCCCAGTCTTAGTTAAGGAGTTTGTGAAAGATAAACAGCTTTGCCATTTGTCTAAGAATGAACAGCAAAACTCAAATCCTTTGTGTACACAGACTGTAAATCAAACTCATGGGGGAGAAAGTGATATTGCTCTGCATGTTCTCTGTGCTAGAGAACTACCATGTTGAAAGTACTTGGGAAAAACATGAGAGCAGAGCAAACTGTATGTAGGCTGGCCAGAAAGCTTAAACATCAATTTCAGACTAAACAGTGATGTGCTACTTCTTATTTCTTAACCTAGCTGGGCCCTTAGTGCTGTATATCACTGAGGAATGAGTAAGACTGAGTAGAAAGTTAAGGTTGTTTTGTTTTTGTCATTTGGGAAATCTGTGAACCCATAGCAAAAGAATGACAAGAAGAAAAGTATGCATTTAGTCTCAAAGTGCCTCTTGCTGTTTGGGAGGAGCAAAAATATAACGTGAGAGTTTCTTTTGCAAGTATATTTTCAGGCTTTTTGTAGAGCACTCTTCCTTTTCTAGTATAATTACCACATTCTGTGTTGCCACATGGTTTGAGGACAACTTTCAGTTTTTATTTGAGCGTGCAGTTTTTGTTGTTGTTTTGTTTTAATTGGTGGAGAGGAATGCACAGTATCCTTCTCAAGTTGAAGGAAGCCATAATAATACAGTAAACCCCATGGTCAGGATTATGTTTTGAAGACGTGCCTTCCATGAGTGTGCTGCTAAACCTGAGGCTTCTCTTGTGTTTTTTTTGTTCCTTTGTTCCTATTCCATTTGTAACTTCCTAAAAAATTCTTTGTGTTACACTACAGCAACTTTAAAAAAAAAAATTGTGCTGCTTTTTATTTGGTCAGCTGGCTGAAGGCAGTACAGACACTTTGTATAGATCTTTTATCTACTCACCTGCTTTCAAAATCAATATGGGTAGAGAGCCAAGTGAATCTGAATGTCTTTGTGAGTCCTGGGAGCTCTCTACAACCTCCAAGGCCATTGTATTGAGGTGGAGGTCAGCCTCTTCTCCCAGGTAAATAGGAGAAGACAGAGAGGTAGTGGCCTGAAGTTGGACAAGGGAAGGTGCAGGTTGAATATCAGGAAAATGTTGTCTCACAGAGAGCAGTGATGCAGTGGCACAGGCTGCCCATGGAGGTGGTGCAGTCACCGTCCCTGGAGGTGTTCCAGAACCGTGTGGATGTGGCACTGAGGGACGTGGGCAGTGGGCATGGTGGGGGTGGGCTGCTGGTTGGACTGGGGGATCTGAGAGGTCTTTTCCAACCCTGATGATTCTATGAATGACATTTCGGCTGGATTTAATCTCTAGCTGTAATTTTTAAAATTTATATCTTAGTGTGGAATCTGGGAGAAAATTCAATTTTAACAAGATTTGGTGGTAAAAATGATAAATTTTTATTTTTTTAACCAAACCTTGACATATTCTCTACTAATGTCCTAGAAACTAAGATAACTACCAAGTGTAAGTGGTGTAAATGGTAGCTGATGTAGTAATGAAAGATCTGAAAGGAGATTTTAAAACAGTGCATTTGGTTGTTGAGCTCTTTGTTCTGGTTTTGTCATTCTTATCTCAGACAAGTAGCTTTTTCTTTTGCTAATATCTAAAATGGCAACACAGGATACTTCATGTGAGTAAAACAAAACTAATGCTGGAAGTTGATGTGGGAGAAAGCTTACATGCTTACAGTAAGGTAACAAACTCTTCCCATACGCTGCTTGTTTCTCATATCCTACTGTCAGAACTAATATAAGCTTACAGACACTGATGTTAAGAGTCATGTTTTGACCCTGACACAAATCAAAATGTGATCCAGAAAGAATGACCTTGGTCAAACTGTGAACAATGTAGTAGATGGAGTAGTAGCATGTTAAGAATGAGGAAAGCACAGTGAGGATAAAAATTGACCATACTGTCTCACTGTGTTTTTGAAACTCTAAGTATAGGAAAGTTACTCAGACCTTCTTTGCTTTCTTGAATGATAAATATTAACCACATGCTTGGATTGAAAGATCTCATGCTTATGTACAGAATCTTTGGGCAAAATTAAATATAAGCAAGCGTTGTCATTCAGTGAACAGGAAGCTGAGACCTCATATTCTCCATGCTTCGTGTGATCTTGAAATAATTGTTTTTCCTCCTCTGCATCTCTTTATCCTTTACAGGTGTCTGGTTTTATTGCTTGCGTGAGGCAGGCTGAGGTGTCCTTGCCTGTGGAGATGGTTCAACTCCTGATGGAAATTGCTGTTATTTGTATGGTACCCAGCATGACGAAGCCCCTCCAGACTTTGTAGCAATCCACAGGCATTGATGAAGTCCATAGGCATTGATTAGCTTAATGCTTTTGTAGTGATTTTTGTGTATGATTGCCAGCATTGCAATACAAGTTACTTTGAGTCGTTTGTAAATGCTTCTGCATTCTAAAATAGCAGCTGTTTGCAATAAAGCTTGCACATTTTCTGTATATCACTTTATATCAAAACCTAGCCAGTTTAGTTCTGCTTCAAGCTGTGTGTACTATGACTGTGTGTGATCAACTAAGTTCACAAGGGTAAGGAGGGAAGATCTAGGGTGGATGTCAGGGGGAAGTTCTTTACTATGAGAGTGGTGAGGTGCTGGCACAGGCTGCCCAG
>JAPSGF010000027.1:4471356-4557914 GCA_035772895.1 Perdix hodgsoniae
GTTGGATGGGGTCCTGGGCAGCCTGGTTTTAGCATTATGTGTGGAGGTTGGTGGCCCTGCATGTGGCAGGGAGTTGGAGATTTGTGATGCCTGAGGTCCCTTCCAACCTGGGCCATTCTGTGATTCTGTAACGAATCTTTCAAACTGTACACTTGGGAAATCTTCTGGGATTTGCTGGTAAATCACCATTCAGTAAATGGTCGCTGTTGTGGTTCATGCATAACCAGCAGTAAAAGTTCTGTGACTGAAACACAGCCTAGAACCAGTTTGGTTTGTTCCTGTGTTTGTGAGCTTGGCAAGAATAAAAGGCAATGGAAATGCTTTGTTTTTCCTGCTGGTGACTGCTATGCAGCGTGGTGCCTCTGGCTGCTGCCAGCGTACAGTAGGAGCCTCCCTGCTTGTAGCACAATTTGCAAGAGGGTCTTCTCTTCCCCCCACCATTTAAAAGACAGCTTTGAAAGTAAACCTGTACTCTTCATGGTAATAAGTGTGGGTAATTTTCATGGTAATAAGCGTAGGACTGCAGTGCCTTGGAACAGCCTGTTCTCACTGGGTCTGCTTTGAGCAGGGCGTTGGGCTTGATGGCCTCTGGAGTCACATCCAGCCTGCCTGGGACTGCGACTCCAGAAGGTGAGCATGCTGCATACATGTTGCAGAAACAACCGATGCCATTCATCTGTGGTAGTCACCGAATTTGAGCTTAAGCTACAATTATGTTAGAAATAAGTAATAAAAGTATGAATGTTAAAATACTACCGTTCTTCATGACTGATACCAAGATGCAAATTTTCTTTCATTGGGAGTGTGTCATTGTTGAAATGGCCCTTATTTTTGTGATTGTTTGGCATTAATGATCTAGTACATTAATTTGGATTAATTTGGAAACAGGAGCACAGGTCAACTTAGTTTGCTTTCTCCTGGAGTTTGCTTATCTCATGGAGGAACAGTCCAGATATGGAGGCAGCGGTTCTTGCTGCAAAATTCATGTTTTCCTTTTTGTCAGCTTTGTAACTAAAATGGGAGTGCTCGATTAAGGAAACCAAAGGGATGGATGAACTGGCTTGGATAGCTTGGACTTCAGCACATTAAATGAACTAATTCTGGAGCTGTCCTTCCAGCATTGGATGGCTTGGGGGAGTCACAAAGAGTTGAAGGATTGCAGTCTAATATTTTCTGAAAATTAATTCTGTTTTTTTTGTTTGTTTGTTTTTGTTTTTTTTTTACTTCAGGAGTTTCCTGCTAACTTACATGTCTTCTAACTAGGATTACCATAGAGGCATTTTTAATATCTCTTTTTGCCTGGGATGTGTAAAGTAGAGAATTGTCAGAGAGCAGCTTGTGCCTTATGGTGAACACTGAACTGGTCTTAAGATCCCATGAATGAAGTGGGATGTAGAGGAAATGAAACTATGTAACTGTTCCTTCTGCCTAGCTACTGTATGAAGTTACAAATTGAATATATAGTTCTATGTCAGACTGTACATATTTGGTGTAATAAACTGTGGATGAAGTTTTAAAAAGTTATTTGAACTCACAAACCAAGCCCCTACCTTCATTTTAATATACTTTCAAGTCATTTAAGTCAGGAAGTACAGCTAAACACTGATGCTACACAGAATAAGTCATCTTTTGAGAGAGGGAGGATGGGGGACAGAGTTGTAGCCAAGCATGATTCTTATGTGTACATGTGGCAAATGAACAACTCATTGGATGAAGAACTCAAATACTTGTGGTCAGCAGTTCAGTGTCCAGATGGAGATAAGTGACAAATGGTGTTCCTCAGGGATTGGTGTTGGGGCTGCTGCTATATCGTGTCTTTTACGCTGAAATGGGCAATGGGATTGCATGAACCTTGATACCAAGCTGAGTGGTGCAGTTGATGCCCTGAAGGGAAGGGTTGCCATTCAGGGGGACCTTGATAGGCTTGAGAGGTGGGCCTGTGCAAACCTCATGATGCTCAGCAAGTGCAGGAGAGTAGGTTTAGACTAGGTATTAGTAAGAAATTTTTCACAAGGAGAACAGTGAGGCACTGGAACAGGTTGCCCAAGGAATGTAGATGCCCCATCCTTAGAGGTGTTCAGGACCAGGTTGGACGAGGCCTGGGCAGACTTGTCGACATCAGAAGGGTTGGAATTAGATGTTCATTAAGGTCCCTTCCAGCCCAACCCATTCTGTGGTTTTATGATTTAAATAATTTCAAACACTTCTGCTTAAGTTCCTTATGTGCTCACTGTTCATCAGCTTTTTGTTTTGCACCCCTAGAGTGGATCCTTGTTGAGGAGTGTGGTAGTGAAGGGAAAAAAAGTGGCTGAGAAAAGTTGTCAAAAAGGAAGTTTTTTGTTTTTTTTAAAAAGGTATGTTAGCTTTTAGGAACTGAAGCATTTCTCTACAGGCATGCTTTGTTGGAAATATCTCAAGATAGTTTCTTTCTCAGAATGAAATTGAATTGATTCAGCATAGTCTGATATGAATGGCTTATATAATTTCTTTATTTTTTTGCAATAGATAAGCCGTGGGCTGAAAATTCTGGCTCAGACTAAAGATAATAGAAGATACTGTATGATATTTGGATAAAGTAAAGAAATGGGCTGTCTTTTGTGGCAGCAGCTTCCTATGGGGGAATTTTAGGTCCCTCCATTTGAGATGTTGGTGTGGTATGTTTAGTGAATTCAAAAGCTGGTTGTCCAAAGCTTGCAAGTATATATGAAATCATCCTGCAATAAAGAAAGAATTAATAAATCAGTGGTTTGCACCACAATAGTTTTCAAATAACTGTAGATGAAATCTGTAGATAATGGTTTAAAAAAAAAGCATCCAAGCAACTTGATAACTGCATGGTGTTTGGTTTAATCTTATTCTCTGCAGTGGTTTATGCTCTGCCTTGGAAGATGGTTGCAAGGAGTTCCAAGGGATCTGTCTTGCTTAATATCTTTGTCATTTGATCTGGAGGTGGAAGTGTACTGAATCTGGAGAGCAGTCAGTCTGCGTAAGGGCAGGGCTGCATTTCAGAGGGAACTAAACAGGATGGGGAAATGAGCTGAATGGGACCGTCATGAAATTCATCAAGGACAAATGGAAAGTCCTTCGTCTGGGACAGAATAACCATGTGCAGAGGGTACAAGCTGGAAGTGCTAAACATGAATCAGCGGTGTGCTCTGGCAACATGCAGGAATGTAGTCACGAGATGGAACTGTGATTATTCCCATTTACTCAGCATTTAGTAGACCACGCCTAAAACATTGCATCAAGTTTTGCTGCCCTCTGGAAGGCTGAGAAAATGATGCATGAACTTGCATGGGACCTGAAGCTCCATGGGTGATAAGTCTTCAGAGGGACCAGGGGGCAGCCTGTTGATGTCTAAGCAGAAAAATACCAAGAAAATGGAACCAGACTCTTGAGATGCGTGACAGGAAGAGATGATGGTTGTAAATTGAAATAGGGTAAGTTTGTTTTGCACTGGAATGTGCTGGTGTGTAATGACCTAAGTAAGAAAGGTACTCTGATTCTGTAAAATACAATTGAAAATGCTATTTATTAGAAGTAACATTATAAAGATGGAATAGCGTAGATAATCTCACACTGCTTCAGATTCTAGGAACCCTGAGTTAATGCAGCATCAAACAGACTTTCAGTTCATATGGGACTTACTGTGCAGGCCGAATCCATAGAAAGGATTATTCCATTTGAGCTATTATAGGATTTCCTTTCAAGAAAGCAACTCTATTCATAATTCCTACTTCGACACCATTCATACTTTCTACTGTCAAACAAAGGATGCTCACGTGAGGACCTGTTGTTACAGTCTAGATAAAGGCAAGGACCACACATAATTTCCTGAACCAAGTGTGAGTTGTTGCAGGTTCCTGTTACACTAAGCTGGCTGAAGTTGTTCTGCAGCCAGGGGTACGTGCAGCACATGCTTTCACCTCCTCGGGTTGTCTGTAATGTGAATTGCTGACTCCTCAGTGTGTGATGATCAGGACCACTATGATGTTTTGGCTTGGTCTAGGGAGAATGTATTTCATTGTCTATTCTTACAGTGAAACAAGACTTTCCTACAGAGGCTGGGGAATCTCTGACCTTGGAGGTTTTGAAGACCAAGCTAAACAAAAGCCTAAGCAATGTGGTCCAAATTCAGTATTTGCTGTTCTTTCAACTGGAGGTTAACCTAGGTGCTATTTTAAGGTCTACTCCAGCCTCACATCTCTCTGGATTTTTTCTCATAACTTTAAAAACTTGGTTGGAAGTCATCCATGCGATCATGCAATATCCTGAGTTGGAAGGGACCTGCAAGAATTATTGAGTCTGGCTCCTGATTCCACACAGTACCACTCAAAATCCAAACCGTATGTTTGATAGTGTTGTCCAAATGCTCCTTGAACTCCAGCACTTGAGGCTGTGCCCACAGCTCTGGGCATCCCATTCCATGCCCACCGCCCTGTGCTGCAGCCCCTTTTCCTAACCCCCAGCTGCCTCCCTCCCCTGACAGCTCCATGCCATTGGGCCCTGTCACCAATGTGATAACTTTGTCACAACTGATAGGAATGTCTGTAAGACAACAGAAGTCTGGGTGCTGGTAAAATCAGTGCTATAGCAGTAGTAATTTGTATATGATTTAGGTAGAAATGAAGCTGTAATTAGATCCAGAATGCTTCCCCTGTCACTCTATCAATGAAATAAGTTGATCAAGATTAAAAACAAAAACCTTTTTGTCATTACTTGTTCTAGCATTTGTTCATAGTATAGGCTTTATTTGTTCCCCAGTTTTCTTTTTTATATCACATCATTAATGTGAAGGGTCCTGTAGCCTTTAAGTTTCCCGTCTTTGCTAGCTGCTCCTAATCTGACAATAAATTGGATTTTGGTTGACATGATAATATACAAGATGTGTTAAGTAATTCTTAACAAATGTTGTTGTAATTAATGTTGAGCTTATGTATCTGAGGAAATATTGAGAAGCCTAAATATTGGTGTTACAGGTTTGGCAGTTCCATTCTTGCAGGAGGGGATGTGGAGTAATGGTTCCTTACTGGAATCCCATTTCCTTCTCACACATTTGCTTTGGTGTTCTGGGTCGGTGGGTAATCTTGACACAGAGGCAGACTACAGGTAGCGGAAATTGCAATGGTCTAGTGACGCCTTTGCCCCCAGCTATCTGTATGCTTAATTCTGTGAGAGGTGGGAGAAAGCACTCAGACTCTTGATCCTAAATGCAAGTTTGGAGGGAGGGTGTGCATGTGGAAATTCTGTGTTATGGCATAGCTGCTTTTATGTTGTCATACAGTATATAGGAGGAACCTGGAAAGAGATAGTGGCCTCAGGTTGCACTGTTTAGACATTAGAAAAAAATTCTTTGAAGGAGCAGTGAGGCAGTGGCACAAACTGCCCAGAGAGGTGGTGCAGTCACTGTCCTTTGAGGTGTTCAGGGTGGCACTGAGGGATACGATGAGGATGGATTGATGGTTGGACTCAGTAATCTTAGAGGTCTTTTCCAACCTTAGAGATTCTGTGATTCTATACAGCTTGTCAGTTGCCTTTTAGATAGCTTAACCTGATCATGACCTGCTCAGGTAGCTTTGGTGAGATGTTATCTTCCAAAGTAATGATGAATAAATTGCTTGGTTTGGGGGATAACTGGTTACATCTAGTGCAGAAAGAGAGGTCATTTTTATTGACAGAGATGGGATCTTCGGAGGTGAAGTTGCACTACTCTGTGGTACCACTGAATATCATTGTCTGATGGAGAAAAGCCTGAAACAAAATTCCATTTTATCAAGGAAAATTTGATCAGAGTTCCAGTACTTGATGAGTCCCATGAGTCCTTCCTTTGATTAAACTGAATTTCCCTAGAGAAAGAGATGTGAGAATAGGGTACTAAAAAATGTAATACATTTAGCATGATTTATTTATTTAGCATGATACAAAGCATGACTTCAGTTATACTTTCAAAGTACCTACATCAGGGGAAAGATTCCATTACTGAAGGATCATTAATCTAGCATATTTAGCTTGAGATTAGGTGCTAGAGACATCAAAGTAGAAAAAAAGTGATTTTTGAGTGAAGATAACTAACTGTTATCTTAGTTAAGGGGCACTCTAGTGATGTGGGGAATTCTGTGGTATTTGCCATCTTTGAAGGAGCATTAGATGTCTCTTCAGAACGCATCATGTAACTAAGCCTAGGGCTTTGCAATTGTTGGCTGCAGTCATGATCTGTGTTACATGGGGTGTCAGCAGAGATCATCATAGCGGTTTCTGAAAGATTTTGTACAGAAGAGATTGATTTTTTTTTTTTTCCTGAGGGTAACTGCTTCCCATGTTTTTCTCATTAACAGTTCGGGATTTATTTTTTTCCCCAAGACTGGAGTTTTATTTCGCTTTATGCTGCTTCTCTGTGTTTTATCTTCTCACAGAACTTGTTGCAGCTGTTCTTCTCCACCCAGTTTTTTTTTTTTTCTGGCTTTATCAGACACTGCAGCCAGCTTTCCCCTGGGCCTGTGTTTCCACATTGCAAGTCAACAAAATGCTTTGCTACACAATCAATAAGAACTGTCAGTGCTGTCTCATTAACGCTACAGGTCTAACATTAAGGCTTTTGCTACCTTTTCTTGAACTTTGATTGTTGTCTTTATAGGCTCTGCATAGTGGCTGATTAAGCTTTATCTTGCTGCTCTTTTTCTTGTCCTCCAGGCCTAATAGCTGTTTCCAGTGGACACTTGAGTAGCAGTTGCCTCATGAGCACAAATAGGGTGGAGATACTGCGCTCTTCCCTCACAGGGATTTTTCCCTCCAGTTGTAGTTCACTCTTAAAGAAGCTGAAAGTCTTACTGAGCAAAAAGTAGCTTAATAATTTCCAAGTTCTGTAGCTGTTCTATGAATGTATGCAGTTCCACCCTGATAAGGTGGAAAAAAGAGAGGGAGGGTGAGAAGAGGAGAGCAGAGCTGTGTCACTCAGTAGGCCGCTGTTCCTGTGCAGTGCTATTGCTTGAGGTTAATGATACAGAGCAAAGCTGTAGCTTTTAGCTGGTTATATTCCCATCTCCAGTTGATGTTCAGATATTGGTGTCTGTATGCTATCTGCATTATTATTATTTAACTATGAAAATCTCATCTTCCTGTTCTACAGAGTAAAGAACAAATCTTGCTCGCTGTACAGGTTTATTAAGGTCATTAATCAACCTGGATGCATGTCCTGTGCAGGTCTTTGCACTATGTTGACACAATCCATCCTTGAGTTTCATAGGTCTGTCCAACAGTGGCTCATTTCATGGAAGTGGATGTTTAGAAAGATGATGGAATGGGCAAACAGTTATTGCCAGTTAATGTTAACTGATTAATATTAAATGTTTTTAAATGCTCAAAGGGTTAGAACTCCAGCAGGTCCAAATTCTCTGTGCATGCATCAGTTTGCAGTGCAATATGAGTAGTGAAATTAATTGCTACAGTTAGAAGTTTCTGCCTAAAATTTGAGAACTAGAGTAAGTTAGATAATATGATAAAAATTAAGGACAGCTTGCCACTTTTCCCATTTTTCACTGTAGAGCAGATTATCTTTTTTTGAGGCTAGTTGCAATTAATGGTGTCTGTACAAGCTTGGACACAACAAATCTGTAGAAGTCTGATCTTGTTTAGAGTGTTGAAATAAAACATTCAAAAACACCATCATTAGAAAAAATAAAAAGCCATGTCCCACAGCCACAAAGAAGAAAGTTATTTTCAGATGCTGGGTTTCTACTTAACTTCCTTTTTTCCTTTTTAATTGATTTTTTTTTTTTTAAGTATGGGAGAAGTTTCCATGGGTGTCAGAAGTATTGTTCTCTTTAGGTTAAAAATAATGTAAACTAAAGAGGTTCTTTTTCCAGATGAGGGAGTAACTTCTCTTTATTCTGTATGTTCTCAAGCGTTTATGAGATCTTGACTGTAAAAAAAGCAGAGTGGGACATTATTTTTCTAGCAGCATTTTGGAACCAGTAGTTAAGTATTTTTTTTGCAGGGGGGAAAAAAAAAAAAGAAATTACTCAAATGTTTAAAAGTAAAGCACCAACCTGTAGCAAATGTTTTTAATAGGCATTTTGAAGCATCCTTTGATGTAACACTTGGGTTTTATTATATTTCTTGTGATTATCTGAAATTGACTGCTGTAGTCAGTGGAGGGAATAACCTTTTAAAAACTTTTTACAGAAAAATCAGGTTAAAATAAATGCTGTAGCTGAATTGGATAGAGGGGGAGTTCTGCAAGTTGGAATTATGGACTGAGTATAGAATAAGCATCTGAGGAAGGTCTGTGAGTACTCCATGGTTCGGAGAACCATAGAATATCCTGTAATGGAAAGGACCCACAAGGATAAAATCTGTATCCTGGCTTCACACAGGACCACCCCAAATTCAAACCCTAGGTCTGAATGTCCCACACTTCTTTCAAATAAATAAAAGCAGCCTGTTAGGTATAGTATATGGCCTTCAGTTGGCTTTATTTTTTCCCTAGATATGATTCTATAGTTTTCTTGTAAGGATTTGTCTATTAGACAGCACTTCTAGTCAGTGCAAGCTCCCACTTTCTTTTTAGAAGAAACCTTTGAGGGTTGCATCATCTCTAAAAAAAGTGAAACAAATGTGGCTGTCATATGTGTGAACTGTGTTCAGGAGGACAACCGCTTTCTTCCTCTCCCAAACTAAGCTGCAGCTTCATTGTCTGTGATGTGTATTAGAGTTAGCTACACAGATACGAGCGTGTTGTCACTTTCTGATTTGTGGCTGATATTTAAAACTAGATTGACAACCGAGCTACTAAAAGCGTGCATCTGTCTTAACTAAAGGGGAAAGAGATAAGTGGATGAATGTAATGTGATAGTTATCTTTCCTAGGAAGGAGCTTTGCTGTATAAAGAAAACCAGCCTGCAGCTTATCCTGTATCTAAAGTCAGAAAAGCGACACAAACAAATTAGCAGAAGATTACACCCAACTAAGTCTGTATGTATAGATTCAAATTTGAGCTGTCGTGTACAGTAAAATTCAAATTATTTGTCCCTCACTCCTGCAGAATAGTCACACACTGGGCTACTGCAGTCTAAGCGATCTGCTGACTCTGTTTATTTTGTTTTAACTTGGGCATAGGCTTGTGCCTAATATTGGAGTATGTGTTGTCTAAAGCTGTACAAATTAATGTTTATAATCAGTACCAAATGGTGCTTTTAATGAATATTGATTCTTTGTTTTATTTAGTTAAATGTGTTGCTTATGGTTTCATATGATGACTGGAGTGTATTATCTAGAAATGTTTTTGATTTCAGCTAACGTGTCAACAGTAAATAAGAATTTAGCAAGCTGCCTTTTTAAAGGAATGGTAATTAAGGTTGTTAATGAAGAATGAATGTATTGCTATGTAAAAGGAGTTCAGAGTGATTCCAACACCGATGATCCTGTGATTCCTGTGATGTTCTTTACTACGTTGTATATATTCACTGTCTTGGCTCTGATGGCTCTTCCTGAGGTCTGTTGGAAAAATTATCCATTTCTCTTCCTTGTGGACAACTAGAAAAGAAACAAAGGAATTGGCTCCAGAACTGCAAGAGGATTTAGCTGGAAAGGAAGCGTGCTGACTGGCAGTTCTGTGTCTGAGCTGCTTGCCTGACTGATGTTCACTGGCTCATGAGAGAATGATCCCTCGCTTTTCCAGAGAACTTGCTAGGATGTAGGCAGAAGTTCAGGCTGGTATGTACTGACTTTAATGTCTGGGAGTGCCAGCTTTTTTTTTTTTTTAAACCAGCTTTTATTTTTTTGAATTCTGAACTGAGGTGTGTTTCTGGAGGCTCACCAAGCTTTTATGATCATGTTGCCAATAAAAACGGCTGTAGAATGCTGTTTGTTTTTACCGTGTACTTTTCCTTTCACAATAATGTTTTGTCACTGTATACCCAACTGCCTGGACTTCATATGCTGCTCGGTTTTCCATTGCTTGGGACAATTGAAATGGTGTGATGGTGCATTAGCAGTTAATTCATAGTCAGAGCTTTGAAACCGACTTGTCCAGTTCCAGTTGTGCTGTTTAACTGGTAGTAGTACAAATGCTGTAATTACAGTTACGTAGACAGGAGGGCATGACACTTAGCACACTGTAATTATTGGCTCATGTGGTTATAGTTCATTTGAAATGAGCTTAGTCATTGAGACAAAGGGCTAAAACTGGACTTCTGAAAACAAGACAAAATTCTAGTGTAAGTTAAGAGATTTATACAATCTCATCCTACTGCAAGGAGTTCGGATGGTATTTTCAGAACTAGGAGAAAATTCAGAATAGATGATACCAGGTGCTATAAATACAGTTTATAAAAGGTCAGAAAATGGGTTAAGACAAGAATGAAGTCTATATGCCAGGATATAGGAATTCCTTCCTATTGAAACAAATTCGTTGTCAGTGTCCAAATGAAAGGGAAAAAATTTGCAAGGCCACCTTAAAAAATCAGATCTCAGTCAGAAGCTGGCCTCATAACCTCTGAACCATGGAGAATGTTTTTTATCGTTACGCACGGAGAGTCTTGGCATATTCAGTGGTCTCACATTACATGCAAATTTATTCTCTTGCATGTAGTTCAGGCCTGTCTAAAGATTGATGGTGACTAACGTGATTTTGCTACGATGTTCCATATTACTTTGGAGAAGTGTGGGATTTAAAGTTTCTTTTGTTACTTGATGCTTTAGAGGCTTGTGCTTTTCTTACTTAAAGCTGAAATATGAAATGCACAAAGCAGGAACATTAAAATATAAGTGTCTTTGAGGAAAACCTGTCTGCTCGCTACTTGTATGTTAACTTGTGAGAAGATGGCATCTAAGCTTTGAAGAACTTTAATTTGCTATCTGTTTTGGCTTAGGTGACATTTCCTATTCTCATAATTTAGGTATTTGTGTAGCCTCAAAAGCTGTTAATTGTTGAAAAGAGCAAAATGTGGAAATCTACTCGTAATAGCATCTGCATTGCATGTGCTTTTATTGTTAAAGAAAGCTGTGGTTTGGAGTGGGGGGAGGGTTACAGATATGGTGATGAATTTTGTTCTGCCTCTTTTTTTTTTAATTTTTACAGAGTTATGGAAGACTTAAAAATGCCCTGCATTTAAAGGTGGTACAGTGAAAGCAGAAAATAAAACCCAGTATTTTTAGCACTTGCTGTTGCTTATATCACTTCTGTCAGTACTGACATACTGTTAGAAAAGAAGAAAACAGAATATGCAGGCTGGAAGCTGAACAAACTTAACCCTGCGATCGTGTCATGTCCTAGCAGTGAGAGTGACTGATACTGCAGGGAATTTGCATGAATCTGGCAAACTGGCTTCTTGGGGCTGTTTGAAAGGATAAAGGCTGTCTGTTGGGAAACATCTGCATCCAACTAGAAGAAAATACATTGGGAAGGAAAAGAGGAGACGACGATTCTTCTGGCCTTGAATCTGGCCATGGATTTGAATCTTCATCCTTTTCCTCTGCGGACCCTAAACATGTTAGTAACACTTAAAGTTTGACTAATAACTATTACAAGCAGGCTTCAGGGCTTTGGTTGCCTGTAGGCTCAGGAAGAAATAATTTTCCTGATGCGTAATTTGGCTTCTTGGCTGCTGATTTGTGCAGTGGTCGATCATGCTGGGACAGCTGAAATGCTTCCTACCCCAAATGTTACATTGTGCCAATGTCAGAGCAGCTGCCAGGCAAGTGGCAGGGGTGAGTGAAGTGGCACAGCCAGCGGTTCTTTGTCTGCTGCAGATTATCATTCCGGAGTATGGAAGTACATTTGCTTATGTGTTAGAGACTGGCTACAGTACCAGGTTGATGATGGAGTGTAATGATATCAGTGCAGGCTTTGAGAAGGAGTTGTTCCAGAAGAAATTGTCAGGGACTTTGCAGAAGCTGTCATCTTCCTCTGAAGCATGGGGGGAATGGTTCACCAAGTAAAGCATGCCCAAGTGATCTCACACTTAATTGCTTGCAGAGTACTTTGGCATTGGTAATAACCTCCATTGGTGACAAACATGACTTGTATAGAAGGACAGAGAAGAC
Source organism: Perdix hodgsoniae (assembly GCA_035772895.1). Lineage (NCBI taxonomy): Eukaryota > Metazoa > Chordata > Aves > Galliformes > Phasianidae > Perdix > Perdix hodgsoniae. The sequence continues at coordinate 4,483,399 of JAPSGF010000027.1, forward strand.
TATTTTTGGACATACTCTGCAGAAGTTCGTGAACTTGCTTAGCTTAGGTACTGCAAGTTCAAATAGTGAGCAACTGCTTCTAATTCTGGAATGGGTGAATACTGAGAAGGAAGCAGCGCCTGCATTTCACTTTGAAGGAGCCTTTGTCTGCTCTCTGGGCTGCATCAGGCAGTTAGAGTGCTACACACATGGGAATTCAGGTGATTCCTTACAACTCGCTAGTGGAGTTTTTATAAAATATCATCACTTTTGTCTCATTTGAATGAGGTGACTAGTTGCTTCATCCTGAATTGAAAGTCTGAGGAGTCGGTTGCAAAAACAAGCTTTCATCTTGTCAAGCGGGATATTCACTTGTCATTTCCTTGCTTTGATGAAATCACTGATAAAATACAGAGGTTTGAAAGATAGTCTAAAACAAAGTAAAAGGTATAACCACAGAACCATCTTCATGATCTGGTTTCAGAAGCAACTGCTGTGAAATGGCCAGCAGCCAAGCCTCGCAGTGCGTCTGACTTCACCTGGCACTAACTGTCACCTGCTCTCTGAAAACATTTTCTAAACGATCCAGTGATGAATGGCACTTCTATTTAACTGTGTCATCCGCTCAGAATGTTCTGTAACATCTGTTGCTTTGTTCATAAGGTAAACCAAAGATGAAGTAACTGTGAAGTGGCTGAGAAAGTGTTGCGGGTTTGCAGAAGGGCTGCCTGAACTCAGGCTGCTCCAGCGTCAGACTGGGCTAGATTCTGTGAGCTTTTGTATGCGTTATTAGAGAAGAACTGATGCCATTCTGCTCTTTGTGTGTGTTCTATTTAAATTTGGGGGGGGGGGGGGGGGAACTCCCGTAAAAAAAAAAAAAAATTTATGCAAAAATGATTTTTTAAAAAACTTTTTTTTTGCTTTTAAGAATGGCGGCAGATTAAGAAAGTAAAACGTTTTTTTTATTTTTTTTTTTTTGTTGTTGTTGTTCTGCTTGATGTCACAGTAAAGTTCTGTGTATTATTTCTCTCTAAATCAGAAAGCTAAAAAACTAAAGGTGCCAAAAAGCTCAGCCTCAGAAGTACAATGCCTTCTCTTTATTAGGAAAGAAGTGCTTTCATAGAGAATTTTTTTTATGGAACTGTTGTTAAACCTGGTTTCAATGAAACACATTGGTAAACATCCTTTCATTCTGGATTTCTCTCTAGTTAAAAGAGACAGTTTTTCCTCTGAATCAGTTTGTAGCTTGGGTTTTTTGCATGGAGGATAGGTAAGGCATTTTTCTGAAATTTTGATTAACTGTTGCATTTCAGTTCTTAACATAACATGTCAGAGCTTCGTTTTCTTTCTTTTAGTGATGCATTTCTCATACAGATTTTGAGTGGCTTTTAAGGCAAAATTAAACAAGTTAAATGCCTTGTCCATTCAACTGGCAGTATGTGTATGAGAATCCTCTTGTGCTTTGTCTCTAGGGTTAATCTTTAAACTCATAGATTTGCTACAGTAATTTAGGTTTTTGAAGCCCAGACCTTGTTGAATTCTAGGACTTGATATTGTAACAGCTATTAAAATGTTTTGTTCCCTTGGCTTTTTTGGTTTTGCTCTTGTTCATATTCTCTATAATTCTTCCATGTAGAAGGTTGACAGCACCCCTGTTCTTAGCTTGAGGGTGCCTTTTGTTTGTTCTGAAATTCAGTAAGGTAATAATAATAAGACATGCAAAATTGTAAGCTATTGCTGGTGTGATGACTAGTACTGCTCATGCCGTGGTCAGTGCATTGCAGAACATGCATGTCCTTCACACCCTGAGCTTCCCCTCCTTCCCCCTCAACTATGATGAGCTGGTCTGCATCCTCAGCCCCATGGCACTGAACTTCAGAATTGTGAAGCACGGTGGCCTGAAAAGGAAATGCATAATGTGTGATGTTGTTTGGAGGGGGTGAGGTTTTGTTTTGCTTTAAGAAAAGAAAAAAAGGAGAGAGAGAAACAGAGATGACAGTGGCAATCTTCATTTTATGTGAACTTTCATTTTTGATAGTAAGGAGGCAAAACATGGGAATGGTGTATCTTTAGGAGAATCTATCTGAAAACAGGGGGAGCTAGGGACCCAGGACAGGATGTGAAAACACTGCTGTGTTAGGTGGCATTTGAAAATAGCGCATGTTCCTTTTATTTTTAAAACATCTGAGGAAAGTGGCATTGTGACCTTAAAATAATTGTATTTATTGGAACACTGAACTTCAAAATGGGAGATAACACCCTTTTTGGGCTGACATTCAAACTTCTGTCTTCCAGAAGCACACACTGTGTTTCTGTGAGCTGGCAAACTTTTAACATCTTCTCATTGAAGTTGTCCCTTCTTTCAGAAAGATGTGTTCTTACATTCCAAACTTCGTTGAGCAGAATGATAGATGCAGTCATGGGGGGGGGGGGAAAAAAAAGTGGTAGGGAAGGGATCTGTTGTTGATACCACAGTATGGAGGTTTTGTGTTGTTTCAGTTTTCCGGTTTGAGGTTGTATGAGGTTATATATATATATATATATATTATGTATTTTATCTCAAAGGCTTGTGTTGTTTTTGTATCCTATTTGTGATTGAGGAATGAACTTCTCATTCACTTTAACCATATGGAAGCTCTCAATCCAAACACTTCTAAGCTGTTTCAAATTCTGCGATATTACTGTCAAGTTGGGGAGTCACAACGAGGATTAGAAAACCGTGTGAACAAGATTTTCCAGAGGTACAGTGAAGATTTTAAGTGTACAAATGCAACTGAAATTCCAGTTGTGTCAGAATTTTCAACGGGCTTCAGTGCATTGAACTTGTTTAGCTACCCAGTAATTCATACAGTTAAAATACTGACCTAGCTTGGTACAGCCAGTCCTTTTGGGGAACCTACAATAACTTGTTAACTTTCATATCAGAAGATTGATCTGCAAAGTATGTTGCTTATCAGGATGAACATCTAGGAGCTCTGAGAGTAATTAGCATCACAGACTTGTTTGCTATTTCTGTCAAACTCTGAATTGTTACTTTGGGTACTTATGGCTCTATCTACAAGACGAGGTATTGCAGATTTTAGATGTTATGTTGCTCTTATTAATGACAAGGTGTTTTTCTGTTAATTGACTTCAGTTTTTTGTCTTTCTCCACAGCTTTCATCCAGTCGGATGGCATAATAGAAATGCTACGTTTTGATGAAGGAGACCTATTGCAGGTATGTACTCAGAGTAAATTATCTGAATTAACAATGCTTCGTCATCTCATTTTTGATATCCACTTTCTATAACTCACAGTAAGTGTTTTTCAGTGATGGCAAAAAAGCCTTCCAAATTTATTTTCATCAGTGTGTTTTGGTGCGTACTGAGGCTCTTGTCACCTGATCTTTTGTGCCAGGAAACTAATCACCAGTTCTGTCTGGCCTGTTTGTTCAGATTTTGTTATTTGTTTCTTTCTCGGAAAAACTGGGGGCTTTTCTGTGCTCAGGGTTCACCTTGAATACAGAGCTGAGATGCACAGCTAGAGGAGCTGAGAAGTGTTACAGGATTCCTTAGTGGAGAGGTGGCCTTGGGACCAATTTGCCACTGGGTTTAAGGAAAGCCCAAGTCAGTGCATGAAGAGATTGCTGCAAATACTATTTTGTCTGCTTGTCTTATGCCAGAAAGAGCTGACAAGAATGGCAACATAGTACCTGGAAAATGTACAACGTTAAAAGAATATGTGCTAAAATTTTGATACTGTGGTAGATGTTGGGATGAAAGACATAGCAGTATGCCTTAACACTTTCATGAGTTGCTGAGTTCAGAAGTTGTATTGACTAGGATTTCATGTGTGCACTATGGATGCATGTTGAGAATATCTTTTGTTAAAATTCCTAGATGTTGTTAGCCCCAGTAGATGAGAGGAAAAAGAGAAGATGAGGAAAAAAGCAAATAATTGTTTAATCAGTTAAAACTCTTGTCAGCAACTGTTTAGCTTCGTTAGTTACCAATGTAGTATTTGCTTTGCAATTTCTACCTCCTGTTTAGTCTGGTAGTGTCTACAAATGTGAAGGGTATACAGTTCTGGGCTTACTGTACAATTATTTGTTTTAGATATATGAAGGTGTCCCCTACCCCTGCCTACCTTCCTAGGTTGTTTTTTCTTCTTGGTCTTTAACGTAAGAATAACTTACTACAAGTTTTAAAGTCATACTCTGCAAGGATAAGATCCCTCACAATGATCTAAACAATTGAAAAGGTTGCAGTTAAAAAACAAAACAAAACCACCAAAAAGCACATCTCTAGTTAAACAGTTGTTTATTTGTCGTGTATTAAACACATTTAAGATCTAGTGGAGGGTTGTTAGAGTTAAGGTAGCATGGTTAGGTTGTGGCTGGACTGGGTGATCTTTAAGGTCTTTTCCATCCTGAGTAATTCTATGTTTCCCTTACTAGATACATATGTAGCTTATTTATTGACATACAAAATAGAACAGTGGAAGCTTTCCGTGTACTGGCTGTGGTCTCAATTATTGCACGTTTGTCTCAGGAGACTTCTTCAACTTGCTTGGAAATACCACTTACCAGAATAAATAAGAGGAAAAAAATGACTGGATTTAGCTCTTCTGTTCCATACTCAATTAGAATATATTTTGCTTGAGAAGAAGTGTTTAATAAGAATGACTGATCAAATTAATTGAGCCGAGGTGTTGGCACAGTTTTTGAGATGGAAAAGATGTGGATGAGTTCAGATATCTACATTTACTCCTTTTTAACTAATTAAAACCAATTTGATGAACTTTAAAATTTTTCAGTTACTTTAGCATTCAACTTCTGTAGCTCTCAGGAATAGAAAGTAGTGGTACTACTGTGAAACACCTCAGTAATTGATAAAGAGTAAAACAAACAAAACAACAACAACAACAACAAAAAAAAACAAAATGGATTGTTAGTCATTGTTGACAGTGGAAAAAGTAGTTTAAATACGATGATGGGACAAAGTCAAACACTCCTGGATATTGCTCTGTAATCTTTGGATTGTGTTTGGCTGCTTCTTTTCTTAATATATTGCTTAATTATTTTTAAAATACAGCAAGTGAGACAAAAATTTTTAATAATTGGTTTATATGCTAGGTGTTATGATATTAAGAGCTTATCACTCTTAGGATAAAAATATGTAATTGAAACCAGTTCCTTTTAATCAGAGTGATACAGCATGTTTACTCTAGCTTAGAATTTATTTACTCTTCTGTCAATTTTTATATGGTGACCTCTTGTGACTACTCAGTGCAATTAAAAAACAAAACAAGAGAACAGATACATTGTAAAAACAAATTTGTATCTTGTGAAAGAGCACAAATCCTTACATATGTAAATAAACAAATTGCAAGATAAAATCATGATGGAAATGCCATTAATTAATGCTAGTAGATAACTGTAGCAAAGATTCTACTTCTGGATTTAGACTTTCAGTATATGGATTAGAAAGTGTTCCACATAGAACCAGAGAATCATTTAGGTTGGAAAAGACCTTCAAAATCACCAAGTTCAACCATCAGTGTGACCTACTGAGTTCTATTACTGGACTGTATCCCTTAGTGCCATGTCCACATGTCTCTTAAATACCTCCAGGACTCCATCACTTCCCTGGGCAGCCCATTCCAATGACTAACCACCCTTTCTGTAAAGAAATTCTTCCTGATACCCAATCTAAATCTCCTCTGACACAACTTGAGGCAGTTTCCTCACATCCTATCACTTGTCACCTGAGAAAAGAGACTGACACCCTCCTCTCAACAACCTTCTTTCAAGTAGTTATAGAAAGCAATGAGGTCTCCTGTCAAGCTCCTCTTCTCCAGGCTAAACAGCCCCAGTTCTACCCTCAGCTGCTCTTCATCTGTCTTGTCTTCTAGTCTCTGCCAGCTTTCTTGTTCTCTGAATGTGTTCCAGCAGCTCTATGTCCTTCTTGTAATGAGGGATCCAAAACTGAACTCAGTATTTGAGGTGAACGCGGTACTTCACCATATAACTTTTCCCTCTGTCTTAGCAGAGCAAGTGAGAATTTTATTCCTTAGCATGTATGCTTAAATTAAAGGTTTATATCTGAATAAATTTGTTACTTCTGCCTGTGGATTTAAACTGCATTTCCCAATTTTATATTTGAGCTCTCCTTCTGCAGAATTTCACCTTGTCAGTCTCAGGCCCACTTCTCTGTGCCTCATCTAGACCTGACAGATGCTTCCAGCCCCTCTGACAATGATGTCATCTGTGAATATTAAGAGTGCTGAAACAATTATTAAAAGTGACAATTGTGGAAGGATAAGCTACATTAAACTAACACACACTTTTTGAGGATTTTATTTTGAAAAGTAGACAGTAAAGTAAAATTAATGCTTCAGAATTTGCTCTTGCTTCATAAAAGACTGTTTCCCAGGTCAGCCTATTTATCTTGAGAGCCCTTGCCATAAACATTTCATATTTCCAGCGCAATGCAGTTGGTGATCTTCCATTCAGACTAAGTGTTTGGAAAGTACTTCTGATGTACAAGTATTCCCCTACAAATTTCAGACACATTTTCTAATGTGAAATACTTCAATTGTTATAATTTCTCATGCTGTGTTAATCTTAAGTGCATGAAGTGCTTTTTTTTACAGGCTAACTCCTAGAATTTTTTTTATTGCTATTTATTGCTTATGGAAGAAACACTGGAATAGAAATAGAGAACCATGAGTTTGTATAGGTAACATATATTTGCTGTCTTTGGGTAACTGCTGTAAACTGTTATTCACAAATGTTGGTAAGTAGAATTATAACCATCCTTAAAATCAAATAAGGGGAGCCTTAATATGACTTGCAGCGGCTTTACAGTGAGAAAGCAGAATGCTAAGGGATTGTATTACATGCATGAAAGTAAGCATTGCTATCTCCAGCTGAAGGAATTTTAGTATTGTCTGCACGATCAGTATTTCATTCTTTATGTCATGGTAAATTTAGGAATATCTTTACAGAAGTGGCAGCTGTAACTTGTTTCAGGGCATGAAGTTGAGAAGTGTTTTTCCCACAAATTTTTGTGTTGTTTATTGACTTAAAAATGGCTTTGACACGATCTGTAGCAATATTCACATTTCATGTATGTATAGCTATTAATATTCATGTTGCAAACTGCTAAGATACAAACCACGTAAGTGGGTAGAAAAGCATGTGGAAAACTGTCTGGGCCATTGTATGGGTGTAATCTACAGTGCAAAGTTCACCCTGCAGTCAGTTACATGTGATGTCCCCTGGAGCTTGATATTGAGGTCAGTATGGCTTTACGTCTTCATCAGTCTGGATGATGGCAAGGAGAGCTCCCTCACTGAGTTTGTAGATGCTGCCAAATTGTGCAAAGTAGTTGGTAGATGGGAAGGCAAGGCTTCTGCTCAAAGGGACTTGCACCTGGGGCAGAATAACTCCATGCGACACGGCTGGCTGGGCATTGGCTGGCTGGAAAGCAGCACAGCAGAAAAGATCCGGGGGGTCTTGGTAGACAACAAGCTGAAGAGAAAGAAGTTGGCCTTGTGCCCTGGTAGTGAAGAAGGCCAACTGCCTACTGATCGGTATGAACAAAAGTGAGGCCAGATAAGGGAAGCGATTTCCCTAGCTCTTTCCCACAAAGGCAGTATGCAGTTGATGGAATAGACTTCACAGTATGCACTGTGGAAGGTTGAGAGGCACTGGATGCAGATTGCAGCATGGGAAATTGCAGAATAATGTAAAGAAAAATACCTGTGGGTAATCAAATGCTGGACCAGGTTACTTATAAAAGTTGGAGAACTGCTGTCTTGGGAGATGCTTAGTACTCAATAGCAGAGAGCTGTGAGTGACCCGCATTAACAGGAGCTCTGAACTGAGGTTTGGACTAGATAGCCTCTGGAGCTCCTTTACAGTGTGTAAGGTATTTTTTTTGCTTCTTTGCCACTGCTTGTGAGCTGCTCAAGTCTCTCTGCTCCTTGAAAGCTGCAGTTGCTTCTTGTGCAGGAAGAATATCCTCCCCCAGGCTTTAGATTCATTAATTGATGCCCAGGAGTAGGTGACTATTGCAAAGCCAGAGTCCACAGCATATATTGCGTCAACTGAAGTCAACTGGTGTTTTTGTTTCCTTATGTGAGTTTGTGTCATGAAAGCGTGCAGCAAGAATGACTCAGTCCACTTTCAGCTACCTCCCAGATTACAGTAGTCTTTTATTCATTACCTCAAGCAAGCTATTAATCATTAATTTTGCTTTTTTAAATTATCCTCCATCTGAACATAGAGTTGATGATGAATGTAGCAGTGGACTGAAGTAGACATCTATATATCGGTTTTGTAGCTTTCTCAACATCTTGTTGCTAGTGGCACATAGCTTTTCTACAAGTGGGGAACTCGCTGCAGTATGAAATAATATTTAGGATGTTTATAGAAGGTGAGAACCAGAAGAGTGTAGGAATACAAAAAGTTTAGGTTGTTGAGAATTTCATTAATGTTTAAGAAACTTGGTGCCAAGAAACCTCAAGTGTTGGTTAAAATCTTTTTCTGGTTTTCCCCTTGCTACGCCCCGTCCCTTTCACCCTTTTTAAACCTTGTTTAAGACACTAAGGGTTTGAGTTGTCTAAACGTGGGTAACCAGTGCTTACTGAGAAGTTCTGGACTATCGAAGACATCTACGTGGACCTGGCAGATATGGCACAGGTCAGAGGAGAGACAGTTTGCCAGCAGTCACATTGCCATGGAACGTTGATCCCAAGTGGCAGCAGAGGCGCGTGTTTAGATAACTGAATGTAGTGTTAGGTAATGCGGCCCCTTACCAAAAAGTAAAGGACTAGCTGTTAAAACAAACTGGTGAGATATTAAGATTAAAGTAAGTGTTGCTTGGGACTTCTGTTGTTTTTCTGGCTGAAGTTGACATTAATGCTTAGAAATGATGTTCGGAGTGTAGGGTCTGGGGTTTTTTGGTTCTCTTTTTTTTTTTTTGTCCAGGATCATTCCAAAACTGTTGCTGAATTAGTGGAGTATACTTTCAGGCACAGGTCGTCTATGTGAAATCTTTCTTGAGGGTGCAAACCCCCCAGGGCAAGTTGTTTTAAGTATTGAAACCTGTGCAGAAGGCTTTCGCATTTTTTCTGAAGTATCTCCAAGGCTTGAATGCAAACATTTGGGTAGGAGGATTTCTAAGCCCACAGTACTGATAGGAAGGGTGATCTTTCCCTCTCTTGCTTTGCTATCCCCCTCAGTTGTATATTTCTACTTCTTTTCTTATGCTGACTTTATTCTTCGTTGCTGCTAGACAGTTAGCTAAATCATAAAACTGTTCCAATTGAAACTTTCCTCCTGTAGCTTTGCTTGAAATACTAAGTGTTCACATGCAGCCTTTTTCCTGATCTGTATCAAGCTTGTAATTGCAAGGCAGTATTTGTTATTTGTAATATCTCTGTACAGAAAAGTTGTAATAATATTTTCCTGTAAATCATCTTTTTCTAATATTGCTGTATTACAGGCATATATTCTACAGTGGAAAATAACCCGTATTTATTAAAAAGCTTACTTTTTAATTCTTTTAACCTGATAAACCATCGATGTGCAGCAAAACCCACACTTTATACTGCGGATTGATCACTACACACTTTTTAGTTCTTGATGTTTGTTTGACAGTTGGAAGAGGGATATAGTTGCACTGGAAAACACTGTTGTGAATCTATAATTCTACTTGATGTTTCAAATTACTTTTACTTGGCCACGTAACTGAACATATTTGTGTCTTTGTTTATCGTGAGACTATGAAGGCTGACATGTAATAAAAAATGAGTGATAATTATAGAAACTACCACATGAGATTTATTTTTGGTTTAGTTCCATGATGCTGTGGTTGAGCTGCTGAAGTTCCTGTGCTCTTTGCTCTTGATTGACCCTGATTTCAAACCTCCCAAAAGTCATTTAGTTTGTCATTTTGCTTTGTATTTAACAGACATCTGTAACCACAAACAGGCTTTTCCTCATAAGCAAGTCTTCAGTAGGTTTTTACTTTGTTTTTAGAATTTGCCAAAGTGATTTGTGATTTTTAAACTCAGCGTACAGACATTAGACTAATATTTTCACTGCAAGACTGTAATTAGAGAATGCAGGAGAGTAAATTTGTGTGCAGGATCACCCAGAGAACTTAACTCCCAACAGCCCTAGCTGTGCAATAGCTCAGCTATTGTTAATAAGTATATTTCTGTTTATGCCTGTATTTTCTGGAGTTAAGTTTGATCTCCATTGCTTTCTGTTTAAAAGTTGGTCTGAGTAAGCTTTTACACTGAAGCTAATATTAGTGCATGCTGACTGCTAGTCACAGAGTTTAAAAGAGTAGATAACAAACAATTTTTCCTACCAAATAGCTTAAAATGTAATAATGCTTTCTTGCTAGAGCCAACGCTAGTTGTCAAGGATGGGACAGTGTTGATAGCAACTATTTTGACTGCCTTGTCATAGGATCCAAGCGTGTTGCCTCTGGCATCTGTCAGGTAACTGCTGGTAATTTAATGATGTGCCTTGGTTATGATTCTCTAAAGAAAAATCAGTTACTGAAAGGAAGATTGTATTTTATTGAAGTGGATGTTCCACTGTCAAGGGTAGTGGTAAGGAATTCTGAATGATTTATATCTGTGAACTTCAGGTAGTAGTTTGACTGCGTGACTACTTCTGAAGAACTTTGTCTCAGCAATTGTTGGTTGTCTCTTTCCAGTAGGTCACTGGTACCAATGCGTAGTGTGGAAGAATGAAGCTAGTAAAACTGGGAGAAGAATAGTCTTAAATGGCTGTATTGTATTAACTTGCATCTTATTGGAAATGCAAAATGATGAGCGACAAACAAAAAAATTAAAAAGTTGACTTTTGGGAGGTTTGAAACCATGGTCAATAAAGAGCAAAAGCGCAGGAACTTCAGCAGCTCAGCTATAGCATTGTGGAACTAAACCAAAAATAAAAAGCTTGTCAATATTTGAGCAGTATAGCATATCTAGGAAAAAAATTGGAAATTGAAATATTTTACTTACAAAGGAAAAAGCATTGAAAAAAGCCCTAACAACAAACAGAAATGTGCTGTTTTCCTAATTATGGTACAAATGTAATAAGCTTGAATGAAAGCTTCCCAATTTGTTCATTTCTGAATTATAAGATTTGCAATACAGATCACCTTGCATTGTCTTTTGAGGAAAAACTGCCCTGATTATGCTGTGCTGCAAAGCATAATTTCTTGTGAACCCCTTCCTCCTGCCATGTCCTTGCCAGGCAGTGTGCCTATCTCTCCCAGAGACTTTAACAGAAGAAAGCTAATTGATTCTCTGTCTGGTCATTAAAATTAAAATCAAATCCTCAGGTTATCTTGGTTTTTAAATGGTAAGTAAATTCACTTCCAGACTTTTTTTTTTCAGTTTCATATCAGTTGTAGGGTTATTAATTTGATCTTAAAGCTAAAATATTAGTTACATTTGCAGTTCAGAATTGAGCCTTGTTGTGAATTGAACATATTTTTTTTAAAGTAAATGATTCAATAGTAATAATTACTAAAATTTTCAACAAACTGTCTTCAAAAAGAAAAATATGTTCTCTACTTGTAGGGATTTTCACATTTAAAGTGATTTGTTTAATTTTTCTTAACAGAATTTTTTTTTCTTAGCAAAGGTCAGAAAATACAACTTGTAGATGAATTAGAAGTCAATGAAATGCCCAGCCAAGGGAGTTGATTTTTAGTTCTCAAATGCAAAATGAAAAAAATATCATTCACCCTTTGAAAAAACTTCCTTTTTATTAATTACTAATGGTGTCATTTGAATCAATATACGTACCATGGACTTTGTCAGAATGGTGACCTTCCTTTCCTGTTGTAGAAGATTAAAATTCTTGATCTTCACCTTGAGATGCTTTTAAGAGAAGGACTGAAATCCTACATCTGATCCTCAAATCCAAGATCAAAACAGGATTTCAAAAAATGCATGTGTCTGAATGCGTCTAAGAGGATATTCCACACAGAGCCTTCTTGACTGGGATTTCTTAAGGAAGAGCAAACTAGTTGGAATTTCTTAGACAACATTACCTCCTTTTCAGATGATTAACTGCAGTGTCCAGCAGAGGGATAGTAAAGGTATGAATAATAGAGGCTGAGAGATCATTATCAGGGAAGGAGATGAAGTTTCCTAAATAAATAGAAGTTATAATGTCCTTTGTTTTCTAGTTTGTTGAATAACACCAGTAGGATTATTACTTGGCTGATACTTGTTCTATATGCTTTTCTTTGTTTCTTGTGTCTCTGGTAGCTTTTTCTATTGTTCCCTATAATATTATTGTTTCAGCTTTAAGTTACTGCTTGTCTTACAGCTTGTAGCAGTTTCTACCACTTGAACTGCCTTCTCTGGAGCCAAGTGGTCTTTGGATAGAAGCTGATGGTTTAATCTGTACAAATAATCACAAAAAAGCTGATATACATTTTCTCCTCTGAATCAGAACTTCCTCTTGTTTTACAGAATATGGTCTATGGCTTGTTACAGATGTTTGCTATCACAGGAAATATAATGCTGTCAGTCTCTTCAATTTATTTATTTATTTTTTTTACAGACTGAGACAACTATAGGCCTCAGTTCATATCAACAGAAAAGGTAAGAAGAGTTTTCTAAGAGTTTAATACAGCCATCCTATTCTGAGATTGTTGATGTTTTTTGGAAGAAGAAAAAAGTTTACTATAAGAAAAAAATCAAATACAAATTGTGTAGATTTTTGAGTATTGTTATTGTATAGAGAAAATAAAATGTGAAATGTTTTTTAATTTTGATTTTTGAACTTTTGTAAATAGAAAATTCTTTGCTTATTGATATCATTTTTATGTTCTTTGGACATGTGAGAAAGAACAAGCTTTTTACAAATATAAAATGATTCACCTGAGTTACGCAGATTTGATTACAATTTTCTGCTGACAATCAAGAGCCTTGACTATTACACTAAAAATACCTACTGCAACTGTGTGAATAGTAGTGTCGTGAATATTGTGTAGGCTTGAGCAACTAAATCACTTAGATAAGAAATAAATTACATAATCTATCAAGCTGAATTCTTTAATGCACGTAGTAATATATACCACAGAATAATTCTGTGCAAGTAAAAAATGAACAGGTTTTTGTAGGTTTTTGTACTGTTTCATTGAATGTTTTAAGGAGTGGATTTGTTTACCTGCTGCAAAAGTTCTTTTGCAACAAAGGAGCCCTTTTGAAAAACAGCTTTATGATCTTGCTTTCAATATTTTTCATTTAGTTTTTGGGGTTTTTTTTGGCTTTTTTTCCTCCCTTGCATGGAACTCTGTAGTATATGAGAAGCAAAAGTTGTCCTTTTTTCTTCCTAATTCCTAATTGTTTTTCTGAAGACTCCTCAGATAGTTCTTTGCCCTTAATGGAACACACAGATCAGCATATGTGTATGTTCGTATTCCTAAACGTGAGCTTAAGGGCATCTCTTTGCAAGAAGTTCTGAAAAATCTCTGGGGGGAGAAACAAAGAAACTCTTCTCATTTTGTACTTAAAAAGGCTTCATCCCTATTGATATCACCTACTACCCATGTCTGTTACCTCCTGATTAGATACTTACCCAAATCTTGTGGGGGAAATCTCCTGAAATATATGGAAATACTGTACATTTTGGCTTACCTAGTGTTACTGTTTTTAATACTCAATGAACAGCTTGGTAAGAGGAAAGAGTGAATGTGAAAATGCTGAAGAATCTGTGAGGATGTAGCAGGTTTTTCATGTCGGGTGAAATTAAATCTAGTTTATATTTTGATAATGTAAACAAGAAGAGTTGATATTATGTATTGAAATAAGGCAGTTACTGCATAGTTTAATGTGAAGCTTCAGCCAGTTTGTATATTATGGTAATGTGAATTTTGTCGAGCTTGTATTCTACCAACTTCAATTTGCTTTCTAATTAAGGAAGTGTAGCTTAGTCATGCTGTATAAAACTTGAAAACTCTTGTTGCTTTACCTCCCCTGCTTCTTCCCACCCCTCCTCCCCTCCTCACCCTCAGCACAGGCGGCTTCTCTCTGCCATTCACAACTTCTTCCTGTTTATTTCTCAACTGTGAGGACTCCAAATTTTCCACTCAATGCTGTACATGTATGTGCTGCAGCACGTCAGTCAGACTGCAAGTATGCAAACATGAATTTAGGAATAATGATGGAACTTCAAAGGCCCAATTTAGTCTCATGTTGAATCGGACTTCTTGGAGATTGTTTAAATAATCGTCTCAATGGCAAAAAGAAAGTGCTGCTTTTATTGAGATATATGGATCATGTGTGACTTCTTTGTCCCCTCGAAAACACAGAAGTCTTATGCCCTTGAGAGTGAGGCTCAGGCCATGGATTAGTTCTTCAAGGTTTTTGTTTTGTTTTCATTTCTCGTCTGAGAAAATATCTTTCTGTGTTGGAAGTTTGTGTTTTAAAGTGTATTCTAATAAAAACTACAGGCTTACAGATATGAAAAACTTCCTAGTTTGAGAATTGTAAAAGAAATTCTGGAAAGCATTCAGATGTGAATCATGTGAAGATTTCATCTCTGTGGGGCAAGACATAGGAGGAGCGGCTGAGGCCCCTCATGCTCAGCGCAGAGCAGAGGAGCTGAGGGGAGGCCTGATGGCGGCTGCAGCTCCTCACAGGGAGCGGAGGGGCAGCGCTGAGCTCCGCGCTGTGTGACAGCGACAGGGCGAGGGAACGGCGTGGAGCTGTCAGGGGAGGGCAGCTGGGGGTCAGGGAAAGGGGCTGCACCACAGGGCGGTGGGCATGGAAGATGCTGACTGGGTCTGTGGGCACGGCCTCGAGTGCTGAAGTTCAAGGAGTGTTTGACCACTGCTGTCAGACATAGAGTTTGATTTTGGGGTAAGTCTTATGTGGAGCCAGGATTCAACGATTCTTGTTGCATCCCTTCTAACTCAGGATATTCTGTAAAATATAGAGCATATTCTACTTCATATCAGTGGCTTATTTGGTGCTCAGTCACAATGCAATAAAAACATAAAGACCTGCACTGCAAACCTTTCAGTGGTGTATTACAAGGTAAATACCCAGTTTGCCTCCTGTCTGTTTCTCTCCCTGACTTTGTGGCTGGTTTTTTTGTGTGTGTATGTGTGTGCGTATTTCTTTCTAAGTGGTTGTGTAAAATGCTATTACTAGAAAATGAGTGTCTCATCCACATGCTTAACTTCTTTAGATGACTTGTTTATCATTGTGTTTATTAGAGACTGTAATACCTCCTTCCTGGTATAGCTTGCAAATATTTCTTCCCTATCTACATGATTTATTCAATTCTTTGATCTGCTTTTTAATGCAAAATGGGAGGGGAGAACTGAACAAGTCACTTAATTTTTCTTTTGTTCTTGTCTGTGATTAGACTACAGTACATCAATTCAGTTGATTCTGTTCTTTCCTCATGCTTTCCCCACACAACCCCCAAGAAAGTAAACTTTGAAGTTTTTACATTTGATATAATGAGCACACTATCATGATAAACGGTTAATACTGGCATAACTAAGCCAACCACTACCTACATGTGGTTTATTAAAAACCTTTGTTGCTAGTGTTTTTATTCATCTGTACTTACAGCTGTCACTGATGCCAGGTATTTTACCGAGCAAACATTTTGTGGGAGCTGATTTTCTCACTGAGGCTACATTTAATACTCTTATTTCTAAAATCGTTTTAGGTATGAAAAATTGAATACATTTTCTGATGTTCGCAGCGCATCCTTATTTTTTTAATATTTAAAGGTCACGAATGTGACCAGGGAAATGTGATTGGTTACTTATTTTAGCCTAAAGCGTTCCATCTTTTAGGTGGCTCTTTCAAGGACATTCTGCCATGAAAAAAAGTACCCATGGTGATATATTTTGACTCTATCACTTTAAAAATTAATATGGCTATTTTTGGAGACATTTTATTTTGTGGTAACAGAAATAACGGAGTAGTGGCTTTCTGGGAGTTTGTGTTACTACAGCCATGAGATCTTTTGGCTTGACACTTTAATGCTCTTCTTTTTATTTCTTTATATTGTTGATTTATGGCACAGGAAAGGAAGTAAAACCCTTTGTACAAATGTTAAAGTAATATGGGAAAAATGCATGTAGATATAATCCTTAGATCTGAGTTTTCCACAGTAGCAATTAAAGATGGTACAGATAAGATTCCACAGAGCATATGCATCTTCCCGGAATCCCAGAATGGTAAAGGGAGAACACAGAAAGGCGGTTACTGCGAAACTTTGTAGAACTCTTTAAAGATGTTGTCCATCTCCAAATGCAGAAGTGTGCATGGATGATGTAAAATTGAATGCCTAGCATACTGCAAGAAGCAGCAGAATTTCTTTAAAATGTTTTTCAAAATGTCCTTAAGTAGTAGGACATTGTCTTGATACCAGTGGGCCTCTGTCTTCCCATGCATTGGTATTTTTAGCATCTTTATAATTGCTTCTGGGAGTAACCTTATTGGGACTTTAAGTTGCACTTCTGTGGTTCACATTTTGTAGTATGTTGTGTCTGTGTTATACTGATAAAGTAGTTATTTAAGTACTTGAGGAAAATGCTCTCTCACACTGATGACAGAATGGGTGGTACAGTGAGGGAAATGGTTCTGTCCAGGACTGCGTGTAGTTCACTATGAAGGCTCACTATTTAAGTCAGAATTCTTGCAGAAGGGTAGAAGCATAGGGACCATCCTTGAGGCACTACCAGGTACAAGTCTTTCCTAAAACTTCATAGATACAAATGACTTCTGGCTAATTCTTGGTCTGCTGGAGCTTGCTGGCGAAGGTCAGTAGGTCTTTCTCATTCAGTTGCATCTTTTCTTTTTCATGTTCTTCTTGACCTGGAAGATTAGAAAGCTTGAAGGGACAGGGAAAGAAAAATGTATAACTCTGATGCAAGTCTGGGAAGCCTAGAGCCCTACATGCATGTATAATTATTACCTTAAATGTCATTACACTGTAAAGTTGCCCTACCCTTGGGTGTATCCAGCCTCCTGTGAGCAAGTGCCCAGCAGAGCAGGCGTTATCATTATCAGCAAATTGGGCCTTTCAGTAGGCAAAGTTTTGGAATTCAGTATTGCTAGTTCCTATTTGAGTCTTACTGTATATGTTGCTTTTATTATAGCTGATGTTTGTTATGATGTAGGTGCCTTTACCAAACTCTAATCTTTAAAAAAATCTGTACTAACTTTTCGAGTATGTGAAGAGTTGTTTATATCCTGATTGTCCAAGTTAGGTGAAGTGACTTTACAGGATGTATTAATAAAAATCTTCACTATCATTTCTATAAATACTATAAATATTTCAGATGACTTTTTAAAAGTTAATTCCTTTTACATAAAAGGAGTGGTTATGTTCTTTTACTGATTAAAAGCAGAAGTGATGCATGGGTCACATTTCAGGGGTTTGAAACTGGAAGAAATTACAGTGTATTATAGTAAGAACTGTTTTAACAATCACTTGAGAAGAAAAGTATGTATTTCTAGTTCAGTATTACAGTAATCTTGACAATAGAGATGGGTGGGCTTTGCCATTTCCAGTTTAAAAAAATGCGCTGCAAGTGTTCTGTTTTTAAATTGGACAATAAGCTTTGAAGGAGGGAGGTGATCGCTTTGAAGATGGGTTCAGAACTTGTTTCATCCTGTCAGAATTTCACTACTTATTATAATTTTCCAACTTAATTGTGTCTGTAACTCTGGTTTTGCAGAGCGCGTGTTATGTGAGGTTTGGTTTTAGCTCATATCTGACTGCTCTAGTGAGGCACAGCAGCACAGTAGTAGCAAGAATTGTGCTTGCTGTAGGCTTGAATTCTGTTCTTCCTGCCTCTGGGACTTGCACCTGCATTTTTACTGTTTTCAGATTTATATAAGTGTGTCTGATTAAAGCAGTATGACACCTGATCTTGGAATAAGGCTATTTTTAAGGACTAAGCTCTAAGTAGTATTGAAGATGCTTCAACATCTGGGTGTGTAGAGCTGTAAATCAGCTCAAAACATGAATAGATCTCTTACACGTGCATTGTACTTGGAGTGGAGGGATATAGTTGTAGGGTACTGGGGTGAATAACTAAGAGTTTTTGTATTTTTTATAAAATACATTGTGAATGTGTCCTAGTGTTGTTGTTGCCCAGTTTCAGGCTATTAGAGAATACATTAAGATTGCATGCTCTATTTTTGAAGTTTTACTCCCATAAATAGCTTCCTTGTTGAAATGGTTCTACAGTTTGGAAAAGCATCTACACTTGATTGACAGTTATTTTTCTGGAAGGTATGCTAGACAGATTGGTCAAGTTCAAGGCCTCAGCTGGATAAGGCAAGCCACAGGTGCCTCTGAGGAGGCCTTGCACCTTTTTGCTTTTTCCTTTGATAAGGCAGATTGGGAAGTTTTCCTGCCCTCTTGGCCTCTGGAGCATCTCTTTACCCAGGCTGCCTGGTTACATTTTGGTCTTTGGGAGTCTGTAGTTGTTGATACCAAGTTAGAAAACAGGATCTGAAAGAAGAATGCTATTTTGTTAATGGTTAAAAAAAAAAAAGGCATTTAAAGAAAAAAAAAAGCCATTGATCTAGAGCCTTTGTTTTAGCCTTTTCTTCCATTACTGTCTCCCTGCTTTTTGTTCATTGTATGATCAAGAATTTTACTCAGCCTAAGATAAAGTGTTACTGACGTACAGAGATGTAAGTGCAAAGTCATTTCATTCTGAAAAATTGTTTCAGTCAATTATGTTGCTTTGTATTCATTTTTCTAACTTACGTTGTGGGTTATTGATTGTGCTCTCTGACTGTGACAGTTCAAATTAAAAAAAAAAAAACAAAAAACAAAAAACACAAAACAAAGCAAAAACAAACAAACAAAAACATTACCAGAGAATAGTTTCCAATACTTTGTGGTCTTTACCACTGGATGGTTTGAGTGGTATTTAAATTTTAGCCTTCATCTACTAGTACTTTCACAGTTACCAGCAGGAGGTTAGTACTGGTGAGGCCAAAGAATGTTTCTAGACCAAAGTTACTGTATTTTGGGTATTAAGAGAATTTTAACAGCAAAAACGTAGGCTGGTTTCTCCCATGTGGCATTAGTACCAGCAAATTGGGTCCAGGTGGTTTGTGTTACTACAGTTGTAGCGAAACTCATGGTGTGTATTGTCATGTATTTGCTGGGTATTCTGAGGAGAATGTTTGGATATTGCTATGAAAGATGATATAAACTTATTTAGCTTACTGCAGTGCATACTTTTCCTCTAAATGGTGATGAGTTTCAATTATGTCTGTTTCTAATATCTGTTCTGCATAGTCTTTCTTGGAGGTACCAAATAATCATGTAAAACTGCTATAAATTGTGGACAAGTTTGTCAAGTTATGTTTCTTCTGCTGAATTAGATATGCTGTTATTTGTATTAATGAATAGGGTACTTCGAGATGAAAGGAGGCAAAAAATGTATCTTTTAAAGGATTTCAATTTTTCTTGCAGTGTATCCCTATATCGGGGAAATTGCCGACCTCTGCGGTTCGAGCCACCAATGCTGGATTTCCATGAACAGTAAGTTGAAAAGTCTTCTGATCGGTTCACTTAAATCTGAAGAGCTTTGAAAAGCGAAGGACAGCTTGGTGTACAGAGAGCAGCTTCAGTGCCTGACTCATACTTCAGGACAATGTAAACCGAAGTGATGACATTTCAAACATTCTTGTTAGCAGTTCAACAGAGGAGAAAAAACAGCCTAAGTATGCCTAAGTGCAGTAATGCTTGTGAGAAACTTCCCCCATCTTTAGCCAGCACTGCTGCTGGATGAAAGGCTCTTTTATTTACGGAGCAACCATAGATTATTAACAGAATTTTCTATTCCTTGTTTGTAGGAAAGGCTAAATATGGATGTAGTACTTACAGAGACTTGCAATGTGGCACCTTTGTGTTGATACAGTGTATACTTGTTTCTGAAGCAGGAGGAGTTGTAATTTTGCATTGGTTACAAAGAGTGGCTTTCTAGAAATAGCCTTTATCCAAAGACAGAAAGTTAATGTCACTATGCAATGAAGTTACTATGTATTAGTGAAGTTACAAACTTTATTGTACAGCGGTTTGCTCTTCATAAAATCATAGAATCAACAAACTGCTCAGGTTGGAAAAGATCTTAAAGATCATCAAGTCCAACCAGGATCTAACCAAACTATCCTAACTCTACCAGCCCTCTGCTAAATCATGTCCCTGAGCACCACATCCATAAACACATCCGGGGATGGTGACTCAACCACCTCTGGGGAGCCTATTTCAGTGCTTCCAGTTCCTTCAGTCTCTCCTCATAGGGCATATTCTCCAAGCCCTTCACCAGCCTTGTTGCCCTTGTTTGGACCTGCTCCAGCACCTCTGTCCTTTCTGTATTGTCGACTAGAGTTCCTGTAAAAATGTTTTAATTTCAATTGATTTTCTGTTAAAACCAATTAAATATTCCATTAGTAGTAATTATAGAATTGGATAACAAAGATGTATTTTTTTTAGTTTTTTTTATTCTCATTGGCTATAAATGAAGTGTTCTATTGATGTAGCTTAAAGTCTGCTAAATTTGCAGGTCATCTATATATTACATACTTACCTGAAGAAGCTGTATGTGCTGCATCTTTGCGTGAATTTCCAATCTGCTTCATTTTTTTAAAATAAATGAATTAAAAGTAGTTTTACACACTGATATGAATACTTCAAGCTGTTCTTCATTATATTTTTGATTTTTATGTAAGCTGAAAGCACCAAAATAGTATAGATCTAGTATACCATTAAAATAGTGCAAATCAATTACTTACAAGAAGCGTAAGGGGTGTTGTACAATAAATACAGAACTCGGGATTGCTGACTTTTATCTGTTGATACAGGGAACCTGTGTGTCAGAACTTAAATCATTGTGTTGTACTTTTGGTGTTTTTTTTAACCAAAAAGTCTGTTATCCTTAATTTAGCTGTTTAGATAATAACCTCAAGCAGAAATAATCTTCTAGTTTATGAAGACCTAGAATAAGATGTGAAAAACAGCTTTAGAAAAAGTTTTGATTTGGGGCCCTAGTGTTCAGTTTAAAACCTACCCTTAGGCATTTAAATAGAGGTGAACATACTTGGAGAAGTGGTGATCAACTCAAACTTATGGTCTGAATAAACTGCATATGCCATGTACCCTGAAAGTAAAAGAATTCATATTTACTCTTTCGGCTCTTTGCCTTTTAAATTAGGGAGGGTTTTCTTGTACTCAATTTGTCTTTACTTTCTGAGTTGATAATAGAGAAGTCCTAAAATACATATTTAGTTTCTGAATAAGAGTTGTACGTGAAGTGTTTTGTTAATAGGTAGCATTTAGTAGAGCAAGCTTGTTCAAAGTTCATGTTGATACAGAGCTATCAACATGCATCACTTCTATTCTACAGGAAATTGCAACACTTAACTTCAGTCATAACGTAACCCATCCTTCTTGGAACATTTTTGGTCTGCTTCTGGTGTTTGGGTTTAATCGCATCTTTCAAAATCATGCCAACTTAAATTTATTTTACTAAAATCAAAACTGGGATTCAGTTGCTAAATAAGTCCTGCAGACACATTTCCTTATGTTCTACCTGAAGATGAGATTACAGTGGTTGCGAACTTCTGTTATACAAGAGTTGGTTTTGTAATGCTGCTTTAATATAAAAAATAATACAGTATTCTACCACTTTGAAGACAGTCCAGATAATCTCAGACTTATCACAAGAAATGTGTGCTCTATGTTAGGATATGCAAATCTTTGCTTCAAAGGATCCCAAATGTTCTTGGTATACTTTAAGCCTCTGGGAAAGGGGTGGGACCAGGGCAGGTTCTTTCAGGCCAGTGATCCAAGAAACTGCTTAGACTAAATGGAATATCACTCATTTTTTTTAATATGAGAACCTTATCTCTCTTGTTTTTTTTTTAATGTTAAAACAGTAACCATTGGGTAGTCTTCTATAACTTTGGAAGGTGATTGCCCAGAAGTTGTTTTGGCAGGGCGGTCACTATCTGTAAAGGTTCCCATGTTTGAGATGCATCTTTGGGCTGTTGTGGGTGGTCTGTCTAGATGAAGACTACAATGAAGTGTAGTTTTCATTCTCTTGTTTCTGCTTTATGAGAGAACTTGAATCTTCATAGATCTTAACACATTGCTTTTATCTGTGTTAATTCAACTCTGAAAATATGATAAGTTAGTTCTTTACAATGAACTTTTTGGCAGAAGTAACTTCTGATGATGGAGTAGTTTAATATTGAGAATTTTAGCATACTGATGCTACAAGTTAAAAGTGCTTATCATCAACATTTAAAAATGTCAAATTATTTTAACACTGAAGTTGTTTTCTTACCTCTTTTTCAGATTGGTCATTGGTAATGTACAAAAACATGCTTTTATTCTAGTTCTGTGGTGAGTGGGCACTTGTGCATCACTCAGTTTGAGCTTAGTCCCACTCTCTTGATAGTTCTTTGGTGGTAAGACAGTAATCTAAAAAATTATCTTGTAGCTTTCTGCTTATCAACAATCTTCTTTTGTATTTCCTTTAGAATATTTTGCTTAGAGGGGGGTTTTAGTAGTGTTTCTATTCCTAAGCTCTTGTGTTTAAAGGATGCTCTGTTTTTAAACAGCAAATAGCAAACAATTTTAGCAACTGAGGAGTTTATTCAAGTCATTTCTGAAATATAAGAGAACATCCTTACATAAAATATATTTATTAAGGGTGCTGGGACCTATAAGGTACCTACGATGTGTGCGGCCAAGTATTTATACTGCATGTTTTATAAACTTCGTATGCATGAGGTTGAGGTCATCAGATTTTTTTCATGTTGCAAAATGAATTTTCACTTCTATTGGAATTTAAATGTAAGAAACAGTTGACAGTAAGTTGACACTTAGTTCAAATGTACCTCTGTTTATTTGCATATGGAAGTGCCACCAAAGCAAATAATCTTTATTCACATTACAGCTGGTGACACTCTTGGTTAAGTCTATGTTAGTAATGTTTTGTACACTGGATTTTGCTAACTGTTTGGAAGAGGTATGAAGTGTCTTGCAGGATCTGATTCCTAGCATAAAGTGTGACATTTGCTGTGTTTTTCAAGTTATGTGGACACAAACTTCTTGTTAAGTTTAATATGAAAATGTTCTATATTTCTTTGAGAACAAACAAACAGAAATAATGAATAACAAACAACAACAAAAACACTGGAATCTGGAAGCTGATAAGCAATTGACCTATAGCCTTGTATGTGGATCCCTTCTGGTTTTTGTTTGTTTTGCTTTTCCCAGTTAATGAGGCAAGCTTGCATTCTCAAACTTCTGGTTTTGGTTACTTCGGTCAAGTGAAGTATCTCATTTGGATCACTCGGCCAGCAATGCTTATAGTTCCACATGAAACAGGAGAGTCCTCTATTTGCTGATTCTCTACTCTTGAATATCAGGAACTTCCTTCATGGAATCATAGACTCACCAAGGTTGGAAAAGATCTCCAAGATCATCCAGTCCAACTGACCACCTATTTCCCACTAAACCATGTCCCTCAGAACAACACCTAAGTGTTTCTTGAACACCTCCAGGGTTGGTCACTCCATCTCTTCCTTAGGCAGCCTATTCCAGCACCTGAACACTCTTCTGGAGAAGAAATTTTTTCTCATGTCTAACCCGAGTTCTTGTAAGGAGCTAGTATTTTTTGTAAGAATGGGTTACAGAAGGTGTTCTCCAGAGGTAACTCCCAGTATTTCCTAATATAAGTGGAAAGCTGTTGGTTGAATTCTGTGCTCTCCCCAGTCTTGCTGAGAAGAACAGAAGATGAGGGAATAATTCATCTGCTGAATTTACATTCTTGGGCTTTTACTTATGGACTGATATCACTTTTCTAAATCAAGCCAGCTTTTTTTTTTCCTAAATGAAAGTATCTCAACTATATGCAGTAAGAAAAAATTGTCCTTTTAGAAGAATAGTTTCTCAATCTGTGTTTTCTTTATAGTGAGTAGTTAAATATTTTTGCAAGTCTGAGCCAATAGCTCGAGGATTTGTTTCCCCAGCTCCTTGCAGACACTGCTTTCCTTTAAGAGTATGCCTCTTTATCTCTAAAGTTGAAATGAACTCAATTACAAAGATGCGCTTACAACGTACAGGAGATGCGAACTCAGATAGTGGGAAGAGTTGAGTTTTAACAGTAAAAAAGATGCATCAACACAGGCTTATTTACCCATTTGAACAGGCACCTCACCCTTGGTAATTACCATCTTCTCATCCACGTTTTAGTATCTGCTTTTTATCAGTGTAGGGGGACCCAGCGTTTTACAGGGACAAAAGATCAGGACCAAAATCTTGCATGTTTTGACAATTCCTGCTTGCCTGAAAATGTGTATCTATGCTGTCTTATTGCAGTGGGGAATATCAGTTGTGACTGCTCCAGGAAATGTTGTACAATTTGGCACCAGTAAACACTGTACTTGTGTAGATTACTGTGGCTAGATAAATCACAGCCAGGACAGTATCTCTTAGTTGACTGTTGTCTGGGATGTAGGTTTGTTAAAGGTGTCTGGTGCACATTATTCTACCTGAATTTTACTATGTCTCATGAGAGAGGAAAAAAAGTAAAATTTGTCTTATTTCCCTAGATTTGGTTAACGTCAGGGTTATTGTGTACAAGGAAAGCAGTATCTGAGCAAAGCAAAATATTAGAGATGCTGTTACAAAATCAAAATAATCTACAAAGTTATAAAATAGAAACGTAATCCTAGCGATAGAATTCCTTTCTAGTGACTTCTTTTATCACGTTTTATGCGGTGTTTGTCTGAAGTCTGAAGTTCAAAGGACAGTGATGTCTGCCATGACTACTTCCCTACTGTTTTTTTGTTGTTTTTTTAATAGACTTCAGCCTCTCAAATATAGTGACTTAAATTTGCCTTCTTTCAGTACAAGAAAATTGTTCTTGCCTTAAAATGTTGCTGTTGTTTGGAATGTTTCCTGGGACAGTGTCTTTTACTTCCAAACTACCTTCCTGCTGGGAACAAGCCGGCGCTTCAGTCTTACCAAATCATTCAAGATAATTTCTTGGCTTCGTGTGTTTTCACACATTAAAGATCATAACAAAGTAGTACTTAAATCAACTCTGATTCTAGTTTTCAGTACGTAGTTGGTTCTCTCCAGAGACCACAAGCAGTATGCTAGTCAAGTAGGTTACTCATAAGCAATACAGTGCTTAAAGTCTGCTCATATTCTGTTACTTCCTGCTGTTGTGGTTGGCTAGAATTATTCTGCTTGCTTCTTGGCTTTGGCTGTTAAATTCCTCTTACAAAGATTCATTAGAGTGAAGCACAATAGGAAGAAGATGTTTTCACCTTCTTGGAGAGCCACTGAACTTGGTCAGGGAAGAGAATTGTCAAGACGCTATTCTATAACAGGCAGCAGGTTGCTGCTGGGAGCTTGTCTTCAGCTGGAGAACATAAGTTGCTCTGAGAACAGGAGAACAGTTGATCCTCAGGAAAGGCTGAAAGTTTTTTTCAGTGTCAGAGGAGTTGGATTATTTTATATCTTTGTTTGTTTGTCAGTAGGATCAGAAAGAGTTTATTCAAGGCATAGAAACTTTTCTCTAAGCAGTGAATTCACTGATAAATTGCTGGCTTATAGAAGCTCATTTATGTCCTTCAGTTTCCAAGCTGATAAAATACTCAAGTCCATATACTGATATCATTGAAGGAGCATTTGAAGGAAGAGGATTACTCAGATGTTGTAGCATAAGAGTAGACCATTCTACCTCTTCTAACTGTGAAGTAGAAACCTGAAAAATAGCATATTTTTTCAATAGGTACCAGTAATAGGATAATGCAATGTTAAGTCTTCAGAAAAAGTAGTAAGTAATCAGTCAAGTGTCAAGGAAAAAAATGCTGTTATTCTTTAAGGTAGAATTATATACATTAATTAAACACATGAGCAAAGTTTTATTGTCAGTGTTCCAGATGTTATATGTACCTGTTTAGCTTGAGGGGATAAAACCCACTGTCCTGTTTGCTAGAAATCTTAACAGTTTAAAATGCTTTCTTCCCCGTTCCGCAGGCCAGTTGGAATGCCAAAAATGGAGAAAGTTTACCTACATAACCCTAGCTCAGAAGAAACAATTACACTAGTATCAATATCTGCTACAACATCACATTTTCATGCATCATTTTTTCAAAACAGGGTAAGTTTATTCTGCTTTCTCGAAATGAGCTTTTCCTTTGTTTTCTGTATGTGAACTTGATTCCTGCCCAACCCTGCTTCCCTAAGTGAGCTATTTAATTCAGTAATTATATACCTAAAAATATTAGGATACCTCAGTTCTTGATCTCAAATCAAGTTAGCAAACAAATTTGAACCGAGTATGGAATCATATGCAAACCCTACTAGGAAAGAAGAAATTGAATATTTCTTAGGAGTTCCAGCTAGGGTGTAAGTATATACTGTCACTAGAAGCAGATACATTTGCTGCTGATGTGACTGTTAGATGTTCTGTACTTCAGAGCGCGTGCACAGCTGTGAGCTATTCTTAGAGTCTTGTGAAGACTGTAGATACAGTGGTGTTCGTCTGAAGCAGTCACTAATCTAGATGTGATTATTGCAGTTGTATCATAAGAATTTGCAAGCTGAAAAGCATGGTGTCAGTAGGTTTAACTCTTAACCACGTTACTGTCAGATACAGTTTTCTAGTTTCGTTTTTGTGCAGTGCCTGTGGTTTAGCAGGGCCCAACAAACAACAAAAAAGTCCTTACTTCAGAAAAGCTGACTATAAAGCAGCCTTTCTCACTTTTTGAAATTCTGTAGTAATTGCCTTTCTCCTGTGTTCAGTAAGCTCAGTCCAGGGTATTCCTATGTAATGATGAATTTTGAATTTACAGGTTAGCCTAAAAAAATGGTTGAATATAATTTTGTGATAGACATTAGCTGTAAAATATTTTGATTATCTCATTACACATATGTATGCTTTTCTCTAAGTCTGTTGTAGACTTTCTAACTTCAGTGCTTTTCTGCAAAGTGCACTGACCTCAAACTTGCTTTTTCTTTTGCCTTTTTTTTTTTCCCCAGAAAATTCTTCCAGGAGGCAATACGTCCTTTGATGTAGTTTTCCTCGCAAGAGTAGTGGGAAATGTAGAGAACACTTTATTTATTAACACTTCTAACCATGGGGTATTTACTTATCAGGTAAGATAAGTGGAGAACAGTCAGAAAAAGTTGTAAAATTAGCATTATATCTGTATCTATTGCTGCGTAAATAACCACAGAGCAGTGTTTTTCCAGACAAGTTAAGGAAGCTTCCATGCTAGCTGCTTGTTGTAATGCAGTTATATCAATGTAAATATCTATAGTCCAGTAATGTAAGCCAGATCACTGAAATCTATATGGGGTTTTGTGTGTGTGTGTATTAGTGACTTGCTGCAACGATCCAACTCATTATTTTGTTCTTTGCTCATCTGATACAATGATAAGACAATTTTATTCATCATGCCGACAGGGAAAAAAAAAGTTCATTTACTTGAAATTCAAAAAGATAAACTGTACAGGTGAGAGAGGCTGAAAAGTGAGAGAATCATGGAGTCCTTAGAGTTGGAAGGTTGACCATCTAGTCCAATTCCCCTGCAGTGAACAGGGACATCACAGCTAGATCAGGTTGCCCAGGGCCTGATCCAGCTTTGCCTTGTAAGTCTCCAGGGACAGGGCATCAACCACATCCCTAAGCAACCTGTTCCAGTGCCTCACCAGCCTCCCTGTAAAAGATTTTTTCTTTGTATCTAACCTAAATCTACCCTCTTGAGTTTAAAACCATTTCTCCATATTCTGTCACCACAGTCCCTGCTGAAGAGTCTGTCCCCTTCTTTCCTGTTACTCCCCTTTAGATACTGATGAGTGGCTATAAGGAAATTTTTATGTTGAGGGAATCTATCTCATACATAGCAGCATTTTGAAAACATCAAAAGCCTTTCCCTTACAGACACTTTGTTCCATAATCCTTTAATGATAAGATTTAATACCTTTTTAGCCTTTAGCTGGTATTGAGTATTTCAGGGTATCAGAATAAAGTTATTTTTTTGTTATTTTGATGTCCTGTGATCTAAATATGTCAGTGTAATTAAGTAGTGGCTATTAGAAATATTTGTTTTCTGTAAATGAAACCAATTTTTTTTTCAGTGCTTTAGCATGATGCTGATTTTAAATGCTCAGTGAGAAATATATTAAACAATTAATGAAAAAGAGTACTTGGTAGACTATTAAA
This sequence comes from Perdix hodgsoniae, assembly GCA_035772895.1. Classification (NCBI taxonomy): domain Eukaryota; kingdom Metazoa; phylum Chordata; class Aves; order Galliformes; family Phasianidae; genus Perdix; species Perdix hodgsoniae. The sequence goes on from JAPSGF010000027.1 coordinate 4,511,653, forward strand.
AATTGCACATATATATAAAATGCTACAACAAGGATATCCAGCTGCTTAGCCTTTTTTTTTTTCTTCTGTCCTAGGTGTTTGGCATTGGAGTATCGAACCCCTATCGTTTGCGCCCCTTTATTGGGGCACGAGTTCCTGTAAATAGCAGTTTTTCTCCTATAATAAATATACATAACCCTCACAGTGAACCTTTGCAGGTGAGCCTAAGAGCATTAAATGCTCATTCATTTATGATATTAGTCTGAAATTTTATTTTGGTATTTCGTAAATCTATTTGAACTGTGAATCTGTGTGACACCGAGTTTTATACGTTACAAAGTTGCATTTCTGTTTAAATGCTGATCAGTTGTTCTAGAAATTATAGATTATATTCACAAATCCCTTTAGTTTGCCGAATTGAGGTTTTACTATGGGTTTTCCATTTTTTAAATCTTGTAATTACTGCAAGATGGAGAACTACACTTTGCTGGTAGTCAAGAAGAGTAATGAAGCCAATGAAGTAACATAGATTTTGCATTTTTAATCCAGGCATGCCTTTTAGCTCCCTTCTGCTCATTTTGCATTGATAATGATTTGCTGTCAACCAAATATTTCAGGAGGTAATCTGATTTTAATTAGTGACGAGCTTTATTTTATTGATCAACAATAAAGAAAGAAGAATGCTCTCTTGATTCAATAAACACAGCCAGAAATGTCCACCAATGAAATGTGAATACAATAAGCTCGGTGTCTCTCTAGGCTGTGTATTAAATATAGTACTATTACAATTTCTCCCAGCAGTGGTGTCTTTACTGTGAACCTTAAAATGTAACAGTGGTACAGTGTTCCTTCTATTGAGGCAAGGTTAACAAATGAAGTGATATCTGAGCATAACCAAACTTCTAAATCAATAGCCTGATAGTGAATTTCTGCTACTACTTGATAAATGGTTCATAAACTGTGAAATTCCACAAAAAGCGCTTCAAGTGTAGCACTACCCAGTGGTTTTATCATAATTAAAATTGAACTTATTAAGAAACTGCAGTGGTCAAATAGTTGCTAATCCTTTACATTGAATATTATATTATCTGATAGCTGAAGCAGACTCCCTTTAATCGTTTGCTAACGTTTTCCTGTTATCCGCTCCAGGTAGTAGAAATGTATTCCAGTGGAGGTGATCTCCATTTAGAGCTTCCAACAGGTCAACAAGGAGGTACAAAGAAGCTGTGGGTAAGTAGTAATGCCTGCAGCATTTACTGTAGATATTTAGTGAATTTTTACTTTATGATTTTAGGATTGTTTGTGGCTTTTTTTACCAAATGTTTGTGATGTAATCTGTAAAAGAACTTCATATAAACTGAAAGCGGGATCTATTAGCTACATGATAATAAAAATAGAAAGTAGAACTTAATTTTAAGAAGCCATCTTCATTTAACTGTTCTTTTTTGAAATGAGAAGATGAATCACAACCACTTGATCACACAGGACAGTGTAGTCCTTCTTATGCCTTGAAAGCTGGATTCAGCCTACAAGCAGATTATAAAACAAAACCTTATTTTTTTTTTTTAACTGAACAAGTCCTTCCTGCAAATCACTGTGAATGCTTACGTGAGTTGGAAAAAAAAAACAAAAAACAACCAACCAAAAACAGCTGAATGAATTTAAGGAAGAACAAATTGAGGACTGTAAAACAGCAATGTGTCCAGCTGCAGTAAATCTCTGAATCATGATTCAAGAGTGGCTAGAAATGGTTCTGGAAAGTATGCGTGCCCTGCACTATGTATCTTCTGCCAGTGACAGAATAATGGGTTAGACAGACACTTGGTCTGGCCTATTAAATCTGTTTTGTTGTGTTCTTTGTGACACGTATCTTCACAGGAAATAAGTTTTAGAAGCATTCAGAAGATGAAGTTTTGGTTTTGTGCTGTATATTACAGTCTTAGTGATGTCCAACTAGATATGAAAACTATTTTCCTCTTTGATGGATATTACTGCTTTTTTTTATTTCTGTTTTTGTCTGGGAGCGACTCCTAAGTCACTGGGATTCAAAATTTCTCTTATTCCAAATATCATTTACAGTCACTGACAGTTGTATCTGTTGCAATGAATAAAGCCAGCATATTTCCAAGCCAAGAAGAAAAAATCACAAAAATTAATCCCTGGCTTTTCTGAAGAAAGTCTGTGAGAATGGCTGTAACTTCGTTTTAGACACATGTATTGCAAAGCTGTAGAAATACAAATCACAAGAATTTTAAAAGTCAACAGAGAGCAAACATTCTGGGAGTTGGAAATAAGAAATAAAAACAATTTTTTTTTAAAAAAGGGTCCTAAGATTTTGACATAGTTTTACGCAGATGGCATTGCTTCTAATGATAACCCCTTCCTCATAAATGAAAGAAAATTTAAGGGGGTTATTGAATTCTATAATCATTAGTAGATAGATAAATGACAACCAAACAACCTGTTTGATGTGGTTAGAACCATCAACAAAAGCATAAAAGATTTTTAAATGTCTACCTCAGTTCTGGTTTTGGTTCTTCAGCAAATAGCTATTCAGCTTCCCTAAGATAGGTTGCCAGTTAAAGCATTGATGACAAACATGCAAAAGTTGCACAGAAGGGCATTGGCATTTCAAATCAGTGAGACAAATAGAAGAAGTGAAACCAGTAGATGGAGGTATGCAAATATAGCAGAAGAGAAAGTAGAAGAAATGATTTGAAACAAGGTTGATACAGGTATCAAATAATACAGAATCACAGAATGGCCAGGGTTGGAAGGGACCTCAAGGATCATGACCTGCCACGTGCAGGACTACCAACCTCCCCATTTAATGCCAGACCAGGCTGCCCAGGGCCCCATCCAGTCTGGCCTTGAACACCTCCAGGGACGGGGCATCCACAACCTCTCTGGGCAGCTGTGCCAGCACCTCACCACTCTCTCTGTAAAGAATTTCCTCCTGACATCCAACCTAAATCTCCTCTCTCTCAACTTAAAACCATTTCCCCTAGTCCTGTAGTTATCTACCCTTTTGATTCCCCTCCCCTCTAGGCTCCCTTTAGGTACTGAAATGCTGCAATAAGGATACTTTAATGTATGCTGTCAAAATGCACAATGTTGTCAAAATTTGTATTGATGTCAAAGCAGTCAGCATACACTGGAGAATTATTGTGATCACTATTTAATGGCACATCAGGGATCCAGACAAACTTTGGATGATATCTAATTGCTCATATGGAAGAGGAAAATTGCATCCTTGGAGACAATGTAGCTGTTTCTTTGTGTTAGGTTTGTGAGTAAGTGAGAGCAGAATTTGAAAGCTAGACATTTCAGTATGTTTTTTAATTCGGAGACTCTCCAAATGTAGTTACTCTGACTACTAGCAACTCTGCACTATTTTAATTTGTGTTTAGCCACATGGTTTTGACATTTGTGTATGTGTATGAAACTGTATGTGCTTTGTGTCTGCTTTAGAGAAAAAGCAATTAGAATATATAAAAATAGCATTTGATGTTATTGAACTCAATTACATTTTTATTGTTAATCTCTCATCCTTTTCCCACAGTTTTAAGAAATAAAACTTAAGAGGGTAATGAAAGTCCTCTTCTGTATACCTGTTTTTAATCAGTGTTGTATTTGTTGGGAAAAAACTACCCAAATGAAATCGAACGGTAACTTTAAAAACATGCAGGCTCTGTCTTGCTTCCATTGCTGCTTTTTCCCTTATCGTACAATTATACTCAATACTTCTATTATAGTTTTTGTTGTAGCAGCTCTTTTTCTAATTACTACAATCTCACAGATGTGCTTTTAATGTTCTGTTAGGAAATACCTCCCTATGAAACAAAAGGAGTGATGAGAGCCAGCTTTTCTTCGAGAGAAGCAGATAATCATACAGCATTCATTAGAATAAAAACAAATGCCTCAGACAACACAGAATTTATCATTCTCCCTGTTGAGGTAGAAGTTACAACAGGTTTGTAGAAAAGCATTTTTGACGTTATTTAGCTTTATGAACGTGTGCAGTAAGAAAATGATAATGTTTCTTTTTCTTCCCTTAAAGCACCAGGAATCTATTCGTCGACAGAAATGCTAGATTTTGGTACGCTACGAACACAAGGTAAAGCTGTACTTCAGAATTCAAAGCATCTGTAAGGGGCAAAGGGAAGAGTGGTTATCTTTGTAATAATCCTAGTAGATTGTGAGATTATGATTTTATTTTCCTTTTTTTCTTTAAGAACTAGAGTTTGAAAGATAGGAAAACAATGCATTGCTACTGTGCACAAATGCGTTTGCCTTCAAGTAAACTTGAGATGTGTACAAGCAAACAGATTCCACGTTTAGTTATGTCAAGTACTGACCCAAGTCTTAAAACTTACTTGCACATGGCTTAACCTGAAAGTAAACATGGTTTACTTCATTATTTTTTTTAGAAGATTGCTTTATAGCTACAAAGCTTTAATATCTTTCATACACAAGAAATAGTAGAAGTATGCAAGCTTAACCAAGTTGTTTATAATTTCTTCTTTTTGAAAAGTGCCTTTTACACATTTGTGCCATATGTTTTGCATTATGAATTGGTATTGCTAAGTGAGATCAAAGAATTATTTCTGCTTGACAGAAAGTAATAAAACTGAAGATATATATTGAAACTGTAAAAGGACTTGTATGGACTGATTCTTTAGTACTGATATATCATCTTTAAACCAACCAACAACAACAAAAAAAACAATTAAAAAAGTAGCTTCTGAAGTACTTTTCCATGCAATGTAGCTAACAAATAAGATTACTAAATGAGATTGTCTCTGCTAGTCCATCTGGCAAAATCGTGCCTTATACTATTTGTAGCTGGTTCATTTTTTAATGTGTTAGAAATAAAAATAGTTAACTGAAGCATGTTGTATTTCCTACTGTAAAAAGTGCTGTTTAAAATGTCATGTTCTTGAGGCTAGGTACTTCGGCTGTACCACCTAATGTAACTCTTTAATGCTAAACAACAGAGGGCTTATGAGTAGCTAGCACAGATCACTTTGTATAATGATTTTCTGTTAACATAGCCTAATAGTCAGGTGTGTTTTTTGTTCTTTAACAGATCTGCCAAAAATTTTAAATCTGCATTTATTAAATTCAGGAACAAAAGATGTGCCAATTACAGTAAGTTTTATTTCCTTTCAATTTGAAACTTTCCACTTGGATTTACTTCATCTCATGAAAATTGATCGTTTCCAGCTTTCACCATGCAGTGTTCAGAAATAGAAGCTAAGTAATAGATGACTAAGATATGACTTACTATTAAGAAACGAAATCATGTATACGCATGGTAAAAATTAACTTCCTTCATAGCTTTATTTCAACAGCTATTTCAATATCTATAGATAGTCTACAATATCTTAGGATCCCTAAGCTTTTGTACTTGTAATTCCAGTTTAGCATACAAGAGATTAAGGTTCTATGGGATTGTTTATCTACATCAGAGTCCCTGAAAGCATATGAAGCAATGTTCCAATGTAGTCTTATAAGATGAGCGAAGAGTAGCTTTTAGAAGCAGACTGCAACGTGGCCCTTGTTTTCTTGAGTCCATCTCATTTGTATCTTGAAATAAGAAGAAGACCTGGGAACACTCCAGAGTCCTTTCCTGTGAGATTGCTACAGCTGCGTGTAAAGGCAGTTTCAGATTTCTGGCTTTAGGATTTTCTGTGTTTATTTCAAAGTTCTTGCTGTATTCTTGTGGTTCATGCCTGTGTAATTTCCTATGTGATTTTTTTTCCAAACTATTTTTCTCACTTCTTCCTTCTCGTCTTCCTGTCTTCCTTGTTTTGCAGATTTGTTTGTATTGGTATCTATATATTGTCCCAGTGCATTTTTAAAGTGTTGAAGTGTTGAAAAGAAACCAGAGGAGCCAGAAGAGTGACTGAAGGGCTGGCAAAGGTTTCTTACTGAGCTCTTGGAGAGCATTACTTTGTTTTTAAAGCATTAACTGTAGGGAATTATATTTTAATAGTAGAGGTTGAACAAAAGCATAGGACAGGATACTGGATACTGAGGCTGGACAAATTTAGGGTAGAAACAGAGTACCTGTGTAGTAATGAGGATAGCTTTCTGCTGTAATGATAGTCCATGGCAATTTCTGCTCAGTTATTATTCATGGATAACTCTCAAGTCAAGAGAAGTTAATAGTATAGTATAAGAGAATTTAATTTGTGGAAGTCATAGTGCTTATTATTTCAGTGAGGGTGGATGATTTTAAGGTCCGTTGTGGCCTTGTATGCTAGAAAGTACCTTCCATGGCATGTGATATGTTCCAATTGAAGTGTTTTCTCTCTACCTCTCTAGAAAGACTTGTATATAATCCTTACAACCAGAGGATTTGTAAACTTGCTAGATTTTTTCTCAACTGTTTGCTTTCCTATGTCATGCCCATGTTCATAGACTTGCCAGGTTTTTTGTAAGGTGTGTGACATACTTCACAAGTACAAGGGATATTTATGTTCAAATGCCAGTATCTATCTGATATCAGATTAATTAGCACCTATTTCATACTTCTCCAGGAAAAAAAGCTTCCTTTTTTTTTTTTTTTTCAAAGCTGTGGTCTCTGTGTTCCTGACCGTAGGCCATAGACCATAGTCTTCTGGTAGGCTATTATCTGCTCGTTCTACAAGTCATGACAGAATTTTTCCAGATGAATTATTCTTTTGTAATGTATCAAAACAATGAATTAAGAGATATTGAAGGGCTCTGGAACTTACCTTTGTGATGATGAAGTTACTCAAGTTAAGCCTAAATATGATATATTTTTCAATAGCACATGTGGCACGTCTGAGTCGGTTGTTCTTATTAAAGCATAATTAGTGAAGTTTGTGAGCTGTCTAACCTTACCAGTATTTCAAGCACTATGTGAATTTCTTCTGCTTTGCCAGTTTTAAAGTGGTAAACAAGAGTCAAGAAATTCTGCAAAGAAACTAGTGAATGCTGTATTTCTAGGAAAGCTGAAGAAATGGAATTCTGATCCTTTAGAACCAGAGTTTAAAAGCAGTGAGGCAGAGCTCTGCCCCAACTTTTAATGTCAGAAGTAAAGGCCAGGGCTATATTTAGCATATATTTAAGTTGGCTCCTGGAAGAACTAAATATCTTCAGGTCATCTGCGTATGACAGACTGCTAATAGTGCTGCCAGAGCTATAGCTGTGCTTTTAAGTTTTTACTCATCCTCTGGTCCAGCAATTTGGTTAAGGAACATAAGAGTGAGTCACTTGACTTTCTTTTTGAGTTTTAAGAGTCCTTACAAAACTTCCTTATTTACATTTTTTACATCATTAGGGAGCACTGTGTTTACTTTGTGACTGGATGAACTGTTGTGCTGCAGCACAACAGTTAACACATTAAACCGTGTTGTCAAAAGTCTGATGAAGTCAGATGGTTCTCTTTAATTTGTCCCCTCTCTAGAAAGAAAATTTTGTTTCTTTAACACAGTTTAAGTCAATTTCATTGTTAACAGCAAAGTCATATTCGTAAGTTTCAGCTCCTGGTCATATTCTATGCATAAAGAACAAGAAACTTGAGGATACCTACGTATTGAATTTAGGCCTATCCATTTGATGATGAGTGTATGAGAAAGTGCTTACTTTGGTCACAGTTCAATTACTTCACAGATTTTTACTCTTACCAACCTGTGAGAAGTAGTTCACTTCTGAGTTATGTTCTCCATCTCAATTTTTGAGTGCATGCATCTCAAAATAATGAAAGTTGCCTCAAAGATTCAAATCTGCAAGTAGTTTATCACACACCTTCTTCATCTTATTAGAATAGATACAATCTGTGAGTCCTTAAACCGCATACTACAAGATTTTGAAGCTTGACTGAGGCACTTCCATAGGAGATTTGTATGTAAATAAAATGAAATTCCTCTTCCCCACAGAAATTGCTGATGGGGATTTTTCTGAGAAAACTGGTAGTGTTAGATTCTCAGTGGAGCTCATTTTGCATGTGTTTTCTTATGACCTTCTGTTGAGGAGCCCATATTTGTTGATTCATAAGGCACATCTCAGGAAACGAGTTTTGTTTGGCCTTTATTTGAAATGGGTTAAAATTTGAGGTAAATGAAGTTAAAAGAATTTCTAAGGAATTTTGCTTCCATTAGTAATCTTAATGTTATATTTGCATTTATAGCATGTAATTAAGCAAGAGAAATGTCTGATATACTTAAAAAAAAAGTCAAAACAGCGTTAAATTCCTTCTTTAAATTTATCTGTAGATGTTTTGAACAAATCCATGTAGATTTGTTACACTTTTAGGCTTAAGAAATATACCTCTGAAACCTGCGTTTTTCTGACACCAGATTGTCCTTTTGTATATTTTCTGTTGATTAGGTGAATGAAATCAGCATTTTGAACTTCTAATAGCTCATAACCAGCTTTTTGTATGGAAAGAGCTGCTAGAAATGTTTACCTTTTCTACCATGCAAAAGTTGTGAACTTGACTATAGCTTTTGTTTTGCCTGCTTTAAGGGGCTTTACAAAGATACCTTGAGATCTCAGTTTTGTAATAGGGATTCCATTAGAAAGAGATTGTGATATTTATAAATCAACTCATGAGGAGATGTATCAAATATCTGCACCATGTGTATGCAGGTGTTTGACAAAGGTCAGTGCTGTAAGTCCAATATAGAGAATCTTCCAGTTGAGCTAACAGAGATTATTCATTAGTTAGAACATGAGCAATGCTGCTTGTTTCCCTTGGGGGTTGTACATCAGTTATGTAACTTCGCAGAACTTAGTTATATATGCAAAATTTTACAGCTTTCATTTACAATCAAGAGTAGCTTAGCTATGAAGAATTGTTAGCTGGTGTGTAGCACTAGCTGTCTGCCTTACTCTTCTCTGATGAAGGAAGTCTCAGCTGCTTATGAAGCAGGTGCTAAACCTCTGTGGCCTAGCATAAGGTAAACCAGCACTCATTTCAATTTTCTTAATGCAGTGTCTTGTAATTTATGGCAGCTTAGCAGCTGCTATATGAGCAGCTGAGCTGTTTTTACAGCAGAAGACAGCTGGGGAGGAGGAATCATGGCAGCCATCCCAATTTTAAGCAAAATAAGAATAAGAGCGTTTAAGTGCTCTAAGCCCTGTTTCTGTACGTGAAATGTAAATAGTTTGCTAGCAGGCTCTGTAGACACTTCAGGTATTGATAGTTGCCACCCATAATTCTGCTGCATAACAGTGCATATCTTCAAATCACCTGTGGCTAACAACTGACAGAATTGCTATTCTGGTAATGTCCACTTCACCTTTTCTGTGCAGTTAGAAATAGTAACTGTCAGATTGAAAAGGTGATATTGTAAAATGTCACTGTAAAATAAGTATCATCTCAAATTTACAGACCTGTTCTTTATACTGATTTATTTTTTAACTCATATGGCAGTTTTGAAGACTTAACATGGGATCAGAGACAAGGTGGATATGTGTATTGCCACTAATTGCACAAGCCAAATAACGGCTTTTCCAACGAGTGAACCAGAAAAAAATAGGCTATAGCTACTGTCACCTTGTGACGTTAAGAATAAAAATAATTCTTGATTTACAAAACAACTGCTTTCTGTATTTTTACGTACTCTTGGCTATACTGTCTCTTCACTCTGTTCTCAAGGGAAACTCCCTGTTGTCTACTCTTCTGCATACTGAGTTTTCAGGACTTGAAAAATATCGTAAAGCCACTTGTAATGCTGTTCTGTTACAGAGAAGATAGACCTATGCAAACTCAGCACCAATTAATCGCAGCCATATCACTTTGAATGATGCTTGAAGGCTGCACAGTGTGTTAACAATGATAAATTTACAAGTGCTTTATATTTTGATTCTGTTTGCAGAGTGTGAGACCTACACCACAGAATGAAGCTATAACAGTACATTTCAAACCAGTTACGTTAAAAGCCTCTGAAAGTAAATATACCAAAGTTGCTAGTATTAGCTTTGATGGTAAGTACTTCACCTCTCTTCTTAAAACTTGCCCGATGCTTCATAGCACTTGCTGAAACTTTATGGATTGTTTTCTAAGAAGTCTCTTAATGAACTAATGCTTGAGGAGGAAGTGGAATTATTTGGAAGGGCCTTATTTCTGCTGAGTTCATGTATTTCAGAAGGGTCTTTTCTAAAGTCACAACTAGCCAGTGACTTAGTCTGATAACTACTAGTGAGAAGAAGAGGGATTCTTAAACAATCTTGTGTGTAAATATAAAAACTGTACATCAGATTCTGTTGTAAACATAAGTGGTATTTTGAGTCATTGGTTAAAAGATATTATTAGTCTAAAAAGGTGTTTGCTTTTGGGAAATCCGAGCAAACCAAGGCATGTTCATCAGTGATGTAGATTAGAGTGTATTCCTTGGAATGCCCTTTGAGCTTTCTGAAGTTTAAAGAAAACTCTAAGATACTATTTTTCCCCCAAAATTTTTTGTGATGGAATACCCAGTGAAGTATGTCTTGCGCTTGGGAATCTTAGTGTGAATGCTAACTTGGTTTCTTTTACCTTGAATTTATATTATAGAGAAAGGCAGGTGAGAGTGGCAAGGCTTTCACTGTAACCTTTCCTATGAAGATATGTTAGGTATCCTCATACTGACTTTGATTTATATCTTGATGAAAGAAGTGCTGGTTCATTTCCTTCTTTCATAGTGTGACTGTAAATATTATGCCGACCTTTGATAGAAATGTTACTTCCATTTGTATTAGATTCTAATCAGCTATTGGACTGCTGTTGACCTATTCAAATCTTACTGCTTTATGTTACTAGTTGGTACTGTGAGTCTCCCATCTTGGATTGCTTAAAGATGGAGTCTTATGGATGCAGTGTTTTTAATTTCAGGTAGATGTAATTTTAGGATTTGTATGGATAGAGAGGAAAGGATTTTGTTTACTGATTAGCATTTTAGACTCTGAATAGCTTACAGTTTGTAAAATGAGTGAAATATGTCTTAAGCCAAAAATATTGAATTCTGAAATAGCTGTACTCTGTCAGCCTGAGGTAGTATGTCCAGATTTTGAAGCTGGAAGGAATTGTTGTATAAGAATGTACAGACTGACACGTGGTAAGTTTTGGTAGGATTGGTGGGGGGAAAAAAAAATAATCAGTCAAACTGCATAGTACTTTTGAGGGGCTGATCTGGTGAGTTATTTTTATTTAAGCAGTCTGCCGTAAGTATTTGCTCTTATAGCTGTCCTACTACATGCAGGGAATTTAGTGGCTGGCGGTTTCTACTGACCAGTATTTGAATCCCTTGACTTTTCTGGTCATGTTGCTACCAGCATAACATTGCTTGTTCTGTGACCTTGGAATGAGTTTTGTTCTTGGCACTTGTCTAGTTTTGGATCTTGCATGGATTCTGATTCTATTTCAGTGTTCTTGGCCCAAAGTCCTGCTTGACTGGTAGTTTTAAATAAGGAGCCTAACACTCACAAACTTCTGTTCTGTTAATGTGGAACAGTACATACTGTGGTGAGGAATTCAGATGCTTATGTAGCATCTTAATTATCTTCTGGACATGTTTAAATCATTTATTTGACAAGTAGGCTTTTCTAGAGTGTATAACTTAACCATATCAACTAACTGGCATAAGGGGAGGAACTCGGATATCTTCTGAGCCTTGTTCTATGTTAGTGGCATATTGAAGGTTCAGTAAGATCAATTTTCTACTTCCACGATACTTAGTCTCTAGTCTAGCTCTGTTTGTACCACTCATGCTAATCTAATCTGATGGCTTTTTGTGTTTGTCTGCTTGAACAAGCTGCTTATATTCTTTTACAGCATCAAAAGCAAAAAAAGCATCACAGTCTTCTGGGAAAATAACTGTTAAAGCAAAAGAGAAAAGCTACTCCAAACTTGAAATTCCCTACCAAGCAGAAGTATTGGATGGGTAAGTGTGCTGTTGAGCAATGTTTAGGGAAAAAAAATGCTGAAAATAAGCTGCTATAGAAGGTAACTCTAGCCTTTTTGGCAAGGGAAGAGATGTAAAGAGGTGATACCTTTGTCTTCTGAATCAAGCTCATCTAGAACTACAATCACTGGTACAAGTTTTTGTTTTTATGCTTATGAGGTAGTCTCAGTGATGCACAGACAGGTTTCAAAGCTTGGGTTCAAAGTAACCTGCACGAGTCACTTCTCAAAGCAGCTGAAGACTACAGATGAGACACTGGAAAAAATTTCCAGTTCTGTCACCCACTGTATGAAGCAAAAATAGAGAAAATATTTTTGGTTTTAAGCAAAATTTTGGAAGACATCATGTCAGCACTTCTTTTTTCATTCATTTACAAAATTTGTCTAAGTTGACATTGGATTGTCACTGAAATGTGTTTCCTTATCAACTGAATTGACAGTATGTTAAAGGCAATTAAACTAAACATTACCCATCAGAATTCTGCTGCTGCAAACTCCTGATTTGGGTAGTAAGGAACGTGCATGATTTGCAGGCTCTCTTAATACGTGGACACTTAATTTTAGTCCTCCTGAGATGCTGAGTTACGTATTTTCTTACTTCATTTGAATTACTGAGTAATCGATGTTCCTATAGTATTGTTATTACAGTGTTAGCATGCAGTGTGCTGTGTATTTTTCCTGCTGATGAATTAAATGAATTCTAGTGTACACACACACGCGCGTGTTATTAGATAAGGAAAGTCTTCATTTTTTTTTCATACTGTTTTCTTTTCATAGGTATTTAGGGTTTGATCATGCTGCTACACTTTTTCACATCCGTGATGGTGCTTCTGATTCTGTGGAAAGATCAATCTATCTAACAAACACATTCAATTTTGCAGTCCTTATACATGATGTTGTGTTACCAGAAGAAGCAAGACCAATGTTTAAAGTAAGCCTCAGTTCAGTGGAATATTTTTACCTAATAGAAAACGTTTAAGCGTGCTGCACTTCATTAAATTTTAACTTTGATCTTCATTCTTCACTGATCTAGGTCCAGAACTTCAGCAAACCTGTCTTAATTCCACCCAATGAATCCAGATATATTTTTACACTTTACTTTATGCCTTCCACATCATCTGTCCACATAGATAACAATATTCTACTTATCACCAATGCTTCTAAATTTCACCTACCTGTTCGAGCATACACAGGATTTTTAGATGTAAGTATTTCTCCTTTTTAGCTATTCCAGTCTACTTAGAGGCAGATCTTATATGATTCTCTTTATTCTGATTCTATGGGGGCATAGCTTTCTTAATTTCAACAGACTTACAGATATGGGTAACGTCACCCACTTCACCAGCGCTTTTCTTAAAACAGCTTTTGTTACTGCTCTCTTTAGTTATACGCAGAAAACAGAATTCGGAGATTATCCTAGTACTACTGCACTTGACTTATTTATTTGTTAAGAAATGTAAAGTTTGAGTGTGTTTTATATTTAATTATGCTAAAATACCTTTGTTAATCTTTCTAGTACTTTGTACTGCCTCCAAAAACTGAGGAACGATTTATAGATTTTGGCATATTGAGTGCAGCAGAAGCTAGCAGCATTTTACTTGCCATCATCAACAGCAATCCAATAGAGGTAAGGATAGATTTATTTTTAGTTTGCCTTTTAAAAAAAATCTTACATCAGTGTTGTTACTGAAATAGTATCTTTTGTCTTTTGTTCTTTTTAAGCTGGCTATAAAAAGTTGGCATATTATAGGGGATGGTTTGGCCATAGAACTCCTAACAACTGAAAAGGGAAATAGAACAACAATAATTGCAAACCACCACAAACTACAAAATGCTAGTGCATCTGATCAGTCTTCAGTAAGTAACCCTTTGAGTCTATTGCTTTAAGCTAAATGTAGGAGGGGAGGGAAAAAGACAAATGTGTATTTTTTTATAGTTCAATTTTAGCACGGGGGAAGCAGATTAAAAATTAAGAATGATGGTCAAAAAGAGTATTCGTACTCTTATTTTTAGTTTTATTCTAAGTGGTATTACAGCTTTCGAGTTGGTTAGATTTTGAAAGGGGAAGTTCAGAAGCAGTAATCTCCAAGAAGTATTTAATCTTAGCTTGCTTATGTTTGCATTTTTTACTTCTGCTGCTGTCATTTGTTTCAGATAGTTTATTATAGATTCTATTATATATAGAATGGCCTGGGTTGAAAAGAACATTAGAGATCATCCAGTTTCAGCCTCCTGCTGTGGGCAGGGTTGCCAACCACTGGACCAGGCTGCCCAGAGCCACATCCAGCCTGGCCTTGAATGCCTCTGGGGACTTTAAGGAAATACAAACTTGTTTTTAGTGTATTCCTTTGCAAAATTTATTTAATGTTTTTAATGGAATACAATTTTGTTTCCTACCGTTCACAGGTGATACTAACATCAGGTTATTATGCTGTGTTTAGAGTAAAACTAATAGCAAAAGAACTTGAAGGCATTCATGATGGAGCTGTGCAAATCACAACAGATTATGAGGTACGCTTGTTACTATATATTCATGTCTGTTGTCCAAGCAGACTGTTTTTTTTGTTATTTTTTTACTGTGAAGTCTGAAGTGGACAGATGGCAGTGTCACGCAGAAGAAGCTAAGGTTGAAAGGGTAGAGGTCAAGTTAACTCTGCAGGGAGTGGCAGTAATGCTACTTGTGCCGTATTTTCTCTTATAGAATGAAGAATGACTTTCATTAAGGTTTTCATTTGCCTTTCAGAAATTTCTGGTCATGTCTGACCTGATGCTCTGAGGTACGAGTTCTTAACACACCCTCAAAGCATCAGTGCAAAAATCTTTTGTCATGATATGCTCATAGTTTGCTTTTTGGTACACTGTTGGTTATTGAAATGGAGGTATAATTTAGAAATAATTTTTTCAAAATACAATGTGAAAATTGCTTTGGAGAAAGTGTTGTTTACTGACAAATGAAACAGATCTTACACCAAAGTTAGTAAGGGAGAGAACAACCAGTTGATTCTCAACTTCATATGCCTTTTCTGTTATAAAATATTTTGCAGAAGAGTGATATATAATGCAATCCATATTTAATATTTTTGTATTACAACTTTCGCTTTGGGTGATACATGTAGAAGAAAATATGATGTTATGAAGTCAGGAAACTATAGAGCTTTTTTTATGGTTCTGATGCAGAAAATAGGAAACTCCTAATTTCTGCCAGGTAACTCGACTTTAAACTTTTTTATACACCCATACATTTAAGTGATTCTCCAGTGTTCAAATGAAAGACTTGTTTTTGTTTTTTTCCCCTACAAGTTATTGTATTTATATTATAGAGCTAACGATGGTTAGAGCACCATGCACAGTAAGGATTATTGCCATCCCTTCTGCACTCCTAAGTGTACTTCTGTTTCAAGGTCTTATCATGAGTTCTGATGTCATTTGGGAACTTTGGTGTATCCTCTTCTCTATTTTTAATGAATAATAATCTTAAGTATGCTATTCTCATGCTTTCCAAGAGAGTAAGTCTCTCTCAGATGAGATTTATATAATGCCCCATTGCAAAGCTTTTATTTTAACTTTGCTTTTGTATTCCATGTATAAAGAAGCTAATTATGACTGAGCAAAGATTTGCTTTCTGACAGTACGGAGTGACTGTGGGAGTATGACACGTTGAAATCTTAATTCATGGTTGCACATTTTAAATGTGTATATAAGATATTAATTGTGGTTAATTAATTAATTGTGGTTCCATTTGTGGAATTTTAGGATTTTATTAATCTATGCAAACAAAAGCAAAAGAGATGTTTGAAAGCTGGGAGTAACAGGTGTTTTTTTTTCCTTAACTCTCTTTTGTTAACTCTCTTGTTCTTTCTTTCAGATTTTAACTATACCAGTGAAGGCAGTGATTGCTGTAGGCTCACTGACTTGCTCCCCAAAACATATATTTCTTCCACCTTCTTTTCCGGTAAGGTTGTTAGGTCACAGCATTAAACCTTTTTGAGCTGTTTTTTATTCATCTGTTGTGTTCAAGAGAAACATTTGTCTTAAATTGTTATGTGTCACATTACTGGAGAGGTTTGGAGTCACTTTTTTCCTCACATGTCCCAAGCATGGTTTATCTTCATTTCTCCTCTACTGCCCACTTATATGGGTTCTTCAAATACTGATATGATCCTAAACATAATTATTTGCAGTTTCATTCTAACATAACTTAGTTTACGTAGTTATTACCAATTTGTGCACATAAGCTGTAAGACAGATGTCACTGCATAAGATGTCATTGCATAAATGTATTTTTTTAATTTCTATTGTGTAAAACCAAAGATGACTAAGTCAGCTAATTAACTGAAGCTTCAGTATAAAAGATTTTTGATCTCTATGAAACATTATTGTGTTTCCACATTGAAAGTAGATCATCTTTGAGGATATATGGTGGAATACAAGAAGAGGAAAACAAGAAAGCTGTGGGATTTTGCAGCTCTCTGCAAAAACATGCTAAGGTTGTTTTCTTTCCTGCTCCTGCAGTAGTGTTTATTCACTGATGACTGAAGGCAGCTTCTTTGCTCAGTTGTGTGTGAATCTATTAGCTGGATGCTTTTTTTTTTTCTTACCTGACATTCAGTATGGCAATGGAAGCATGGGCAGTCAAGGCATATTGACTGCAATTGGTATTTCATCAAAGCCTTGAGATTCATGTGACTTTCTGATGAGTATGGAACATAATACAATGGAAAATCATCAAGGGAGAAATGGTAGATTGAAAGAAAAAGGGATAAAAAAAGGAGAGATGGAGATGGCAGGATAGAAATAATACTATTTTCTGAAAAGTTAAAGCCATCTTTAATGTATTTTGAAAGAGCAGCTGTCCAAAAAGGGAATAGTTCTCCAGTGTTTTTGCTAGTGATTTTGCTAGTGATTACTGTGCAGGTTTGGAAAAAAAATTAAGAAATGCTTGACTTGAGAGTGTGTCAAGGTGTAGAATAACAAAAGTGTTCCTCCTAGAGATGGGTGTTCTGGATCTGAGTGATTTATGCATCTAAATTGTCTTCGTAATGCCTTCCAGAAAGCTGTCGCTGGTGTGTTTTTTGCAGGTTGGTTTGCCAGCAGTGTCTTATAAAAAGCACCTTCCTAAACAGACTGGGTGCATCTATGCTGTACAAATACTTGAAGCAGTGCCTGGCTTGATGCTTATTTGGCAGGCATCTCTTGTCACTTACATGACTTGTCTATGTGAGCATGTTCTGTTTCATGCGTAGTTTAGCTTAGGCACAATGTTTCAGAGCTGCTTTCTGTGTAACCACTCTGTCACAGCATGGTACTTGGTAGCCAAGTTTTTTTTCCAACTTCTCATAGTGGGATAAGGGTCTAGATTTCTTCTGGCTCACTTTTTAATTCCTTGGCGCCCTGAGTATTTCTACATTATTTAGTTTTTATTTCATTATTTATTGTTACTGTTTGTTTTATCTGATGGTGATGACTCTTGTCTTCCTTCTTCCTGCTAGGAAATAGTAGTCCAGGACTGTAGTTATGATAGCTGCAAATATTCCTGCATTTTTCAGTCCACAGTTATTCCTTGTAACTTTGTAACCATTTATCCCATATGAGCACTGTCCTTGATCTTGATCAAGATTAATTAGTTCCCACTCCTGTTTTTTATCACTTGATGTTGATGTGGAACAGTGTATGTGCTGTGGCTTGTTGATAGTTAAAACCCAACAAAAAGGTATTTTCTTGTTTTCTCCAGCTTTACATATTGTATATGTCCCTGTTCTGTAATCTTCCATGTGTAGCACTCTTTTCTTAGTGAGTAATCACAAATGTACCACGTCATCTGAGTGAAGTTTTACCACATTCTTTAGAGGCCTTAATTATATTCAGAGAAGATACCTCAGGTTATGCATGTTGGTGGAAATAATTTTGTTTCCTTATCTGCCGTGCCTAGTCTTGACGTGCTGTGGATCAGTGACCATATACAGACCATCTTCCTCTCTACCTGCTTTGCCTTTTCAAACAGGGAGGCTTAAGCCTTTAAAATAAACCTCTTACTAGATCCTAAATTCACAATCTTAACTTGGCTATTATTGAGACTGCTTTCCTTACTCAAGTTCCACAGGTCAGTCTGTATGCCATATTGATCTTTCTCCAATTCTGAAAGTGCCTCTTAACTTTACAGGATCAAATTTGTCTCTTTTTATACTTTTTGGTACCAAAGCAATGAATATTCTAGGAATATTTATTCCTAGATCAATCTTCAGTAAACTATGTACTAATTATTTCACCCTGATTTTTTTTCATTCTTAGAGCACCGTCTGTTCTCTCCTCATCTTGCAGTAGCTGCTTAATATCTTCTGCTGATTTTACAGTTTATGTATTCTTAAATAGCATTTTATCACTGGCACTTTTATCGAGTGCTTTACCTTATGCCCAGTAGATAAATGACAGTTTAAAAAAAAAAAATAACGCAATAGGATTAATCAGAGGAGAACAGGCCAGTCAATGGGACTTCAGCAAATCATTGCCACGTTTGTCTCATGATCCATTCTGTCTCCCTTTTACTCTGCTTCACAAATTTTTCTGAAGTCTTGTTACTCTCAAGGTCAGATTGTCACTCCTGAAGTTGCATGGCTCATTTGTTTTTTTCTATCTTTAGGATCTGTTTCCTGTTTTACTATACAGCTTTACCATTATCAGGATATTTATTGCACTGACTATATATATTTTGACTTTATCCATGTACTGCTCCATAAGTCTTCAATAAACAAAAGCTTAATGGTTCGTTTCCTTTTCTTTCGCTTAAATATAAAGCAATTTATGTTGTGTATCCTACTTTACGTCTCCTATACCCCATCAAGGTCATTGTCCTTCTTGAATACCCCAGTAATACCTCAGTTTTTTAAATTTTGGGCCATAATGGAGATTAGATAATCTTAATAATGGGATTATCTAAGCTTCTAGGTGCATCTTGGTATAGCCCTGTATTCTTCATCACCTTGACTTTATTTTGTTTGGGTTCTGTTTTGTTTTGGAAGATGTTATTGGTTCTTGGTACCTGCATTTCTCAGCTTCTAAGAGGTACTGTCATTACTGTCCATCGTTTTCGTTCAACCTGGGACTGCTGTAGCTTTTAGTGGTTTCATGTTCTTCTCAAGTAATTTATTTTTCCACATTTTAATTAATTCAGGGGACTTTTGAGTTACTGAATTGTATTTAGGAGTATGAATTTGCAGAGCATTATCACTTTAGACAGAATTCTAGCCTGCCTTGTGTTCAAACCTCATGCTTCTTAGCAGTTGGCTTTAGCAGATACTTCTGTTCATTGAACACTTAGCTCTTTTGATATTTGAGAATGCTGAAAGCAGACTGGCTTTTCTTTTCTTCTTGGTTTAATTTCAAGCTAAACCTGTGATTACTGAATTCATGATCTTCTTGCATCTAGTTGTTCAGTAATGCCTCTGTTACTTAAGAGAATAAGCTTAAAATAGCAGTAGTTCTTGTTCCAGTTTGCAGTAGAGAAATCTGACTGCTATAAAATCCAGGAATAACTATGCACTACAATCTTAGTAACGCTTGTTTTTCATTTCATACCTAGAGTGTAATTCTCCTGCAGCTGCCCAGTTCCCAGTGCTGTCTGTAATTTTATGTATTTGCAGCTCAGTCTCATTGCTGGTATACTGTAAAAATCTATCTACAATACGCTAATGGTGCATACAGGCCTCCTGATGAACTGTCTTGACATAAGCACCTTTTCCAGACAGACTTGTACTTTGTAATTGTTCTGTTAGCTTACAGTGCCAGCTGTCCTAACTTTCTACCCCATATGAATCTTTTTTAAGAAACTGTGCTAAATGTCTTTTTAGCCAATTTTTTTAATCTTTTTTTTTTAT
Source organism: Perdix hodgsoniae (assembly GCA_035772895.1). Lineage (NCBI taxonomy): Eukaryota > Metazoa > Chordata > Aves > Galliformes > Phasianidae > Perdix > Perdix hodgsoniae. Next base: position 4,531,420 of record JAPSGF010000027.1, read on the forward strand.
TAATGAGCGATAGTTGTCTTCCCTTATCTGCTCTTCAATATTTTAAAGCTACATAGGGAACTTACTAAAATCCTTCTTGTTTGTTCTTCAGAGTTTAGTGAATCTTCATCTTGACCAGTGGTAAAGGTTAGTTACTCAGCTTTCTGTAGGTGAAGCACAGGTGGTCGTTTCTGTTCCCTGTTCAGTTTAACATGCTGTACTATTTACGGAATTACTCTTGCTGTTTCTTTCCCTCTGCAGTTGGTGCTATTGAGAATGTTTTGCTAAGTGACTGTTTCCCAAGGCTGTAGTTACATTTTGAGTCTGCAAAGTTCATCTCTCCATCTTTCCACTTTAGATTTTTTTTAAAGGAAGTATTGATTTAAGGGGAACGGTAAAACCTCCTTGTTAAAAGATAGTCCTAGGCATTTAAATTTGCCCGCATTTATCTCTTATATAGGTCTGAAATCTTGTCACCAATCCTGTCTAGCCTTTCACTTCTTTTCATTTATTGTTTGCCATATCCTTATCAGGCCTGGGTGTTGAGATAAGGTGAAAGGCATGCCTGCAGAGTCATTGCTTTACAAGCAAGATCAGACTGGAGTGAGCTTTGAAAGGGGGATTAGGGGGAGAGCTTGAGTACTGCAACCATTTTGGTTGTGACACATAATTAAAACCATATGTTCTCTATCAAAAAGATAAAATGTAAAGGTATGATGGGGGGAGGGGGAAGCACACTTTTCAATTTAGTTTTTTCTTTGTAGTCTTTTCAAGGTAGTTTGATTGCCTGGTTACTTCATTTCGAAGGGAAGGGAAGGTTATACTTATGTTGTAAAATGTTCTGTCACCTGGTGTGTTGATAATCCGCAGCTTCACTTAAGTGTTCCTTTAAGATAATTTCTAAACAGTTGTAACTATCTTCTGAATTCATTATGAAAAGATTGTTTGTCTTTTTGTATCTGGACGCTGATAAAACCAATGCTTTCTCTCTTGCCTTTCGTCCTCCTAAAACATGATGTGACTAAACAGAAATGTCCTAGCTCTCCAAAAACCTTAAAGCGTGTTTCTTTTGAAAGAGAGACAAACCATGTTTGGAAACAGATGGAGGAAGAAATCATATTCATGAAAACCTACCCTGAAGTGTTTAAAAAAAAAAAAAAAGAAGAAAGGCATTTTTTAAGAGATCGTTGTTAAAATCTCAGTTTAATATCTCAACTTTGCTGTAGCATTTTTGCCAGTCTGCATAAGTAAATAAATACATATGGTAGGGAAAATGCATGATAATTAATGCACCATTTTTCACTCTTCTGTTTTCCTAAGGGGAAAGTAGTTCACCAGAGCCTGAACATTATGAACTCCTTCTCTCAGAAAGTGAAAATACAGCACATACGTTCCCTGTCTGAAGATGTAAGGTTTTATTATAAGAGACTGAGAAGTAATAAGGAAGAACTGGAGTCAGGAAAAAAGTCAAAGGTATGTTTTTGCCTACTTCAAGTTGTATTCTTTCGCTTTTGCATGTTGCGTATGAGTGTAGTCCTGAGAAATCTTATTTCTTTCTTTCACATTTACTGTGCAATTCCTTATTTGGTCTGTTCTTACTGTTTTGCAGATTGCAAATATTTATTTTGATCCTGGTTTACAATGTGGGGATCACTGTTACGTAGGATTGCCTTTTCTATCTAAATGTAAGTAAATATTTCTTCTTCACAAAAAATACAAATAATTGTTTTCCCCTTAAGCAATGATTTTACACATTGGGTTTAAAAATACATTGTTTTTTAAAGCGGAATCTAAAGTTCAGCACAGCCTAGCAATGCAAGAAGATATGTGGGATTCTGACTGGGATTTGCATGAGAACTTATTCAAAGCATGGACAGAAATAAAAGAGAACTCAAGCCATAGGTAAGTGTTCTTTACTTTTTACTTCCTCAGCCCGTAAATCACTAGGTAATTCTGTTACATGTGGTATTATAAAATACAGATATATTTCTTAAATATATTGTAATGCTTTTTGAGAGAGAACAAAAATCAGCTACTTGGTGTTACCTAAAAAACCTTGAAGAGAAAATTTAAAAAGTTAAAAATACCGCTACTGATAACAAACTTCAAGTCAATCGCAGCCTTAGATAATTGCTATTGACTGGGGCATACTGCAGTTCCATAAAGGATGGCAAGAGCAGGGCAGTCTCTGTTCTGCAGATCTTCTCTAAAACAGGTTATATTTTACACAATATCCCTGCTTAATCTCTTCTGAAGTAGTAAGCTTAACATTCCTCTAGGTTTTTGTAAGGTTTTGTGTTGCTGCTATTCTGAATTTATTGTATTTCAGTGAATAATCTAGTTGTCTGATATTTCTCCTTGAGTAACGCAGTGCTAACTAGTAAGTGATTAATCATTGCTATCTAATATTTAGAGGCTTCTGTACACCTTTTTAAACATCCATTTTTATGTACATTAACTGATCAACCTTCAAAAGATGTTTGCTTTAACAGTAAGTGATGTATTTTGTGGTGATAGCGTGCAGACTGATTTTAAAAAAGATTCAAATATTTGCAGAAGGACAAAATAATTGTAAGTAGCTTCATTTTTATAACACTGATTTTTTTTTTTAACAACTTCTGAATAAAGTTGTTGTAAACTGAATTTTCTACAAGAACATTCTCTCATCTGCGGTAAGATAGTAAAGGAAAACACATTAAGAAGTACTTCTGACTAAACAGCAGTACTGGGGAATGTCTAGTGCTTTTTAAAATCAACCAGCTAGTCAAGGTAGCATTTGGCAAAGGAGAACCTGCTCCTTCTGAATAGATTCGGACTCGGATATTTAGATTTAGATGCTCTCCAAAATACTTCTCTAGGTTTTAAGCTTGACATTTGGTTTGCTTTGCTGACTGGAGAACTCAGTAGCTAGTCATGTTTTGACTTGTGGAGAGCTCATGGAGTAACCAAGGAATCAAGTGGGTTGTGCAGTTTGGCTAATAATGAAGAACTTCGTTCAGTTATGGAAATAGTAATGTGACCTAATTTCAGATTTCATTTAATTTGTTATTGTGAGTATAGGCACGTATTCTACTGTATCAATCACACCTAACGTACATCAGATTTATAGTATATTGCTTGTACAATACAGTTTGATGGGTGCTCAATATGTTTTTGGCCTAATGGATATCTGGATATTGTATTAGAAATGTAGTAGGACTGGTTTTCCTTTTTCTTGTTCGTATTTCAGCAAATTGTCGTAATTAATAATTACAGTGATCTCAGAATAGCGGCATTACATAATCTCTCTCAGACTTTTAAAATATTTGTGGGGTTATTTTTATTTAATTATCTGGATTTTGATCAGATTCTCAAAATTTGTTTCTGCACTAATAAGAGGTAGGCACTTTCTAACAAAACAGCAGAAGTCTTACTGTCCCAAGAATGATTTAATAGAAATACTGAAAGAGTGGTGATACAGTACATAAGTCCTGTTGTGTATTTTATGGTCACCTTATCCTTACATACACTCCAGTAGAATTTAGAATGGATGTTGATGACAATATTTAAGTAGTGAGCATTTTTGAATTTTTCAGTTGGTCTCCTAGAGCATGTTTCGGGGGTTTCTATTGCATTTTCTATCAGAAGCAAATATGGGCAGATCTCCGTGGTAGTGTTTCAATAAATTAAACATAATGTGCATCTTCTCAACCTAATGCTGTTGTCAGGGTGCTTCTGAGAACTGTGTTTTCCAGGATTGTTTTTATCCAGGCTTTTGCCACCTTACTCCTGTAAAGTAAGTTTTATAACTATTTTTTGCAGGCTGAATGCAATATTTGAAGTGGACACAGATCTTCAGAAGGATGTTCAGTTGACAGTCACTGCAGAAATGGCCTGGCCTTCCATACTCAGCTCTCCACGCCAGTTGACCTTCCCACTCACCAATACTAACAGTTCATCAGTAAGTTATTTGTCGATAGCATCAGTTTTTGTTTTAGAGACTGTTTCTAATAGCATCTTCTAGTTACAGTTAACCAAATGTAAACTTTGCTAACATTGTGTTTCTGATTAGGAGGAAGAAATTTTTCTAGAAAATCCAGCTGATGTTCCTGTGTATGTTCAGTTCCTTCCTGTAGCCCTGTATTCTAACCCATCCATGTTTGCTGATAAAATGCTAGAACGGTAAGTATTGTTTTGGAGTACATAGAGCATTTCCACTCTCCAGCAAAATGCATTTTACAAAAATTGCATGCAGTGTGTTGGTACTTACTGTTGTCCCTTTCTGGAACTTGAATCAGCCCAGCTGGGCATTGAATCTAAAGTGGTTTGCATTGAACATACAACTGAATTTATGCTGAGTTAAAAATTTACATTTTCCCCTTAACTTGAAGTAATGAGGAAAAAAACAACCAAACAAGGAAAGTCAAGCGATTCTGTCAGCTATGTATTTTTTGAGTCCTTCTGTAAGTTCTTGATTTGTGCTGATGTCTGTAATAAACACAGGTAGGTTGTTTTCTTCATCAATGGGGGGAGGAAAAAAACCACAAACATTGCGTGTTTGTTTCAGGTTTAATTTGAGTAAGCCAACGGATTTCAACCTGAGGACTCTAGAATTCCAGGTCTTCAGAAATTGTGTAAGTATTCCATTGCATTCTTTAGATGCAGTTTTAGTGTTTAAGAAGAGTTCAGTCACACATGTATTGCATTTTAGGGAGCAGGGAGAAAAAATAAGATACTTCTGTTGGATAATCTTAGGGAAGTAGTAATGTAACAGTTACATTTTAATTTTCACTATATACTTATGTCGCAATAGAAATGCCGAAGTTGCAGAAAAACTGTATTGGTACATTTTTATTCATGCTCTTACTAGTGCCAAGGATTGCTTTATCAGTGTTGTGGTTTGTAGCTCTAGTACTGAGTTTTCTGTTGCTTTGTCCTTTATTTTTTTATTTCTTAAGTTTTGTGTACAGGCTTAACTATACATGTTTTCAGGTAGAGCACGTGGCATTCTGATCACTTCCTTTTCTCATCCAATATATATATATGCACTTACAATTAGTTTTAGATTAGCAATCTGATACTTGCATTGCATCTAAAGGGAAACTAGGCAAAATGCACCTTTTTTTTCAATAGACCTTCTATTTTGTTTTTTTTCTCTCCCTTTTTCTTTCTTTACTCTGGAAAACCAGTATTCCAAAACATGTTTCTGTAGTGGTAGAAAATGCCACATAATGGTTTAATGCTAATTTAGTGTTAAAAATATACATTTTAAAACTTCAGAACTCTTTTTAGTGTTAGAGCTTTATGAATCCACATGTGTATAGCTTAGCTTTGTGCTGTTGTGCTGTGTTTCTCCTGCTTGTCAGATGATTAACTTATAAATAGGGAATTTATTGTGCTAGAAATCTTTTTCTGGCTAAAACAACCCAATGAAACATGCTGTTAATTTGTTCTTGTAACGAACTTTTATAGAATGCAAGCAGTTTTCCACCTAAACATATATGTTCTATGAAATATATGTTAAAATTACTATTTTGGAAAGTATTCATTTTCCTTGCTCTGTTAAGGTCCAGCCATTGCAGAGCACTGTCGGACTTACAAAAGGCCTGGCTCGTCATTCAGTTCTAAGCCTAATGTTAAAACCTGGGGAAAGAAAGTCGGTCAAAGTAAAATTCACTCCAGTTCTTAACAAAACTGTTTCATCGTTAATTGTTATCAGGTATGGGGGTATATCTGAAATGAGTTTGAATTTCTGATGTCTTTATTTACGTGTATGGTTATGCTTGCTGTCTGTCAGAAACTCACTTTTACAAGGGTAATTACAGAATCATGTGTGAGAAGAAACAGCAGTTACTCTTAGGGTGAATCTGTTTTACAGTAGTTAAGCTATATTCAGTACGTATTTGCTAATCTAAATATATAATCCATATATTTAGACTTATTTCCTTAAATACACACTCTACTGCTTTGAAAGTAGGATATCTAGTTGCAGGCACCATATTTCAATCTTGCCAGTGAAGAGCTCTTTGCATAAGTATTTTTCTATCATATGATACTTTAAAATGATGATGAAATATAAACTAATTTATGCTTATTACTTGCATGCTCTGTTGTGCTTTCTTAGGCTTTAGTCTTGCAAGAATTCTGTTTATGACAACTGGCACTACTTCTGTACTGTGAGGAATTATCTGGGCTGGGGTATAACTTCATATTCTGTAGAGAAGCTTGCAGGAACAATTAACTGCATAATCCTTTCATGAATATTTCCAACCGTCTCTCTTTTTTAATATAGAAATAATTTGACTGTAGTAGATGCCATAATTGTACAAGGACAGGGAACAACCGAGAGCTTGAAGGTTGCAGGCAAACCTCCTGGTCTTGGAAGTTCTTTACGCTTTAAAATCACGGAAGCGCTATTAAAAGACTGTTCAGAAAGTGAGTACTTTGTGAACTGCTATGCTGAAAAGAAAATAAAGCACAATTTAAATGTACAACTTAAAACATGTATGTCTGGAAACATTTTTTCCCTATTCTAGTGTGTCAGAGATTTTTTCCTTTTAATATATTAACATTGCTTATTAATTTAGAAAATGATATATTTGATCTTTTGAATTTTAATATGAAAGTTAGGATAACAGGAAAGTTCCTTGTCCAGTAGAATTCAAGATGTAGGAGGTGAAAATTTGAGCAAAGTACTGGCATTAAGTATAATCCCTGAATGTTAAGAAAAAAGACATCATGGTTTCTGTCTGTCTTGTATGTAGTTTTGTATTCTTTTTTCCCCCTGATGCTCAAAATCTGCACATGGCTAGCAGGGAAAAACAAAGGATATGCTCTTTGAAAAGTAAGTGCAGGTCTAGGGATTGATAAAAGAAATAGAGGCTTTCTGCTCCATACTCCCAGGCTTGCTTCTGGGAGAAGGGCCAGAGGGTATTTGTATTTCTGAAAGATCTGGCAAAAGCAGCTTAGTTTATCTGCTATAAAAATCTGCATTATTAATTAGCAGATTTCCATATGTACTGTATTAATTACTATCTGAGATTTTTTTCTTTCTTTGAGGAATGAGTAAGAAAATTTCAAGTAAAGCTTAATAGTTACCTCCTTACATGTTGTGATTTAGCATTTAGTGGTGTTTTTTTTTACTAATGTAGCTTAGCAGTAGAGTTTACCTTTAAGGTCCAAAAAGGTAACTTTTCATTCTGCAAGTGCTGGGACTTGTCGCCGAATACCTCTACCCTAAGTGGTGTGTCACTGAACTTACAGCTGAGGTGATTTTTGTCAGGCAGTAGTGCTGTCAGACTTTGGGCTTTTCATTTCTTTCCCTGATGAGTTGGAGTGCTCTAGAACTGTGCAAATGTACAACAGTCTGACAGCAGAAACCTGTTCCTGCAGGTTATGCAAGGTTTTTGTGGCCTTGGCAGTTCTTTTTCCTTATGTGATACTGAAAGAACTCCCTTCTGCTGTAGATATACGTAGTGAAGAACATCATTTTAGCACAGCACTGATTACTTTCCTCTGTTTCCAGAAATGAAATACAAAGAACCAAATTTCACGCTCAGAAGAACGTTTAAAGTGGAAAACACAGGGCAGCTGCAGATTAACGTGAAAACTATGGAAATCAGTGGCTATACATGTGAAGGATATGGATTTAAAGTAGTTAACTGTCAAGAGTTTGCACTAAGTGTCAATGCCTCTAAAGACATAGTCATATTGTAAGTGTTGTTTTTTTCTTTTATCTGAATGGAGCTGTACATCAGGAATTTGGTATACATAATTGTATTTGCAAAGGCAGTGAATATTGGTTGGATTCTGAGGGTTCTTAATTAAGCTTTGAGGGCTTTTTTTTAATACAGCTTAAAGCATAAAACCTCTCTCATCTTGCAGACGTTTTGTTCTTTAAAAAACTTTTTTCTGTAACTGACTGTAGTGTTCTATTTGTTACTGTCCAGTAAATGCAATTTAATGAGTTGGAATAATGTTACAACACAGCTTTTTATCCATTTCCTTCATTTGGGTTATGAGTGCACATGAGATTTAGATTTACGTACATTTTTGGTGCATTGCAGTACATGCTAAAGAGCCTTGATGTAAGGATTAAAATCATAAAGCACAGCGTTTCAGTCTTGAATATTTTGTCTCTTGTTTTAATGACAATGGTAGTTTAATTCTACCCATTTTTATTGTAAAAGATCTCTGCACCAAGAATTATTCTTTGACACTGCTTGGTTTAAACTCAGGTACTTGGAATACAGTATCTAAACAGTTCAGAAGATGCTACTGTTATGCAAGAAGATGTCCAAGATGCTGCAGGCAGTGAAACTTCACTAGCGTTTTTGCAACAATCTCAACAAGTTTGTGATGAGACAAATGTTGTGATGTTTTCAGAAAGCATGGCATTTTCATTTAAGTGTAGCTCACTTAAATGATCAGTTTCATTGCTTAGGTATAACTGCTGTTGGGATTTGTGTGTATCTGTGTCTGTATGTGTATACATATATACATGCTTTACTTTGTTTTCAGGTTTACGCCAGATTTCACTGCTTCCAGAGTAATTCGTGAATTAAAACTCATCACAGCAGGAGGCTCTGAATTCATATTTATCTTGAATGCATCCCTTCCATATCATATGCTAGCAACATGTGCAGAAGCACTGCCCAGGCCCAACTGGGAATTGGCACTGTACATCCTTACCTCAGGAATAATGAGGTAATGTGTATTTCTTTTCTTACCAGTATATGTGTGTGTGAGGTACCTTCACTTAAATACAGATCGTCGGAAAAGGCCTGTGTATTCAATACATGTTATATTTACTGTAGTGTGTGATGTGGCAAAAGGAGAACAATTAATAAAAGCTGATAGGGATTTGATGTGAACAGCTTTAGGCTGAGGAGTAGTGACTTTCTGCTTTAAATGAGGACAGAATACGTTTCTTGCTTGGGACTGTTAGGCAAGATCCTGCTAGCTGTGATAGTATGTGGATTTTTGACAACTGATTAAGCCAAATTTGAATCAAATTAGATATTAGAGCACTGTTAGCAGTGAATTCCTGTGGAGGTTGAAGCATCCTTCTGCAGTGCTGTGCTTTAGAAAGATGTGAGGCAGTGACTCAATGAGCTTAGCAGATGCCTTAGATGAATTTAACTTGCTGCCACTTGTATGTGGCAGACAACTGGTGATACTAATAATGGAATTTCTGAGAACCTGAAGGGCATTGTCTGCTACACTAAGCACTCTGAGGTTATGTAGGAGTATATTGGTGATTTTTTTTTCCCTCAAAGTGGCTGGTTGAAAATTGAGTTGAAAGTTCCATTGTGTTTTCCCAGTCTAACCTAGGTATAGATCTATTTGTATTTTTTGAAACCTGAGGTCATAAACAGTGTTTCCCTGCTCATCTCCTTGGATCTAAGATGCTTTTCCCCACTACATTTATCTCAAGAAAACAATAGTATAGAAACTTAATCAGTAACAATGGATGATTTACTTTTGGTGGTGGCCTTGAAGCCTGTATTGCAGGGTGAGATGGATTGCTGCTGTTGATGCCTATTATGGAAAAAGTGGTCTTCCTCTGTGCTGCAAATCTGAAGCATTGTCCCACTACATTTGTAGCAAATGAAGCCGTGCATCTTTTTTTCATATTTAGCTGCTAACTTGTTGATTTTGCTGTACTGCATTGCATAAGTATTTAGTCAAGCTGTCTTTCCTTGTGTAGGGATTGATAAAAGAAATAGAAGTGTGCTTCTTTTTCTTTGGTTCTTTAGGACTTTACTGTGAATGCAGTATTTTGATCTTATTTTGTGTTTCTTCTATATATCTGCTAAAAATGTGCGGACTTAATTTCTGCTCTGTCTGTTGACAGAGTGAATAACATTTCTCAGCTCATGTGTAGCTTGTCTGGGTAACTTTACTGTATTTGTTAATTGGACTTCACAAAATGATACCAAATGCTAATCCTTTTGCAGGGTGTTTATTCTGCTTGGGGTTTCTAGAAGGTGCTCGAACTAGCCCAAAACTAATGCTACGTGACTAAAATGTCGGGAATAAACCCACTCCGCTAATCAAAGCAAAGTTCTAAACAGGTACAACAAGTCCTGGTGCTAGGATATGGTTTATACTACACTCCAAACACAATGCCCCCCCTGGCCCCTTAGTCACGTAGCATTAGTTTTGGGCTAGTTCGAGCACCTTCTAGAAACCCCAAGCAGAATAAACACCCTGCAGTAGGTGAAGCTCACGGAGTGCATGTTCCGATAGGCTGGAAAATGTTATTTCAGCCGTGGGCTATGGTAGCGGAGTATGGGTAACCTGGGCTAATAGAACAAACCACCCAGACTTCTGCCTTAGCCTGAAATCTGCAGGAGAGCCTTTTCGAACCTGTCTAATTGGTTGGCCTGACTATGACTTATCTGCTTTCCAGCACTTTGTATATAATATTACTACTTGTAATTATAGCGAAACAGCTACCCGTAGTGCGTGCTTAATTAATCAGCTGAATAATACCCTTCCTTGGGATCCTCAGGAGTTAGATTTATTAGGATCCCGATCAGCAAGTAATGCCTCAGGGGACATCAAATGTCTCTTGTTTGGTCCAGGAAGTACCTTTGAGAAATTTGCTGTATGATCACCCAAGCTGCGAAGTAGTTTAAGCCCCTATTTTGGTAAATCGTGGACCCCCGTATTTCCTCGGAACGAAAGAGCTTTTGCATTCAATACATATTGTGGTGGGAACTTTAGTATAGGCAATGCTTATGGCCTTACGTATATCAACATCTCTGGTGTGTTACATCAGGAGACCCTAGTTAATAATGTTTGCAGAGGGCAATTGATCCCCCTCGAGCCATGCCAGCATTAGATACAACAATTTCCACAAGTGACATTATTCAGGAATGGCTAAAGGAGCAAGGTGGGCATAGTTCTTTGGAATACCTTACTATGCGCCCATAAAATAAAAATAGGGGAACTGCAGGGTGTTTATTCTGCTTGGGGTTTCTAGAAGGTGCTTGAACTAGCCCAAAACTAATGCTATGTGACTAAGGGGCCAGGGGGGGCATTGTGTTTGGAGTGTAGTATAAACCATATCCTAGCACCAGGACTTGTTCCTGTTTAGAACTTTGCTTTGATTAGCGGAGTGGGTTTATTCCCGACATCCTTTCACTTTTTTTTTTCTACAAGTCAAATATACTTCTCAGCAGCAAATTAGAGGAGTCCTAATGTGACCACCTCATAATAATCCAAGGAACAGGCACACAGCCTCTATCTTTCAGGATATGCTGATATGGAGTTTTGCTTGTTGCCACCAACACACTTCCATATTGTTGCAAAGTAATCCCTACTTTGTGTGAATATAAAGTGGACCAGCACTGTTCCTACCACCACCCCCAAGATAAGAAAGGGCATTTTATTTTAAAAAAAAGATTTATTCTGTGTTTTTGTCAAGCTTTCTTATGTTTAATTTCAAAGCTGATACTCGTTTATCAAAATAACGAAGTTTGCTTTGGTAAAAGGAGTATGGTTCTTCTCCTGAGGGTAGCAGAGGAGAAGCCCTTGAGGTGACCATTTGTTGCATCCACTCTTGTGTCACATCTGTGGCACCAAAGCTCTGTGCCCCATCTCGAGTTTGTATGGTGCTATGGAGATGCAGTAATCATGTTGGTATCAACATTATTATATTTTCAGATACTGCTAATGTAATTCCTAGTGCTGATGGTGACACCTCATTTTTCTCATCCCCAAAGTAGCTGTTTATCTGAGGGCATAGTGTCCAAGACAGGGTGGTGTTCTCTTTGTTAGGAGTTTATGTAAGCTTGTTCTATTTCTTTAATTTTTCTGTTGCTTGTTAGTACCTCAAATTAAATTTATTTTGCCTACTGTCTGCTGTACGGTTATGCATCCGCTATCCATTTTAATCCCTGGGATGAGTAAAACTACTGATAAGCAGTTAAAATCAGCTGAGTTGGTCTCCAGAGCTGCTTGGATTTTTGCTGACAGTTAAAACATAAAAGATATCTACACCAAATTCTTCTAGACAGCTTGAATTCAGCAAGCGATATCTCATCATTTTCTGTGAATGAATGTCCTTTTTCATAACGTTTGGCTTACGAAAACCAGCAGTTGGATCTGGGAGGAAAACAGAATCTGAAGTTGCTAATGCAAACTTAATTTTGCACAAACTTTCTAGGATAATAAGTAAGGCAGTCTTTAGTCTTCAATGTTGTCTCCTCCCCCTTGAAATTTCCCACCTTTTAGTAGGTGAGATCTGTAGCACTGTGCTGAATATCTCTGCAGTGATTTTATTGCTTCATCAGAAATACAGTTCACTGCAGTGCGTTATGTAAGTGGAGAACTCCTAAACACCACTGCAGATGCAATTGTAAAACTTGAAATAGTACTCCTTAATTTTAGTTCTCTGAACTGCAGCACAGTTTGCTGTGAAGGATCTTTGCTTTTCATATGGAGTTGTACCAAGTCTGTGAAAGCTGGTGACCTTCTGGATGCCTTTTTAGTATTTCAGTTCCATCTTCATTTTTTCATTTGGATTAAAACTGGGGACTTGGGGCCAGACCTACATCTCCAGCTTTGCTTTTCAGTGTCACCGCTGTATGTTAGATTTAGGTATTTTATGTTTGACAGAAATGTTAATTGGATACAGTTTTCAGCTTTTCTGCGTAAGATACAAACTTTTTGTCATCCATGATTAAATTCATAAGCCTTAAAATGCTCGAAATGTAACAATACTTAACTGAGTTCCTCTCTTCTCTGCAGTGTACTCTTTCTCTTGGTAATTGGAACAGCCTATCTAGAAGCTCAAGGAATCTGGGAGCCATTTAGAAGACGCTTGTCTTTTGAGGCCTCAGGCCCACCCTTCGATATGGGAAGGCCACTTGATCTCAGGAGAATAGTTGGAATTTCGTCTGATGGAAAGTATGTATGGGTTTGGGTTTGCTTTTTGTTTTCCTTTCCCTTCCCCCACTTTCTTTTAGTTATAAGGCCAGTTATAAAATATAGACTCTTTTAGAACAGGTGAATGAATAGAGATTCTCCCATGGATGAGAGATAATGAGCTACAAAAACCAGGTTTTGTGGTTGAGGAATATTTTGTCAAAACAAACCCTGCTTGGTTTTCAGTTAACACTCTAGAAGATAAAGTATAGACTGCAGAAAAATAGCAGGCCAAAAGTTTTCCCTTTTGTCTTAAGTTAAAAAATAAACAAGTCTTCTCTTTTCCCCTCAACATATACGTTGACTGTCATTTTAACCATTTTTTGCTTACGTGTACAGTGAGCAAGTGAACAGGAAATGGTAAAAGCTTGTCAAACAAGTTTTAGGCATTTTTGTTGTTTATAGGCCAAGAAAAGCATGATTAAAAGTTTCTTTTGGACATAGTGATTCTTTTTTTTTTCATGATGAAGAACTAAAACATTGTGAAGTACATTTACACACTTGTTCTTCCAGCTTGAATGCGCTTGGATCAGATTCTAATCATGGCTCCTCCAGAGGGATCTATGGAGCAGGCAGTTCGTCTTCACGATCCAGTGCGGGGAATCATAAACAATGCAGTGCAGCAGCACACCTTCACAGCAATAGAAATACACCTGATGTTGAAAACATCAAATCCAAAAACAGCTCAAACATGGCTAATAATAGGACTTCAGCACAAGCAACTTCCATGCAGCCAGTGAACAGAGCAGGCCCCTTTACCTTGGATTCAGGTGCCACAGCTCAGACACATGCCACAAGCAAAAGAGCCAAAGGCACAAGGCAGAACCAGCAGCCGACACAGCAGCAGACGACAGCTTTGGCAGAGCAGCCCCTCCAGCAGCCCCCAGGATCTGGGTCCCAGCAGCAAGAGCAACAGACTGAAAGTGCTTTGCCACAGCTACCACTTCTTAGCCCGCCTCATGGCGAGTGTGCCAGCAACAGGAGGCACAGCTCAGAGGATTCAGATCTCACTGGACTCATAGAAACTATGGAAAAAGACTTTGACCACCCAGAAGCCCCTTCCCCAGATGTGTTTACAGAGCAACCCCCATCTCCACTAGCAAAAAATAAAGGTAATAAGATTCTGCTTTTTTTTTTTAAAAAAAAAGTTGATTCATTATGTAAGCCACAGAATAAGATCTAATCGGCTGTAAAGGTCATGTTTTCATAGCATGGAAGGTGGTAGCTTCTCAGCTGTTCCCTACTCTTCTGTATCTGCCTACATCTTGAATGAATTCTTTATCTATTTTATGGCAGTGAAATTCTCCGTGCAGTGCTCAGTTCCTGCAAAAGCTTTGATGAAAGCAAATCTGAATATTTAGATTTCTTACTTTCCAAACAATTATTTTGATTGCAACTCTTTTGCCTTTTGATTAACATCATTCACTCTGTCTTTTGGACTTGGAGCTGGGGGCCAAGGAAGGGAAGTTGTCCTAGTATATAATGAAATCTGAGAGGGGGAAGAAGGGGGGAAACAGATGGGGTAAAGGAAAATCTGTGGTATTGTTTCAGAATGGAATTCTTCATACCTATGCTTGCAGTTATTTTAGAAAATACCTGATGTCAGCAAATTAGTATAAGTTATCTTCATTTTTGTTTGAGGTTGGAGTTGAGTTTGAATTTCTTATGCATCTTTTCAGTTGATGAATGCTAGTGAGGCCACATCTGAAGTACTGTGTCCCATTCTGGGCTCTCCTCAGTTCAAGAAAGACAGGGAACTTCTAGAGAGTCCAGTGGAAGGCTGCAAAGATGATGAGGGGCCTGCAGCATCTACTTTGTGAGGAAAGGCTGAGAGACCTGGGGCTGTTCAGCCTGGAAAAGAGAAGACGGAGAGAGGATCTTATCAACTTTTATAGATATCTAGTGAGCAGGTGTTGAGAGGATGACATCAGGTTCTTTTCAGTGATGCTGGACAACAGGACAAGAGGCAGTGAGCACAAACTTGACTATAAGAAGTTCCATCTGAACGTGAGGAAAAAAATCTTCTCTGTAAGAGTGAAAGAGCACTGGAACAGTCTGCCCAGAAAGGAGTCTCCTTCTTTGGAGATATGCAAGACCCGCTTCTACCTTTCCTGTGTGATTGCTGTAGGAAACCTACTGTAGCAGTGGTTGGACTTGAACTTCAGAGGTCCCTTCCAATGCTGATGATGCTGTGAGTTGGGGAGCTTCTTACCATGCTTTTTGTATTCACAGCCTCAGTTACATCCTACTTCTGTTGTTACAAATTTAATCTTGATGTGTTTATTTCTAAATGAATTTTCACTTTCCTCTAGCGACTTTGTACAGAAACAGTACTGATACCGTTTTGCTTATTAGAGATTAAGTTAAGAAAAAAGTGGATGGTAAGCAAATCATGAAACATCTGCATGATCGTATAAAACTGTCATGGTTCTGTGATTTTTGGTTTTTGGTATTCCACATCATAACATCATGTGGGGCACTGGGAGTTTAACTGTTAAATGCTCAAGTTCTGGGTACCTGCCTGGAAGAGAAGAACTGCATTCCCCAGGGAACTTTGCGGTCACAGAGAGGAGATATAACTCCTGGCAAGGTCACCTTCTTCATCTGTTCTTCTTTGTCTCCCTGCTGCTCAACTGGACTGCGCATCTCACCTCAGCATTGTGGTGAGGCCTGTCCACCTTTCGGACATTCTCTCTCATTATATTTGATTTATTAGCTTCAATTCTAATTATATTATATTATAGTGTGTTATCTTGCATTTTGATACTATATTTAGAAAATGAGTTTGTTTCTCCTCAGATCTTTGCTGCTGTTTTGAATTATTTTGGGGTCCCCAGTTCCCTTTTCCAGAGGCACTTTGTGAAATCCCTCTGCCCAGCTAGTCACAGGACTGGGTCGAACCAACCCGTAAACTGTTGACATTCTTGGTGGAGAATGCGGGTAAAAGCTGCTTTTTAGTTTTTAGAACAAATCTCTCTCTGCTCTTGGAGAGCTTCGTTGGGAAAATTTATCTGTTTCACAGGTGCTCACTGAAAATTTGACCTCGAACATCCAGGTGGACTGCCAATATTCTGGGATATTTGTAAACTTTGAGCACTGCTATCTTGCTTCTGTAAAGAGAGAAAGCAAAATCATTTTTTTCTCTTTTAAACCTGTTTGCAGAGGGAACTGCTAATTTTACAGAACTTGGGATTTTTAAGCAGGCTTCCAGTCTCTCCTTTGAATCCTTTATGCGTTTTTTTGAATGCTTATCTGATCACATTGTCAATCTCCCTAAACGTACTGTTCATCATTTCATTCAGTATTTGTATTTGTCATATTTTGAGGAAGCCTTCCCCAAAACTGGAGAATACTGAGTGCCAGGGAGTGTGGAGAGGCTTGGGAGAGACATTAGAGAGATGGATGTCTTCAGCGTCATGGAACTTTACTCCTGAACACCTGAAAGACCCTGAGATCTTAAACACATATTTGAGACAGGAATGTTGCAGCTCAGACAGATCTGAGGAGTCACAAATGATTTGGGGCCTGGCTAATGCTTATCGGGCCTTATTCAATAGTATCCCAGAGAGGGAGAGAGTTTGTGAAATTGAGAGAGAATGTCTGAGAGCTGAAAGGGGGAGTCTTAGGGAGACAGTACAAAATGAGTGAGAGAGTCTCCAAGCTGAAAAGAAGAGTTTCCAGGAGAGACTTGAAGCTGAAAAGGAGAATCTCCGGGCTGAGCGAGAGAGTCTCCTGGTCGAGAGAAAAGACCTCCAATTGAAGAGATGCCCTCTGGATTGAGAGAGACTCCCTGCAATCCCAGAGTCTCCAAGATGAGACAGAGACACCAGATTGAGAAAGTCTCCTAACCAGAAGAGAGAATCTCAAAACCTGGCAAGTTTCTCCAGTCTGAGAAAGAAAGTCTCCAAGCCGAAGGGGAAAATCTCCAAGCTGAGAGATGGAGTCTCCAGTCTCAACAAGATGCCTTTGAATCTGAGCGAGACTCCCTTCAATCCAAACTCGACACCCTCCAAACTGAGTGAGACACCCTCCAGTCTGAACTAAATACTCTCATAATTGAACAAGACAAACTCCAAGCGGAGCTAGAGGGTGAGAGCATCAGAACTGGGCCGAACCGGCCTGTAAACTGTTGACAGAGGGAAGTTTCACAATATTTAGTAATGAGCAGTAAAGTCTTAAATACTTGAGAATGGATGTGTTGTTGCATTTGGAATTTGAAATGGGAGACTAAAGCCCTGAGTTTTGGGGATCCTGCTAAAACTTGCTACTTTTTTCTAGCTTCTCTTTATTTACTTATTTGGGTTGTTGATGGTTTTTTTTTTCATTTTCTTTTCCATTTATGCAAGGGGATGTGGTAGGAGGAGTTAATGTTAAAAGAATTATAACTAGCTTGCCAGGTATCCATTTCATGAAGGTGAAATGGCACTTCAGCAAATGACACGTAGCTGTATGTGGGTTTCATGCTCAGTGTCTACCTCAGCAAATAGTGTGGCACTGGAGCTTTGTGTAGCAGCGTAGCTGGTAGGTGAGGATGCATCATCTCCATGGGGCAATTCTGAGAGGATTTACAGTAGGCTGATCCAGACTGTGTGTACTTGAATGCCTGAGAAGGTTGGGAGTGCTTCTGGAGTGCATCTTTTTTTAGTTCAGTCTGCAGAGGAAATGATTCCTGCACTCCAAGACTGTTCTACAGTGCAGCTGCTAAACAGTATGTGTGGATGGTTGAGTTTTGTTTCAGAAACATATTTCTGATCCAAATAATAAGGTGCAAAAACATTAACGTGGATACACCAATAGCAGTTTCTAGCAGCCTTTATACTGGGATCTCAGCAAACAGCTGCTTTTAAGTGTTTGATAGATGGATTACATTTTTCAGCCATATTTAAATACATCTTCAGATCTGCACTTTTGTTATTTGTCTATCAGTTTGGTAAAGCTGTTGAAAATATGATAAAATTCTTCAGCCTTTATCACTTATGTGGGGTTCACTTTTTGACATGACGTCCTGTTTTTTTTAACTTTTTGTTTACAAATGCATTCAGCTCACTTTTTTTCTTACTGTTAAAGAGGCTTTGCACCATTTGTGCTTTGGTGTGGTATAATGAGTATTTAAATGTATTATTTATTGCACGGTGTATAATGAATATTTTATTATATTTTGCAGTCCAGATAGTTTTCTTGACTTCTTTGCCAGCTCATATCAGCTAATCACAGATCTATTAATGCAGGCTTCTTTGGATAAGCTTTATATAACAACTGAGCATTATCTGTAATCTATAACTTGACTCTCAAAAGCTCAGCACATCAAGTAAAGCTTACCCATTTCCATTCACACTCTTTAAAATGTAAACCTTAAGAGGAAGTTCCATTATCTATCCAGATCTGCACATGCACACTGATCTTTGTCTTTAGATAAACAGCTAGAGCTCTTTGCAGACACTTGCAAGAGCAGTAGCTTCTGAATTAAAATTCTGTCAGAATGTCTTCTGCTGGATTTCAGCCCTCAGTCTTCTTGTTTTGTGTTCTTAAAACTTAGTTCTTAGTAGAGGACTGCAGAGGTTACATTAGATCAGTGTTAAATAGCTGCTTTGAGTTATATTTGTGTTTTAGGACTGCGTGTTAAAGTCTTTTACAGTGGGGGTCATGACGCACTGGCACATGTTGCCGAGACAGGTGGTAGATCAGGTCCTTGGAGACATCCAAGGTCAAGCTAGATGGGACTGTGAGCACCTTGATCTACCTGTAGGCGTCCCTGTTCATTGCGGGGACGTTGGACTAGACGGCCTTTAAGGATCTCTTCCACCTTTAAGGATTCTCTGATTATAGAGAAAATTTTCTAATGGTGAGCAGTAAGCTGTTTGGCAGTTCTGAATGCAAACTAAAGGGGATGTGAATATTGGCGTGAGGCCTCCTGAGGCAAAAATAGAACACCCCAGCAAGTGTGAGGCTGACCCCTAGAAAATTTATGTGCAGAGCTACTTGTGTTTATGCTTGCATTTGCATTCACGTTAAAAACAATCTTCAATTTTGTTCTTATTGTTACTGAAAACATCTGAAAGAAGCAAAATGTGAAGATGCTGCCCTTTGATGCGTATCTGGTATTTACCAAAATACTGGAGGCAAATCTGTGTTTTGGTACAAATTTTCCCTGAGGGACAAATTGTCAAATTAAACAGGACAGCCAGCATTGTTCTTCTACCAAAATGAATTCTGATGTGAGCTGGTACAAATCCCAGTTTTTGATTTCAGTTACTTACTCAACACAGTTTAGCTGAGTCTTTGAGTGTATGAAGTCCATCCTGGAAGCAGGAGGGCAGGCACTGTGTGGCGTGTTAAGGAAGATACTTAGTCTGAGTGATAGCATCTCAGGAAGATTTTCTGATAAAGCATGTATCATGTCTACCAAAAGGCTCAATAAGAGTACTTTGAATGCTTTTATCCTCTACAACAACAGCAAGAAGCAGTGGTGAGATGATGTTGACTCCACATGTGCACACAGCTTCTCTGTGTTAATAATTTTCTCAATAACTGTTATTTTCCTCAGGTGTCTGCTTTATAGTCTTCTATTTTGCAAGCCCTGGACCTCGGGCTTTGTTTTGAAGGTTCTTAAACCTCTGCATTTTGAGTTTATTCTCTGCTCCATTTGTTAGCCTATAGAAAATGTAAGAAAAACATGATTGATTGTTGACTAGCACTATTTATTGATATGTGGATTGCTTCAAGAAAGGTGATTAAACACTCCCTGAAGTGTTCAATGCACTACTTTTTTTTTTTACACTGAGATGCAGTAACACTTAAGTATGTCAAGCCAAATAATTTTAGTCAGCTTAGCCACGGTTCTTAATATACAGTACACTTTGAAAAAGTAAAATATGTATTTTATTTGGGTATGAGATTTCTGGAGAGAGAGAGGCACACATCACTGCCGACCTAACCATAGCATAGTGATTTTTCACATCTGCTCTAGTCTTACTCTTAGGCTTTGCTTTGTGTTTGAACAGGCAAGGATGCTAAGCCTTTCAATTCTTCCTTTGTTAGAATGATAAAGCTTGTACCAATTTCTGAAGTCCACATCTAAATTTACTTTTATGTGGTGGCACGGTCAGTTTGAATTATAGGGTGTTCAAAAGGAACACCAAGAACATAGCAGAGAAGCACTCTGTGCAACCAGGTGCCCACATCTGCAGAGAGGCAATGGAGTTATGCCTTAGGAGCATAGCAGGTAAACTTCAGAGGTTTTATCATGTGGGTTAGCCTCTGAAATGAAGTGAACAAGCCCGTCACAGAGTACTGCTCATGGGAATCTAAAATGTTCTTATCTCCTCAGGGAAAGGGAAGGCACTTCAGCGAAAGGCGAAGCCACAAAAGAAACGGGAAGAAAAGGACAGAAGAGGAAAAGGGAAGCAACAAGAAGATGAACTGAAGGATTCCTTGGCAGATGATGACAGTTCTTCAACCACAACTGAAACCTCCAACCCAGATACAGAACCACTTCTCAAAGAGGTACAGCACCACTAATAAAAGGGAGGCTTCTGTGGTGGATTGCTTGTTAGAGGAGCGTGGCAGTTGGGAGTGGGGTCTTTTTTCCCCTACTTTCATATGCTGCAATAGCTAGCAGTGGAAGAAAGTTAATTATAAAAATACCCTTTCACAGTCCTTGCTTTCACTACTCTGTTTCCACTTTTACAAAAGAGCAGTGTCAACATGCTTGAATTATGTTGTCTCAGGACTGAAAGTACCTCAGTGACATGGTTGGAGTGAGCTACTGGTTGTCAGCAAAACTGTAGTAGTTGTCTCTGTATGTGCTCCTAGCCTATTCTATCTGCTGAAGACAGATTTGATCAATACAGACATCCTATTATAATGTCTTTTATAGGAACCTGAAAAACAAAAGGGAAAAGTTACACCGGAAAAACCTGAAAATGAAATGGTGCAAATAAAACAGAAAAGTAAAAAACTGCTAACAAGTATCAAGAAAGAAATCCCTGTAGATGTGAAAACCAGGTAAGCACAACAAAGCAGGAAGGCATCATGGAAGATGGATCGATAATCATCTGTGTATTCTACTGCTGTGGCTGCCAGACTGTTTAATGACAGCAGCACAAATAGCTCCAGGCAGCTTTTGCTTCCTCCATGGTATCATGGAACATCTGAAGCTTGTAAATGATTATTTGATGTGCGGTCAATTAATAATTTGAGAACTAAATCCAGAGAAGAAAATGGGGTTAAGCGATGGCAAGTTTTTTTGTAATAACAGATACAAAATAAAGTAAACATTTTTACAGGAGTTTCTGTGCAGTGGCAGCACTGTAACATGAGTACCTTTAGTTACTTGTGGTAAAGTTACAGCTATCAGTGTCTTGGATATGTTGTTAAAGGAGATGTTTGCTGCCAGTGCCGTTCCCTTCCTGACAGATTGCAGATGATAGAGAAGGGAAAAATAAAGAACCTCAGCCTTGCTATAGACAGTTTCATTTTGAAATCTCATTCTGCAGTTCTAAAACAAAATGAGTATTGGAGAGCCACAACAGTAAACTTTGCTAGTCTGAGGTGTGGTATGTTGGATTGTTTTTTGGCCTGTTGCTGTGGTTAATACTAGACTGAGATTTAGACTGAGTAGTTGGTATGCATATGCATTCATTTTCTTAAAAATATTTCTTAAAATGCGGCCAGATAATGTCCCCTTCTATTTTTTTCTTCTTACCATTATACATTTTCCTCTGTCTTCTAAATCACAAGGTTGTTGTATGTGACAGTATTCAGTGGCCCAAATTGAGTTAGAATTCTTCTCCAAGACATGAATACGACAGTTTTCTTTAGAAAATGTACAGCATCTGGGACAAAATCAAGCAACTGGAGAAAAGGAACAATATATAGCCAAATACATTTGATGGGTTAGAATAGTTTTGTGATCAGTCATCTTGTGCATTCGTGGCAGTAGCGCATCAGGAGCATGCGATTGGCAACAGAGAGGAAAAACTGCATTTGCCATCTCCTGGTTATCACTGTTATTGAGCAGGCTTTCTAGTCTTGGAAAGTGAGTGAGCTGGAATGCCCTTGTGGGAAGGAGATGAGCTAAGGTTAGAAAGGGTGAAAGGGTGGAGTTGTAGGGGAAATAGAAGAGATGACAGCAAAACTGTGCTTATGAATCACTTTCAAGGTGAGCATAAGCTCAAGAGGAGGAAGCCACAGGAGAGCAATCTTTTGTAAAGTCTGTGTGGTAAATGTATATGTATGTCCTGCAGCACTTCTGAAAGCAAAAAAAATAAATGGATCTCTGTTTTCATTTAGTTCCTTGGAATTACCTTATACTCCCCCACTGGAAAACAAGCAGCGCAAAACCTTTCCATCCAAGGTATCCACACAGCACCTCTTGACGAATGTGTCCAAATCAAGAAACCTTCCAAAAACAAGAGGTAGTGTGAGGCTATTTTCACATATCACAAATATCTTGGGACTTTCAATCTGCTTGCTTTTGAAAACTTAATCTGAAGTTTAATGTTAAGAAAGCTATTTGCTTTATTATCCACTGATTATTATTTTTTTTATTGTTAATAGGTCCAAACAAGTTAATAGAGAGCAGGCCATCAGTATTATCAAAATTTCTCCCTGGTGGTTCTGGACAAGAGCTAGGAAACACCAGCAGCTCAGAAGGCGAAAAGGATTCTCCTCCACCAGAGTGGGACTCTGTGCCACTTCACAAAGCTGGCAGCTGTGAGTAATCACTGGAGGATGACAGAATTAGTCTCCTGCAATGCATATCTGTAGGCAGGCTTGATCTGTTTTTAGCCTAGCTTTTATTCCCTGCATATCTATGCTCCCATTTTCTGCAGTAAGCCTAATATCGATAGCATCCGGTACAATTGGGAGATTTGAACACCACATGGGCAAAATGTCACTCATTCCACAGTTTTCAGAAACTGCTGAGGAATTGAGAATTATTGCTTGAAAACAAAATGTATTTTCTGCAGCAAGTTGAGTTTTTCTTCCTCATTTTTCTGCAGCCAAAGTTGAAATTAAGTGATCCCTCCTTGAGAGGAAACACTGAAAGCTCCTCATTGCACTGCTTAGGGTGGTGCACTTTGACAAGTTTTTTGGTTGTATTTTAAGGCCTTGGTGAGAAACGAGTCATTTTCCTCTTGGTTGCATGTGATCATAAAGTCAACCCTCCATGCAGCTCTTGCTTAGGCTAGAAGTTCCATTCTTTTTCTTCCATATAAATCAGTCACGCTTTCATCAAAATAGTCTCTCAGTAGTCAGTAAACCTGAATAGTAGTAGGTGAAAATAAGGAATGAGCTGTTACTTTAATGACTGGGAATGGTCTTTGAAATAATTCTTGAAACAGAATTTATAGCAGAGTTTGAGTAGCCATCATCTTAATGTAATACTACATGAGAGTCTTTTGTGTTTATTTATGTAGCTACAGACAACCTTTATAAACTCTCTCTACAAACCATGAACGCAGATGCTTTCCTGAAACAGCGACAGCCCTCACCTACACCTGCTTCTCCATCTCCTCCTCCTCCTCCTCCTCCTCCTACATCTTTAGCTTTTGGGCCACGAGGAGGCACCTACAGCAGCATTGTGAACAGCAGCTGCAGCAAGTGAGTTTGGATCTGCACCTCCTACTAATTTTACAAGCACAGAATGCTTGAGGAACCACTGTGCTTGATATGGTGCATCTCTTCTCATACCCATTTCCTCTTCCTCTGGAAACTGTTTTTTTGCAGATATTACTGTGCACGTTGTGGAGTGCTATTTATGTTTGGGGGGGAGTTTGTTACAACTTACTAGATCATAGAAATGTGCACCTACATAAACTGTTGAGCTACTGCTAGTGTTTTTATGAATATGGGATTAAGTTATTGCTTATTTATCAAAGTACTGAAGTCTAAAACCATAAACTTTTTTTCCCCACTTTTTTCCTCCCCTTTAAGTGAAACAAAAAGCAAGCAGCCCAGTGGTACCAAACACAAGCTGGCAAAGGCAGCTTCTCTTCCAGGAAGGAATGGAAACCCCACTTTTGCTGCTGTTGCTGCAGGTTATGACAAGAGCCCAGGTACTGTACCAGCCTGGCATAATAAATACCTCTGTGTATTTCCAGAATATTCAATCTGTTTGGTCAGTTGGTTTATTTCTGTCTCATTTTAGATTTATTGTTGCAGGTGGCAGTGGCTTACCAAAGGTTCCCCCAACAAAGACAGAAGTTTCCAGCAATATCAGCATTTCCCACGCAGTTGTTGACAGTGATGGCTCTGACAGGTAAGTGTTTATACCTCTTGGAAATACCTGAGCTCGTAGAAAAGAGCATGTAAGAAAATAGTGGCATTTTGAAGGCAGTGAATGGAGTTTATTCTATTTCTGTTCATGAATGTTTATTTTTTGTGAATCTCTCAGAAGGGCAAAGAGAAACATTCTGCATGCGGTGGGGACTTCCACTATCATTCCCAGTAACTTGACAATTTTGTGTCCCCTGGGCATCCAAAGAAGGAGACCTCAGCTTGACTCTTTGATTATTTAGGAGTGGGTACCAAGGTGACTCAAAATAATTCACAGGCAGGATTTTGCACTGTGCAGCAGTATCTGTTCCTCTGTTTTAACTCTGAAACCAGGACAATAACAGGACTTTGCGTTCTGAGTAGAAGCAGAGTATAGCCATGCTTAGTTGTATTCCTCAGTGCAATGGGGATTTCTGATCTTTTCCAATCATGCTGCCTTTTTTGATAGATTTTGGCTGTGCATGTCTCAAGAGTGGTGTCTGGTAGGCTTTCCAAACTAGGAGTGAGACTTGAAATCGAGTTTCAGTATACAGAGGAATTGCTTTTCTGTGCAAGATTTGTGGGCCAGTTCTTGGTTTCTTTATGTACATATTTATCACCAGCTCCACTTAATCCATACGTATTTTCAAGAAACTTATCCACAAGCTAGAATGTGAGCATCTGTATCCCTTCTCAGCAATTCTAAGTTTGCTGTCCTTGTCAGGAAGCTGCACTGCATGCTGGAGCCTGCGATTCTTCTGCAAAACAGAGCTGCTCATTGTTGGAGCTCAGCTTACAGACCAAGAGCATAGTATCTAGTGCACAGTGTTCTTCATACAGGATAAAGGTGTTTCATTTTTTTAAAAAATAAGTTTATTTACCAAGTCTTGGGCGCCATTTTATGTTTTTGTACATATGTATAGTGTGTGTGCATGTATACATGCACATTTGTACATATTTCTGTTCGGACCAGCACAGTGTTACTGTTGGTGAGACTGTTAATGCATATTTCTTTCCCATTACTCCTTACTATTCAGTTCGGGTTTGTGGAGTCCTATCAGCAACCCCAGCAGTCCTGACTTCACACCTATCAATTCATTCTCTGCATTTGGACATTCTTTTAACTTAACTGGAGGTGAGTGTATTTTTTTCAAATATTTTCAGTACTTAAATACAGGTAAGGAAATGGTGTATTTCCATTCCACTGTTCTAAGTACAGGTTCCCACATCTATCCCCCCCCAAAACGATCACTGTACAGGAAAACATTTTATCGTTTGGTGATGTACTCTGTGTTTCAGCCCAGAGAGTTGGTGGAAAGTCTTAGATGTTGTTTTGCTGGAAACAACTGGTTTAGAAGTTTCTCGGTTTCAGAAGAATGTCTTTTTATTTCTTTTCTCACTGTCTGCTCTATTTTGCTCCCCTTCATTCTTCCCCTGAAGCTTTAGAGTAGGTCTCAGAAGTGTGCTATGAAACCTGTGGTTTCCTGAACACCTCACGCGTGCATGAACCCATTGCTGTGTATGTGATGCAACGGCCCATCCTTCACGTTGCTTTCCTCTTGTGTTTTCCTTCAGCATTTGTGTAGCTGTATAATGAACTGATGCATATTAACCATCCATTAATTGCTCTATTTAGATAGGTAAACTTTCTGTAAATGTCTGTTCAGATGAGGCCTTGATGCAGGCAGGTTATATTGTGGGGCGCAGATGCCCTACATACTTGAGGTAGATTTGCATACTATGTTTGGGGGTGCATGGTATTTTTTTTAAGGTATGTGCAAAAAGATCAGTAAGCAAAACAAGCTTCATACAGCATTTGCATGTCATTGGATTGGGTCTCTACTGAAAAATGTTTGGGGTTTGTTTTCAATTCATCTGCAGCACTTGACTCCAGTGATTCTGAGGGATGGCAGTAAGGTGCCTGGGATCAATTCTGTGTGCAGGCACCATGTGAACCATGAGCACTGGTGCTGTCCTTCTTTCTCTTAGTTGAGACAGGGCCAGCCTGCCTCAGCTGGGCACAGCTGGTGCCACATCCCATACTAGGGATTGTATCACCTGGGAAGGGAGTGCCGCACTTAGTCTGTTTCAGCGCAGTCACCTCCTCCAACCATGCTGAACTAGCAGGATTTGCAGTATTGCTGTGTTTCTACCAGATTCTCTGTTTGCCTTTGTGAAACAGTTCCCAAGAGGCTTCATTCAGTATCAACCTGTGGAATTTTTTGTATGTGTAGAACTTTCTTCCTCACTGTAATCATGATTCTAAATTTGTAGCTACTGCCTCATACAGGGCAAGTGAGCTGAGATCTGTGTGTGTGAGCTGAGATCTGTGTGTGTGAGCT